>JAUPFV010000004.1:48230209-48830209 GCA_036936605.1 Limnanthes douglasii subsp. nivea | reverse complement strand
GCTATCTTAAATTTATCACTCTTCTGGATATCCTGGAGCTTGCTTCCCTTAGAGATCCAGTCAACCACTAAAGTTTCAGTTATATATCATTTCTCTAATGTAATCATTCGTTTATGATATTCCAATTAATATGTGGAGTTTATCTGATCTTCTTTCAAACAGAAGCTCAGTTTTTTACTTCATCTTTTTCAAGTTCCCTCCTTTATCTCCTCAACTCATCTCCGTTCTTCTCTAGTTTGCATGCATTTTAATCTCCCAACAGCTCCAAATCAATCATATACTGGTTGTCTTTCTAAAATCTCCTCTTCAGACATCAACTCCAATCTCGTTCTTTTATCAAATATTGGATCCTTCTCATCTTGAGCTTCACGTCTCTTTCTTCCAAGATTTTGTCCTCATATCTTCCTCAAGATTGAATCTCCAATCTCAATAGTTTTTCCCGGCTTTCTCATCCTTCTGGATAGTCTTCTCACCTCAGTTTTCTAGCTCTCCCTCTTTAGCGGGAATTTTTACCACTTTGATTTTCTTTTAAGTCAAAAGCTTTATTTTTCCTATGTAATGGTTTAGACTCATTAGGTCTTCCGTAAATACTCTCTACTTTAATAAAATTCTTTTTTATTTTGGAAAAAAAATTTAATTTGATAATTTAGATTTTAATTAATTTTACTCTATTGTGACTCTTTGACTCTTATTCTTAGATTACTTTCTTTCATTCATTCACACAAAAAATATACGAAATTCAATCATTTTCTTCATCACATAGTTTTTTTATTCATTTTATTTATGTCCATCTCTCTGATTCTAATTCTTCTTAATCCTTTTTTTTATTTTCTATCTTCTATTTATATAACAAAACTGTTCAACCTGAAAGTATGAAATTTCCAAACGATGAAGATTATTCGCATATGTTTTAATGGAAAATTTATCATTTTTCTTTATCACAATTTTTTACACGTAAACTTTTTAAAATTCAATGCCTATATAATATGAAAATTTTATTTGTTGTTTTTTTAATTTATGAGCAAAAACCTTGCAAATATATCTATATAAAGACCAATTACTCGTCATGGAAGAACTAAGGTCGTATGAGATGGCTTGCAAACTGGATGAAGATATATGGTGTTTTGAAAACATTATTCAAACACATATCTACATTCATTCACAACATGATTTGAACTTATTTCAAAAACCTCTAGTTTCTCTTAAAATTCATACAAATTATTTATTTTTTTCTCTTTTCACGAATCATTTAACAAAATAAAATCTCATTATATATACATATATATTCTCGAAAAGAACAAAAATATTTCTTTTATAAAGAAACCATTAAGATTTAAAAAAAAACTTAAAACCCAAATCATAAAGAATGAGTTAAGATTATTTGGTTTTTGGTCAATCGTGAAAAATCTAACAACGTGAAATAGGTCCTAGCTAAAATTTTAGTGAGAGAAATAATAAAACTAACAAGGGTTAGGTGAGAACATATAATGTCATGATCTTTAATGTTGTTTGATATAAAAGTAAAAAAAATATCAGTTATGTTTGCATTATAATTTGTTAACTATTTGGTCCACTAGTCCATTATGTTATTAGTTTATGTATTGTTGTCTGAACTCTTTTTGTACGATATAAAATTCTAATTAGTAAGCTCTAACCATACTTTATTTCCCTATTTTGTCATAGTATCGAAGTGTTGTTTGATTCTTGTTTGATTTGATCAGAGATGGGTAGCTCTCCTCCCCGTGTTACGGATCAATTTGGTATTAATATCAGATCTTGTTAGATTTGTTATTTTGTTTTGATCATGTTCGATTTAGTACTCTGTTTTGTTCATGTTCGATTATCTACTATGTTTTACCATGTTCAAATTGGTGTTTTGATTTAATCATATTCAATATGGTATTGTTTTATGATCTTGTTCGTTTTGTGTTGTGCATTGTTCTTGTTCGATTTAGTATTTTACTTGATCTTGTTCGATTGTTTGATTATATTCGTTCTCGTTGGCGGTTCACTTGTTAGATTCAATTTACATTTATTATTTAGTTGTGGGTTCATATTTCTAATATGATAAAAATATATGACTCTTTATAATCTATTAGTACCCAACTTAATGGGGGTAATGTTTACCAATTGAGCTATGGCATGAAGATATTTCTTTGTGACAAACATTTGTGGAGATATGCCTTGTTGATATTCCTACTGCCATGTCTACATCCATATCTCACTTAGGTATATCCTTATCTTCAACTTCAGATATTTCTTTATTCTTATGGATTTTGGATTCTGATGTGTCTCGTCCTATGTCACCTTACATGTCATACATTATTTTGTTCTCTCATATTTTACCCATATCTGTTTTTCTACCAATGCTACATCCGTTTTGGTATAGGGTGTTGGCTCTATTACTATCCCTCATGTATCATCCAGGGATTTGTACTATGTTCCCAACCTATCTTTGGATATTGTTTTAGTCAATCAATTATATAAATCTAGTCATTGGGTATATGCTTCTAATTATGTTTATGCTATACACGAGCAACATACTCATAGGATGGTTGGTATAGGTTGTAGATTGGAGAGCTCTCTGTTTTGGAGGAACTCAAAGTGACAAATGTTGATGCGTATAATGTTGATATGTTTTATTTTGTTTGAGTCATTGATCGTCTGAATTTTGTCTTTAAAATTTCCATTTATGGTATACATTTGTGTCACGGTTAACGTTTTTTAGTAACTACAGGTATTTTGGGTCATTTGAACAATTGTAATATCTCCGATTGTAGTGGTTGTAAATTGTCAATTTATACTTTAATGTTTAATAAAGGTGTTTCTTGTTCTGTTGTTTTATTTTGATATTATCTATTATGATGTCTGAGTCCCTTTTGCATTTAAAAAAATGGCTCGACTTATTATATATAATTTATTTATAATTATACTCATTATGTGTGGGTTTATATCTTATGAAATATATATATGATTTCCTTGAAATTTATAAAAACTTTAGAGCACTTGTTAAGACTCAACACTTTGTCATGTTAAATTGCATCAAGTTTGACTTATAGGTGAATATACCTCCAATAATCTCACTCAATTACTTGCATCATGGTACCATACACCAGTCATCTTGTACAAATATCCTTCAACGGGGTAGTGTTGCAGAAATGAAACATTATCACCTTTTTGGTATTACGCGTTCTTTGCTTTTATCTTCTAAATTTCTTATGTATTTTTTAGGATAATCACTTATAAATTTTGTATATGTGATTAATCGAAGTCCTATTTGATAGCGTGGCGGAAGATTCGAAAAAAGAAATAATGATAAAACACTAGCCCTAGATTAGAGAATAAGACCGAGAGAAATAATCTCAAAAATCTATTAATCAAAGTCTAACTACAGAAATAGGGTTTGAGGGACCTTTAATACGAATCAACCAAATCTCTCGTACAAAATATGAAAACAAAAGTAAACGTAATAAAATAATATCCTATTAAATTAAATCTGAATGTAATTAGATTTAATTTGCTTTCTTGAATAAATCCTTGAAGTATAAAAAATAAAATTAGTATAAAAATTATTTATATAATTGAATTTAAATAGTAGGCTACATCATCTACTCCTAGTTCGAAATAATTCGCCTTCGAATTCACCCACTTTCGTCTAGCCAAACATAAATATCACCCACTAAGACATTTGCTCCCTCTGACACTTGAAGCATGTTTATGAGAGAACACGAGTTTGCAACCAGTCTTCCTATCTACAATAATCACCTCTCTATCCAAGATTAATGTAATAGAACCAAGCTTTAAGTGCACCATTTACCTTCGTTAGCTGTTGTACAGCCCTAGCCTTCAACACGGCAGCACCAACAGCAAACCAACCATTTGCCATCGACTTAAGCGTTGCTGCCATGGTGAACACAAAGACAACTGTTCCAACTTTTGTGATTTCTCGGAAAGCAAGCATCCGGAAGGCTGCAGTGAGAGCAAGAAAGTTGATATCAATTCGGAAAACTTTTTTGGCAGAAAATGTCCTTGAAATAACGGGAAAAAGGCCAGCAGCTACTGCTCCAACTTCAAGCCATTCTAAAGGATGGTATACATAGTTGAGAAATGAAAATGCCAACAATACCATGTCAGTCCTCATATGCTTCCTTAGGTGCAGTCTCAATGCCATTTCTTTAGCTTGCTTTTCAAGTTTTCTCTTAACAGCTTGCAGTACACGAGGAAAATATTCACTCAAAGCCCAAATATGGGAAATACATCTATATACAGCATAAGTAATTATGCAGTTATTAATGAACACTCCCACAATTTCATGTTGTGAAAAATTACCATTCTCCCTCTCGGAGTTAAACAAGCTTTTGTCTGCCCTCTGCAACGGTGTTGGGTCTCTCTCCACCTGCCTAGCCCCAATAAGAGCAAATAAATCCCATGAAATATTGACTACATGAGAAAAATAACTCTCCCGAACCACCTGAAATAAGCTGTGTTGACAGCATAAAATCACATGATCTACGGATGCGAGAACAGTACTTAAAGTTCTTTGCAGCAGCCATTAAACCTGTCACTCCAAACCATATACCATAGGTGAAACAAACAACCCATGCTCTATATCATGAACCATCAGATGCTTGTATCCTTTCAATAAATGGAACTCCTTGGGATAAACGTTTCAAACTCTCAATGACTTGCGACAGTCTAGCATCTCTTTCAATTTTATATCTATCAGCCTTCAATTCACTTAAGTTATTCTCAATTTCACCAATTTTAGTCCTCAGGTTATCATACGAATACCTGGAATCTTGATGCTTATCTTGCATCATCCGCGATTCCTTCTTTTGACTTAAAAGCTCACTTTTATTTTCAGTAGAAGCATCAAGAATGTTTTTTTAACCATGACTTCTTTTGCTCTTCCAGTCTACTATACTCTTGTGTCCTGTTTTTCAACTGCTGAAAATTTTCTTCATAATTCTTGAGGGCTTCAATATCAGCGTGTTGTTGCCGGTCTAAAGCCTCCTTTTCATATCTGAGCTCAGTGGTTTTCATCCTAGCATCCTCTTTTATTCAGAAGTATTCTTTTAGTCAACTATCAAGTAAAGGGAGTTGAACTGCCTTGTCTTTTTTTCTTTTTGCATTCAACTCTTCTAGTTTTGTAGTAAAATCTTGTACGTCTCTTTTCAATTTGCTTATATCAATATATTTTCCTCTGTACTTCTTTCGTATCTCTAGCTTCTTCCCGGAACTCTCAATTTTATACTTGATTCGAGACAATTCTTCTTTCAATTTCAAAAGTTCAGGTTGTTGTTTTTCATGTTTGCCACCTTTCTCTGCAATCTTCTTCTCATATTTAGTGATTTCTTTCAGATACTTAGCTTGTTCTTTCTTATTCTTGCCTGCTTCACGTTCAAAGTTATCTAGTTCTTGCATGACATCTTCACGGCTACATTTTTCAGTTTCTACATCTTCATTTGTTTTTGTTATATCCTTTTCAATATTATACAGTTGACATAAGAAGTGTTCTTTCTTTACTCCTTTCAGTTGTTCCTGCAATCGAAGATTTTTCTCTGTTTCCTCATTCTGTTCTTCCTTCCCTACTTCCCTGTTTGAGAGTCTGTCAAGGTAGGTCTCGTGGTTGATTGGTGACCATTTTGAGAACTGATCGAGAAGACAATCTCTTAGAGTTGGATTGCTGTACCAAGCCTGCAAACAAAAAAATTCATCGATGATTTTTGCAGCATTGATAAGTAATACTATAGCCTTTCTGTCTGCATCTGGAAGTCCAGTCAACTTAGGCAAGACCAAAAACTTATTTTCTTGCAAAAGAGCTTCATCTACTTCAATAATTCCTCTCAACACCAAAAATGCTTCTCCATTGCATTTTCTCTGTGCATACCATGAAACCGTACTCGAACTCGCAACAAAATTCTTATCTGACATTTCATCGAATATACTAAACATAGTATCATCCAGTAAAAACCTAATTGTAAATCCCACAAAATCTGTAATCTTCATATAATCATTCCAATCCAATCGCGTATCACCACTATCTCCAAATATATGAGTATTCTCACCTTTGGAATCTTCAACATTATTTTTTGTTCCTAATTTAAATTATACCCATTATATTGAATAACATGGTTTTTATCCACCAATTTAATCATAGAAATGAATTTCTATCTACTGTTGGAAATTTTGATTTTGAATTTTTATTTTTTTATGAAAAAATTGGTTTCGAAAGTTTTAATTTTTCAGAGGTTTTTAATTTCTTATCATCGACGCTCTTCTCCTCGACTTCATCATCATACTAACACGAGCTCACATACAGTTTTAGCATCATACCTAAGATCGGTTGTTGGTGTACTAAGAGCATGAAACTCATTAACTGATGGTGGTTTTGGAGACACTACTTTAGATGGCACCAATATAAACTTGCAACCATCGTTCATAAAACTTAATCGATTATGTTAGAATATTCACGCAATAACATGTTTTTAGTGCGCTAGCATGTAACACATTCACGCTGCATAGTATTAAAAATGTTTGTCATGTTTGGATATTGATAGAATATTTAGTGTATTAAGTTTCCTTGTATAGGCCTCTAAGTTCTCTATATATTGAGAGTCTTACTTGGGTTTATCATTATAAAAAAAACAGTTCAATACAAAAAGGAACATTTTCTAATAAACACAAAACCCTAGCCGCCTCTTGCGGCTACTTCTCTCTTTGTTGTTTAACATGGTATCAGAGCACGTGTGATTCTGGGAATTCTGAACAATCTCAACAAAGATGGCTGGCAATGAAGTCGTGCTCAGTCAAATCCCTGATGAATTAACAATGCAGATTGTTGTCATTCTGAGAAATGGTCTCGGAACACAACAACAAACAACTAACCCCGAGAATTTATCCCTAGGGATTAAACTCGGTGGTGACAACTATGCCTTATGGGCAAACCTGATGAAGAAAACAATTGGGGGAAATGGGAGAGGTTCTCACATTACAGGGGAGCCGACAACTCCATCCAAAACTGACAACACATATACAAGGTGGGAACAAGATGATCAATGTGTTTTCACATGGATTATCCAGAATCTTGAATCCAGCTTGGTGAATAATGTCTCGCAATATCCCACTGCAAAAGCCCTCTGGGATGGGTTAGCCACCACATACAGTTCTGGTACAGATTTGTTGCAGGTGTTTGACCTTCATAAGAGGGCTAATTCATTAAGGCAAGGGTCTGATACACTAGAAGACTTGTGGAACAAACTGTAGAACATCTGGATGTCTATAGATAGGCGAGATCTGAACCCTATGAAAGACCCAGAAGATATTCAGATCTACAATAACAAGACTCAAGAACAAAGACTCTATCAATTGCTAATGGCGATTAATGACAAGCTGGAACCAGTCAAGAGAGATATCCTGAAAAGGGATCATCTTCCTTCCGTGGAAACAGCATATGCTACAATACGAAGGGAAGTGTCCCGACTTAATATACTAAAATCAAGTTCTTCTGATAGTGACTCGATTAAAATTGGAATGGGTTTGACTGCTAAAGATTCTGCACAGAGGTTTAAATTCCGATCCAAAGAGAAAGAAGATAAATCCAAGTTGTATTGCACTCATTGTGGGATGAAGAAACACACTAAAGATACATGTTTACAGCTGGTTGGCTATCAAGAATGGTGGGAGGACGGTCATAGGGAGAAAAATAACCAGCATTTCAGATCTAATGTCAAACGAGCTTCATCTACAAGTGGCGGTGAAGATCCTACTAAAAATGAGCAAGGAAGTGGCACTGGTTTTGGAGGAATGACGACGAACTCCATGAAAAACTTGGAGGTAAAGGGTTTGAGAAATCAATGAATTGGATCTTTGATTGCGGGGTTACGTACACCGTGTCTTATGATCCTAAAGACTATGGTGACATGTGATCTCCAAAGAAGTCCCATATTGAGACTGCTAGTGGAGAAATCTGTGAAGTCAAAGGGGGAGGTTCAATTATTTTTTCGGAAAAAATGGAAATTAAAAACTGCCTCTACATTCCTTCACTATTAGGGCTGTTATCGGGTCGGGTCGGTCCGGGTTTGGACGAGACCGAGACCGACTCGATAAGCTATCGGGCGGGTCGAGCCGGACCGCTAAGCGAAGGGAGCCAGATATTATGGACCGGGACCGGCTCGTTAAGAATCGAGTCGGTCCGGTCCGACTCTTAACGGGCGGGTTTGTTAGTTCATCATAATTTTCTTTAGGGTTTTAGTTAAGAATATACATAGATTATGAAATTTTTTATGTATTTCTCTTATCGGGCTGGTTACCGGGCGGACCGGTCCAGACCGGTAAGAGAGTCGGTCCAAAAATTTGGCTCCCAACCCGCTCCCTAAGTTATTCGGACCGGTCTCGGGCGGATCTTACCGGTCCGGTCCCGGGCGGGTTAACGGGTTGGGAAGCCCCCTAACAGCTCTATTCACTATCCTTAAAGTTATTATTTGTTAGTCAAGTGACAAAACAACTCAACTGTGTGGTTCTTATGTATCTATTTTTTTATTTTACAGGACATTCGTACGAAGGAGATCATTGGGCGTAGTACTAAACAAGGAGGTCTCTATTATGTTGACGAGGTAGTTCATAAGGGACATGCTATGCTTGTTCACGGAACAACCGAAAGGCAACTTTGGTTATGGCACCGGCGACTTGGTCATCCTTCTTTTAGCTATCTTAAAAGTTTTTTTCCTAGTCTTTTTTGAATAATTCCATTGATGAGAAATGTGAAACCTGCATTCTTGCAAAAAATCGTAGGGTCTCATTTAATCAAAGTAATACTAGAGTTGCTTATGCTTTTTCGCTAATCCATTCTGATGTTTGGGGTCCAGCACCAAATTGCACTAACAATCAAATCAGATACTTTGTTTTATTTGTGGATGATTTCTCAAGAATGACTTGGATATACTCATGAAACATAAATCGGAAGTACCATAAATATTTGTTTGTTTTTACAAAATGTATTGACTCAATTTGAAAAAAAAATACAGATTCCCCGTTCTGATAATGGAACAGAGTTTTTCAACCAAAAAATGCATAATTTTTTCAAAACAAATGGTCTTATCCATCAAACCACTTGTCCAAACACACCTCAACAAAACGGTACTTCAGAATGAAAAAAATCATACTTTACTTGAAAAAACTCGTGCTATTATGATTGAATCTAGAGTTTCTCATTCTCTTTGGCCAAAAGCTCTTGCTACAGCCACGTATCTTGCAAATCGTCTACCAACCCAATGTCTAGGAAATAAAACTCCATTACAAGTGCTTGCCATCCAAGTTACAATTCCATCTGTTATGACCTTACCACCTCGTGTTTTTGGTTGTTCGGTGTTTGTTCATATCCCTAAAACTAGTCGAAACAAACTTAATCCGTGTGTTGAAAAGCGTGTATTCGTTGGGTACAGTGTCCATCAAATGGGTTATCGGTGTTACAATCCGGTTACTCATCGAATCCATGTCACCATGGACTGTGACTTCTTAGAATCCGATTATTTTTTTTGACCACCAATCTCGTGCTCAGGGGGAGAAAGTAAGTGAATCACTCCACTGGTTGCTATATGAAAGTTACTTTGAGGATGTACCGACAGAGTCAGTAGATGGCGCCACCGAACACGCCTCTTCCAACATAAAGGAGACTGGCGAGGCAGTTCTTACCACCAATGATTCTCCCGAAAACAATGTCCAACAAGAAATAAATGCCATGGATACTACTAGCGAATCAGCCGAAGAAAATGTCCATCAAGAGGTAAACATTTCACAATGTGATAATTCACAAAATACTTTTGACCATGACATTTCAGGAAGTTCATTTGTTAGAACTCAAACTCTTGTTCTTACCCTAAGAAAAAATAGAGGGGTTCCTCCTGACCGGTATTCACCGGAACACGTTCCTCGTGCTTCTACATATCCGGTAAAAACGGACAGGAAAGGAATGATGAAGATTGCAAAGGCATTTTCCCCTACTATTCTCTCTGAATAAATCCCTAAAACAGCTCAAGAAGCGAAGAAGATGATTGAATGGCATGAGGCAATGAATACCGAAATGGAAGCTCTAAAAAAGAAAGGTATATGGGAGAATTGTGTGTTACCACAATGGAAGAAAGCAGTCGGGTGTAGATGGGTGTTTAATATAAAATATAAATCTGATGGAACCATTGAGCGATACAAGGAAAGATTGGTTGCCAAATGATATACACAAACATATGGTATAGACTACTCTGAAACATTCTCTACGGTTGCAAAGATTGACACTATCAGAGTTTTACTTTCAATAGCCGCGAATAAAGATTGGCCTCTTCATCAATTCGATGTAAAGAATTCTTTCTTACATGTAGACTTGGAAGAAGAGGTATATATGGAACCCCCATCAGGGTTCTCTGATGGTTTTCAAGAAAATGAGGTATGTAAACTGAAAAAGGCATTATAGGGCTCAAACAGTCTCCTCGTGCTTGGTTTGGGAGATTTACAATGGCAATGAAGCAGTATAACTACAAACCGAGTAATGGGGATCATACCTTGTTTTACAAAAAGAAAGGAGAATTAGTCACTTGTCTTATATATATGTCGACGATATGATTATAACGGGGAATGGCGAAGAAGAAATTAGCACTCTTAGGAAAAACCTCTTCAAGGAGTTCGAAATGAAAGACCTTAGGGGATTGAAGTATTTCCTAAGAATCGAGGTTCTTAGGTCAAGAGAAGGGATTTATATCTCCCAACGAAAATATATATTGGATTTATTAGCTGAAGTTGGCATGGTGGATTGCAAACCAAATGACACTTCTATGATTGTGAATCACAAACTAAAGATAATTGAAGGGGCCAGACCAGCGAGTAAAGAAAAGTACCAAACATTGGTGGGAAAATTGATTTACCTGGCTCACACTCGACGCGACATTGCATACGCGGTGGGAGTAGTTATCCAGTTCATGCATCATCCTCAGGAACACCATATGGAGGAAATAATAAGGATTATTCGATATCTCAAAGGCACACCAGGAAGAGGCATAATTTTTAAGAAAAATGGACACCTTGATGTTGAAGTATTCACAGATGCTGATTGGGGAGGGAATCCTAACGACAAGCGATCAACTGCTGGCTACTTTACTCTTCTTGGAGGTAACTTGGTGACTTGGAGGAGTAAGAAACAGAAAGTAGTATCACTGTCAAGTGCTGAATCAGAATTTAGAGGAATCGTTAAGGGGATTACCAAGATACTTTGGTTAAAGAAGATAATGAAAGAAATCGGATCCCCTGTAAAGTGTCCAACTCAGTTAATGTGCGATAATAAATTTGCGATTAAGATTTCAGAGAACCCGGTACAGCACGATAGAACAAAGCACGTTGAAATACATATGCATTTCATAAAAGAAATGATTGAAGATGTGACAGTTGAACTTCCGTTTGTTAGATCCGAATACCAACTGGCAGACATCCTGACAAAAGCGGTTGTTGCAAAAACATTCGAATTAGTTTTATCCAAGTTGGGTATTGGTGATCCCACTACACAACTTGAGGGGGAGTGTTAGAATATTCACGCAATAACATGTTTTTAGTGCGCTAGAATGTAACACATTCACGCTGCATAGTATTAAAAATGTTTGTCATGTTTGGATATTGTTAGAATATTTAGTGTATTAAGTTTCCTTGTATAGGCCTCTAAATTCTCTATATATTGAGAGCCTTACTTGGGTTTATCATTATAAAAAAATAGTTCAATACAAAAAAGAACATTTTCTCATAAACACAAAACCCTAGCCGCCTCCTGTGGCTACTTCTCTGTTTGTTGTTTAACATATTCATCCTACAATCATAAGTAGAATTTATTTTCAATCGTCATGGACGTCCTAAAACTAGATAGCAAACGTCCATAGGAACTACGTCACACCATATTGTATCTTTGTAATTACCAACAGAAAATGCAATTTGACAACATTTAGAAACTGTTACCGCAGTGTACTCTAACAGTCGTGACAGTATGTATGGGTATGGAAGAGATCCAGTCTCCAACGCTAGTTTCTGAACAACCTCCTCTGAAATTAAATTCTCATAGCTATCTGAATCAATTACAAACTTGCAAATTCTTCCTCTAATTGTGCAGGTAGACTAGAAGATGTCGTTCTCTATTCTAGCCCTCAAATCAAGAGGTACCCGATTAATGATTCATCTATCTGTGTAGCACGAATTTATGTGCTCTGATACCAACATGATAGCGTGGCGGAAGATTCAAAGAAAGAAACAACGATGAAACCCTAACGCTAGGTTAGAGAATAAAGGAGACTTAGAGAAATAATCTTAAAATTCTATTAATCAAAGTTTAAACACAAAAGTAGGTTTGGGCCGCCTTAAATAGGAATCGCCCAAATATCTAATACAAAATATGAAAACAAAAGTAAACGCAATAAAATAATATCTTATTAAATTAAATCTGAATGTAATTAGATTTAATTTGCTTTCTTAAATAAATCTTTAAAGTATAAAAAATAAAATAAAATAAGTATAAAATTATTTAAATAATTGAATTTAAATAGTAGGCTACATCACTATTGTACATAATTTAAGGACGTCTCTTATAAATTACACAGACAACTTCCAGATTATTCTTCTTTACAAGTATTTGGATGTACGTGTTTTACCTTATATTTTCATGTCGAACGAAACAAGTTGTCCTCTAAAAGAACTATATGTGTTTTATGGTTATGATATTGGATATAAATGACATCATTGCTTTAATGCCACAAATCAAAAGCTATATATATCTCGAAATGTCACATTTCTTGAGCATATTCTGTTTTATTTGATTTTGGCAAAATCACATAAGATAACAAAGATAAAATTTCATATTATAGGGCCTTTTGGCATTGACCATGATACATTCATTGAAGTTCATGAGACATATACATACAGTGAAATTACTTTTTCCCTATCAATCCTCGATTCTGCTTCTTCCTCTAGTGAATCTACATATCATTTACCTCTCATAAGATTTACTCGTACAAGTAAGTCTACCAAACAACAAGATTTTTCTTATTATACTTACTCAGCTCCGTTTGACTATTTCATAGTATATTTTATATGAAACTCACCTGTATAAAGAAGTGGTTTCTTATCCTCGTTGTAAAAATGTTATAGCTGAAGAGCTTACTGCTCTTTATCAGACTCATACATGAGTTGTAGTCGAATATCTATATGGTAGACATATAATTAATTCTCATTGGGTTCTAAAATCAAAACAAATTATGAAAAAACCATTGAAAGGTATAAGACTCGTTTTATAGCAGAATGATACTCGCAGATGTACGGTATGGATTATAAGGATTATTTATCCTCGGTGGAAAAAATGACGAAAGTTTATACCCTTAACTATTGCATCAGTTCGCAAATGGAAGATCTTTCAGCTGGATATCAAGTTTTCTTCTAAATTGTGATCTTCATGAGGAGGTTTACATGAATCTTCCACTTGGTATTGCTCACAAGCCAAGTGATATTTGTCAACTTAAGAAAGGTCTAAATGGTTTCAAATAAGCTCTTTGTGCTTAGTTTAAGAATTTATATATAGTTATTGTTTCACTTGGTTTTCTTGCAAGTAATCATGGTTTGACTTTATTTATTAGATGTACGAGTGTATGATGGATAATTTTGTCTATTTATGTAGATAATATGCTTATTATAGGTGATGATTTTGATGATATTGAGGCATTAATATGTGATTTGGCTCAAAGTTTTACGATGAAATATTTGGGCTTGCTATGTAATATTTTGAGTATTGAGGTGGCTCAGTCTTAGAAATGATATTTCTTAGAATATATATATATATATATATATATATATATATATATATCAAATTTATTTGAGTGAGCATGACTGTTTGAGAATAAAATGGCAGACACCTGTCTGAAACTAATGATTGGTATTCTCATATTGATGATATCCCTCTATCAGACTCAAATTTATATCGTAATCTTGTGGGGAGTTTGATTTATCTTATAATTACTCGATCTTATATAACACATGTTGTTTTGTGGCTAGTCACTTTGTTACTACTCTTACGTTTCTCTATTGTGGAGTATTATTCGTATCTTGAGATATCTTTGTGGCACTCAGTTCGCGAGCCTTTTGTCTCCTTCAATATCTTTACTCAAGTTTCATATATATATAATAATTCTAATTGGATAACGATCCTTATGATTGTAAATCCATGACAACCATATATCTTTTATTAATTGTGATATTAGTTTTGAAGAGTATTTTATTGCATATTTTAAAATATTATTTTAACTTTTATATTTGTGCCAATAAATACAAGACTATAAAATTGAGAGGTAAAATAGATCATGGAATTGCAGTTACAAATAGTTCCGTTATAACATACGTATTCTTTTTATTTTTTTATTTTTCTTATTATTCGATGAGTTTTTTATATTATTTATGATATATTATTAATATTAGTATCGCATATAAAAATAGATAAAATTAATTCTTACGATTAGGGAGGATAAAATTAAAAATGTATAAAGAAAATGTTTATAATGTAATTTTTTTTTAAAAAGGATAAAATTAACAAATTTCTAAAGAAAATGTTTATAATGTGATTTTTTAAAAAAAGTATCACATATGATAAAAGATTTGATTTTGTGATCCATAAAACATCACTTTTTATCAAAGGTTTTTAAAATTTTCTAATTCCAACACAATGTAGAGAAGAAGATGAGTTATGTTTATACACAAATTTTAGATTTAAGATGTCTTATTATGTGATTGTAGGTAATTCTTTTACTCATTTTGCTAGGTGATGACCAAAGTTCCAAATCCCACATCGGTTAAACATTGGAAGGAATAGTGGTATATGAGTAAGAACATATTTCAACTAGTATGATGTCTTTTGGAAATGGACCAAAAGCAAACTCGTGCGACCTTATTGCAGGATTGCTTGGAATTTGTAAAAGATCCAAATGAGCATATTCAAGCACATCACTGGTTGTATGGTTGATACGCAAGAAAATAGAGTATCATAACCATCCAATATCATTGAAGTATATTCACCTACATGTTTTGGATAACTATCTCTCTTTTCTATTTTCGTATAATTCTTAATCATATGATATTTCTTCTTAAATAACCAACATTTTCCTCTAGAATCACTCGAAATTCTGGTTGGCGACAGTTTCTTTTATTCTTGATTGAATCTCTTATTTCAAGCTTTCACCTCACACTTAGTACGAGATCATTTGAGTCACTATTCAAACCGGTTTTTCTTTGAAGATATTTTGAGTTTAAAACATTTTCAACTTTAACCATCATAAGGTATTTCTATAAAGCATAGTGTTAAAAAAAGTACTCATACAACCTTCAAATGAGAAATCAATAGGATTAATGTTTGATCATCATCTTATACCTTAACTCTAACTGCATTCAACTCGAGAATGGTTGTATTGATATTAACCAAGCATTTTGGGCTCTCATTGCTACTTCATATTGTTAGCATATCAATATGTTTTCTTGAGATACAATATATTAGCCGTGGAATTTTTCATATAAATGAATTTCAGTCGGCTTTATATCATTAACACTATATGCTTTTTAAATACCTCTTGAATTATTTCATCCCCCAAACTCACGATCAGAGCATTATGGGCCTTCAAAAATATTTCGACATCAACCTCTCCTTTGAATCTCTCATCAATGACAATAGACCGCCATCTTTGTGTTTTTTCTTGATTTCTTAGTGATATATAAGTCTTTACACTCAAGATATGAGATTATCTTCTTTCTTCTACCTTGTGTTTATCACCTACAAATAATATTGTTACAGATTATCCATGCTCACTACACCATTTGTTGGGGGTATATCACACAAAAGACAACAAAAATATTTTGGTTGAAACTTATTGGTAATCATATCACTAAATCTTACAACTTAAACCTTATGTGATATACTTCTTACAAGTGTGAGAGAAAAGAAATAGAGTTACGGCCCTCTAAACCTTCCAACTCATAGTTAACAAGAAAGACAAAAATAAACCAAGCACACGTGACGGTATTTAACATAGTTTAAATTGTGAAGAAATATTACATACACTGATTTTAGATAGAATGATATTACAATAAAAATATCTCAAATAAAATAAATAAAACCGCTTATATTCCATTACAAAGCTACTTTGTCTAACATAATAAACTATAAACCTCATTTTTTCTCTCAATGTTTATTTCATTCATTGTTTCTCTCTATAAACCCATAAAAATCTATTTTGTTTTGCTATATCTCTAGAATATAGCTTGTGCTCGCTCAATAGCTTCATACCACTCTTGCACTATAAATAGAACCAAAGATGAGTGAGATAATAGTAGGCTCATAATAGCATCTTAGATCTTGTATCAGCAAACAAATGAATGGTCAACTTTCCTGACATTCATACTAAACACTGTAGCATGTAGTGGTACCATTAACATTTGATACCTAACACTCACTATTAGATAAATATAATTTTACAACCCGTTATTTAATTCGTTATTAATAGATTATCAGTAAAAACGGGTTTACAATGAATTTAAAAAGTTAAAGCCGCCAAATTATTCTAAATGGCCCAACCAAATGGTTTACCTAAATCAATCCTTCCCCAACCTAAAAAGTCCAAGTCTTTTAGATATTTTTCAATTATTTAAGCAACATATGCTATATAGCTCACTCAAAGAACGAGAAGTCATCTCCCCCTTCACCACTCACAATGCAAACTCTATTAAACCTTCCCAAACCACCACATTTTTCTTGGAAAGAGCTAATATAAACCCTGCCATAATTGGGTTTTCTTACTCTAGATTTCTCAATTCTAATTTCCAAATCTGTTCTAATCCTAATAATGTAAATATTTTAATCTATATCATTGATTTTTTTTATTTTTACTTTACAATGAGATTTGATTTTCGACGTATTCCATGTGAAAGATTCGGTTATGGAATGCAATATGATTTATTTGTTTGGGTTTTGATTAATTAATTATATCGGATTTTTTAGTGATCTATTGTTTATATATTATAAACCATACTATGAATATTTTGAAATTGTAGAGCTCTTTAGTAGTAGTCATTTTCAAGAATTTAGAAACAAAAACTCATTGATTTGAGAAATTTGAATGTTGATTAATAAAGAACGTTTAAAAGAATGTGTAAAGTGATTTATTTAATCCCAAAATTGTGTTTACAATAGCGAAAGAGACACTCACACGCGTGCATATATATATATATATATATATATGAGTTTTTATTTCCTGTTATAATTACATATAAACGCTTCCAGTCTCCTGTAATAATTTCAGTACCCTATAATAATTACATATTATTATATTCAGTATCATGTAATAATTGCATATATATTGTACTGAGTCTCTTTATATCTTATATTTGGTATTATGTAATAATTTCATATTATTCTATTACCTATCCCTCTCAACTTGACGCATGTAATAGAGAAATTCCCAACTTGGGAAACAATATATGGAACCTTTTTTTGGTGAGTGTTTTAGTAAAGATATATACTAACTGAGCATGAGTAGAAATATGAGAATGTATAATAAAAAAACAAACGTACTCATCCCACACAAAGTGACAATCAACCTCGATGTGTTTGGTATGTTCTGGTGTGGTTAATTTTCGTCTGAGGGTAAATTTGTAATTTGTTTAGAGTTTGTGGAGGTATGTAGGTGTTTAATGTTTGAGTAGAGAGTAGAGGGAGAATTAAGCAGCCTCGTTGTATTTTATTTTCATTACCCCTATTTAATGCGGGTGGTTGGATATTTATACCCTTGTATTTGGGCTTTATGGGCTTTCGGGTCATGTTTAATGGACCCGGGTCATGTTCAAGGACCCATGTGCTCTTAGTAGGAGAGAAAGCAGCTTAGTCAAGAAGTGTTTAGGTTTTTAAGTACTTTAGTCCTTGTTCGAACAATCCAATGGGTAAGGTGTTCGAACTACCCTGTCCGGTCTGGTGATCTTAGTCCGAACTGTCCCCGTCCGGAGATGTAGCAATATTCGGACCTTTAGTCCTTGTTCGAACAGTCCAATGGGTAAGGTGTTCAAACTACCCTGTCCGGTCTGGTGATCTTAGTCCGAACTGTCCCCGTCCGGAGAGGTAGCAATATTCGGACTCATCAGGAGCCCCTTTTTTAGGTGTTTGTTCAAATACCTTTGTCAAAAACCTGAAAAACAGTCCGATGTCAGGGGCAGTTTTACCCGGACAGTGAATCTAAACGGTTTTCTGCTAGAGTTTATGGGACACGTGTCACTCCTTGGTTGGTTGTTTCAGCCGTTTTTTTACCTTGAATTTCGCACCCACCTTCTTTGAAAAGCAACCTCTTCATTAATGAAGGTGACATCAGCGTCGTCTTTTAATCATTACTAATCTTTTCAAATTCTCCTAGGAATCAAGACTCCCTTTTGGGATTTACTATAAATTGAAATACTTTTCTACTGTTTCACTATCACTTTCGTTTTCACTCTGCAAATCTTCACAGCTTTCTCTCTCAAAAAACAAATTCTTACTTAGGTTGTTTATGTTCACGGCTAGGAACGCTCTGATCAAAGGCGGGTGGCTCAACCTATCTGAATTAGAAAAAGCGCAAAAAGTCGAAAGGGAAAGGTGCATTGCAGCAGGCTTACCCACATCCCCTATTGACAAACCAGCAACCTCAGCCACAGAGTCAGACCAAGGTTCTTCCTTCCCAAAGGGTGTTAAACCGAAGAAATTGTTTCAAACCAGTCTTTCCCCTATCATCTCTGGTTCTTCGATTCAAGAGTCGGAACCCGTCGTTGAGCCAGGTTTAATAGTCACCAGCCTTAAAAAACCCTCCCCATTTCTAGCCATGGGGTCTGATGCTGAAACCTCTCCTCACAAGCTAGTTGATCGGAGAAAAGGCTGGCTGGTCAAAGGGCAGGCTTTTAAGGGCACCCTGTATCAGGTGCCAAGGACAGTAGTACTCGGTCAGAAGTACCCATTAGGGCACCCAGGGACAGACTGTCCGATCCGGAGGGCACTGGCTCAAGTCCCCGAAGAGAAACATCTATATCAGAGCCCCAACGGAGGCCAGGAACCAAGAGAATACTGAAGCTCATCAGTCCGGAAGTCAGGCTGAGCCAAATCCAAACCTCCCTCTCACCACTGCGACGGAAAACCCTTCTTCAATTATGGAGGAAATAATAGAGGACTCTATCGAAGAGGCTCAATTTGAGTCCGAACCTTCCGGACAGACTAGTAGTGTTGTTGCTGCCCAAAAGGATAAAGGCAAGGAAAAGTTGTGCTTGAGGCATCCGGATCTGCCGGAGTGTTTTGAAGGAAGGGTGGGACCTTGTTTCCACAAGGTCAATGTTAAGTATCTCCTTGCTCTGCAAAAGATCAACTACGCCTTCATCCACATAGCTGAGCGAGGCCGGATGCGTACGAAGTGGGGAATTCCAGAGAACGTGAAGATAAGAATCCCCATAGACCCCGAAACCCCCATGGACTGCAAGCTGAGCGAGATAGTTATCTTCACGAAGCTGTTTAACTGGGGGCTCAGATTTCCCTTGGACCCGGAGATTGTCAGATACTTTCATCTGATAAAGCTCTGTCCAAGCCAGCTGAGTCTCAATGCTTGGTACACCCTCATGGCCTGCATCATGGCCTCTAGGCTCTCCGGGATCCCTCTACCAATGGAGGAGTTTGCTTCTGTGGCCAGTCTCTGCAGAAACCACCACATCCCCTTCTATCACTTGAACATGGGGGATAATTTCAAAGCAGTGGATGACCTGCTAGAGTCGGAGAGGAATTGGAGGACTCAATTCCTGTTCGTAAGTGGTGCTTGGGAGAACGGGAAGAAAATCAAAGCCGGAGTCAACCCAAGTCTCCTCACTAGCAGATGGAGGAGTGATCGTAATGCTCCTACTTTATATTCTTATCTCTTCTTTTATCATATTTGCTTAAACTGATTGATCTTGTCTTTTCCTTAGCAGAACTTCCCAAGGATTTCAACGACTACCTAAAGTCCGGGCAGATCACTTGCACAAAGATCAACACTTAGGCTGCTGAAAGGTGGGGAAACCGGTTCCATGATGCTTTCACAGGAGGCAACTTAGCAAGGTCTCACCTCTGGAACACTACTGGCCGGAGGGACTTGTCCTGGGAAGAACTCACCACTCCTCCCCCTCCGGTTGTCGTCCTTAAGAGAACACACGAACCGGATGGGATACTTTACTTGCCAGGTCGGGCCAAGGCTTCGAGTAAGATGAAGGGCAAGAAAGTGGTAGGTGGAACGGACCCTGCTGAGGTGGAGGAAGTTATTTCAACAAATCCGGAGGGGCCAGCCCCAAGCCAGATTGATGCTGCTCTCTTAGAAGTGGTAGAGCAGGAGAGTGCTAGGCAAGAGGTTCACTCCCCAAAACCCCCAAGGGCTCCCAAAAGAGACCGAAGACGGGGAGCTAAAAGCAAGGACAAGAAGACCTCTAAGGGTGATGAACTTTCTCTCCGGCCTCCGGAGCCTCTCCCCCATGTTGATCCCACTGATCCAACACAAGCAGAGGAGATCCCTGGTGACTTTCAAACCGACGAGGTCAAAGGGGGAGGCATTAACATTGATGGGGTTGACATTACTGGTCTTGGTGGGCTTGGTGACTACTTTGTCAATCTCCCCATAGACGATTTTGATGGGCCTTACCTCCCTCCGAGTACTTCAAACACCATCACTTTTAATGGTAAAACTTTTACTGTTTCAAGTGAAAGGGACATTATAGCTCACTCTATATTAAGTAGTGTTCAGCTGGTGCTTGTATTGGAGAAGCAAGTTCGAAGTCAGGCAGATATTATCAAAGACCTTAAGTCTGATAAGGAGAGAGTGTACGATGACCTTCTTACTGCCACTCAACATGCTGACATTCTAAAGGGGGGAGAACGAGGAGCTGAAAAAGAACCAAGAGGGGTGGACCACCAAAGTTTTTACTCTGGAAGATACTATCAAAGAGCTCCGGGAGAAGTTGTCCGGAGTAGAGAAAGATCTCAGTTCTTCAAAAGATGAGGTCAAGGCCAAGGATCAAGTCATTCATAACTTGACAAATGACAAGATTGCACTCGAGAACACAGTATCTGAGGTTGCAAAGAAGAAAGCTGATCTGCTAAGGGAGCAAGGGGCCAAAATCCAGGCCAAGATCGATGCTTATGCCAACAACGTAATAGATACTCAAGAGGGAATGTATGCCAAGGTGAAATCAGACATGGTCCTACTCTTCCAAGAGAAGTTCCCAAAGAGGAACTTGGGAGATTTGTGGCTTCACGTAGAGTACGAAGACCTTCCCTTCCACACCATGGCTGACGGAGACTTGCATGACTATTCCAGTAATTCCTCTTCTGACGAGGCAGAAGAAAATGCCGGGGAGGGCCCTCCTGAAGAAAAAGACAATCCCAAGGGGAAGAAGAAGATGGATGAGGCTGAGCCATCTTCGAAGGCTCAGTCTTGAATTATGGATTATTTTTTCACTTTTCATGTTATCTAAACTAAAGTCCTTGGAAGGCCAAGGCACTCTTTTTGTTAATGTGTCCGATATCTGACCGGATAGATCCTTTACTTTGTTTGACAATTTAAAAGTCCTTGGAAGGCCAAGGCACTTAAGTTATTTCAATGAATATCCTTATTTTGCACAATTTTCGCATCCTTTCATAGTTTGTTTCAATTTTGGTGGCTAGTGTTTAAATAGCCCTTAGTTATTTCATAAATAGCCTAAAGTGAGAGTGTTTAAGCTCTCCGATAGCAAATGTTTAAGTGGTCATCATTCTTTTACTTCAATCCGGATGGTGTGACAAAAAACAAAGTAAGAATACTTCGGAATTTTTTTTAAGAACGCATCAAATTTCATTAAAAAGCCTAGACACCTCATTAATACCTCCCCGCGCCACCAGGGTAGGAAAGAGTATGCCCCCAAATATTGACATGGATGTTTAAACAAGTAAATATTTACACAGACGCTACTCTAAGTACATCCGGAGATGTTCAATATTCCAAGGGTGGGTCAAAATTCTTCCATCCTTGTCTTCTATACAATATGTTCCACGTTTAAGCCTTTCAACAACCATATAAGGTCCTTCCCAAGTTGGGCCAGTTTGCCGAGCAGCTTCTCTTTAGTGTGTAAGAAGACTTTCCTTAATACCTTGTCCCCCGGCTGGAAATCTCTTCTCTTAACTCTAGAAGCAAATATGCTTCTCATCAAACCCTGATAGTGTGCAGCTCTAAGGTGAGCTTTAACTCGTCTTTCCTCTACCAGGTCAAGCTGACCTCTGATTGTCACTTCGTTAGCGCATTCTGAGAAGTTGTGAACTCGAAATGATGGGAGAGTTGCTTCTATGGGAGCTATTGCTACCATCCCATAGACCAAAGCAAAGGGTGACTCCTGCATTGCAGCCCCAGGTGTTGTCCGGTAGGCCCACAAGACCTCTTGTAAATAGCTAGGCCACTTCCCAGCAGCTCCTTCCAGATTCTTCTTTAAACCGGACAGTATAGTTCTGTTAGCCACTTCAACCTGACCATTTGCTTGTGGGTGGAAAGGCGAATAGAAACAATGTTGTATACCCCTTGAGGCACAGGAACTCTCCATTTCCTTATTGTCGAACTGTGGCCCATTGTCTGTCTTTATCTTTTGTGAAACACCAAATCTGCAACAGATGTTGGATAAAATGAATTTTATGACAGCTTTTGATGTTGTTCCTGCCAGAGGGGCTGCTTCAATCCACTTTGAAAAGTAATCTATAACAACAATTATAGTTCTGCGCCCTCCGGACGCCATATAGAGAGGGCCCACTAAATCCAACCCCTATCGAGCAAAAGGTATAGGCTCAGAAATCGACTCTAAAGGGATGGCTGGGACATAAATTTCATTGCTATATCTCTGGCATGGATCACACCTTCTTACCAGCTCTTTAGCATCCTGCATGATAGATGGCCAATAGTAGCCGACCAGTAAAACTCTCCTTGTTAGAGCCCTGAATCCACAATGAGCTGATCCCTCACCATCATGCAATTCGGAGAGGACTACTTGAGACTCATCATCTCCCAAACACCGCAGAAGAGGTTTACTGTAAGACTTTTTATACAGAATGTCTCTTAGTATGATAAAGCCACGAGCCTTGTGTTTCATTTTTCTCGCTAGCAATTTATCCGGAGGCAAAATGCCATCGGAGAGGTATTGTAGGAGAGGAAATCTCCAATCCTGAGGTTGCTTCACCTGTACTTCAAAAATTTCTTCCTCTTTACCCACATTAAGTTGAATGGAGGGGCTCTCCAGTACATGGATCCATGGATATGATTCTGTGTAAGCTATGGTTGCCAGTGAATCTGCTAATTCATTCTCTGTCCAGGGTATATGCTCATAAACAATGCTTTTAAACTTGAGTGCTTCATTTTTAAGAAGAAGTAAATAATTCACTAGCTGCTCATTTTTAGCCTCAGATTGACCTTGAGCATGGTGGATAAGAAGCTGGGAGTCACTCATTAGCTTGACCCTTTTGGCTCCACAAATATAAGCTAACTTTAAACCAGCTATAGCTGCTTCGTATTCGGACTCATTGTTGGAAGCCCTAAAAGCAAAACATATAGCCTAGTACATTTTGTCACCATACGGAGAAGTCAAGCACACCCCAGACTTTTTTGTCTTTCATTTCAGTAGTCTACTCCGAATCTCTGTCAGAGTGGAATTCAACTAGAAAATCAGCCACAGCTTGGGCCGTGACTGCTGTTCGGGGAGAAAAATCTATATCGAAATCCCCCAATTCTACCGACCACTTAGTCATTCTACTTGAAATGATTGCCTTTTCGAGAATATTCTTCAAAGGAAAAGATATCCGGACGATAATAGGATGGGCCTGGAAATAAGGCCTCATCCTCCTTGCAGCTATTACCAGGGCCAACGCTAACTTTTCGAGTTTCAAATAACGCTTCTCTGCATCTATCAAGCTCTTGCTGATGTAGTATACGGGATGGGGGTAGTTATCCACCTCTCTCACCAACACAACACTGATGGCACAACTGGAAAATGCCAAATATATGAAGAGTGTCTCTCCATCAATTGCTTTAAATAAGGTTTTGGGGGAGGACAGACGTTTCTTAATCTCATTGAAGGCCTCATCACACTGTGAGGTCCAGTCAAATCCCCTTGCACCCTTCAAAGTTTGAAAAAACGGGGCGCATTTATCCGATGACCTTGAGATAAATCGGTTTAAAGCAGCTAACCTCCCTGTAAATCGTTGCACTTCTTTAATATTCCGATGGGGCTCCATTTGGAATAGAGCATTAAGCTGGTCCGGATCGGGCTGTATCCCTTGCTCACTTATTATATAACCTAGGAACTTCCCGGATTGCACTCCGAACACACATTTTTCTGGATTTAGCTTCAAATTCACTTTTACCAAGTTGGCAAAAGTTTCTTGGAGGTCAGCCAAGTACAATTTCTCATCCACACTTTTCACCATCATGTCATCGATGTATACCTCCATATTCCTTCCAATTTGATCAGCAAAGGCCTTATTCACGAATCTCTGATAAGTAGCCCCAGCATTTTTCAACTTAAATGGCATTACCTTGTAGCAATGAAGACCCCTGTCAGTGACAAACATGGTATGCTCCTAATCCTTCGGATCTACTTGGATCTGATTGTATCCGGAGAAAGCATCCATAAAGGATAGTAGTTTATTCCCAGAGGTGGAGTCTACTAGCTGGTCAATCTGGGGAACTGGATACAAATCTTTTGGGAAAGCCCTATTGAGATCTGTGAAGTCAATGCACATACACCACTTGCCATTTTTCTTTTTTACCAAGACCGGATTGGCAGTCCACAAAGGATATTGAGATTCCTTGATATGCTCCATCTTTGTGAGCCTCTCAACCTCTTGCACAATAACATCAGCCTTTTTCTTGGAAAAAGCCCTTCTCTTTTGAACCACTGGTGCTATGTCTCTCCGGACAGATAGGTGATGTGATATAACATCTGCTGGAACCCCAGTCACATCATTATTGCACCAAGCAAAAACATGCTAATGGCTTTTCAAAAACTTTAACATCTCATTTTTCAGGTCGGGTGGCATTTTAGACCCTATCTTGACACTTTTCCCTTCTTCTAAAGAATGTATTTCAACCTCTTCAACTGGTATTAATACTCTAGGGGTCTCTCTCGGGTCATCAATTTCACTCTCACCCCCAGAAAGCCCCTCAAACTGCTATTGCTCGTTGATACGAACTGCTCCCAACGTCCGGGGAGCCAGGGCTGTAGCATAACATTCTCTTGCAACCTTTTGACTGCTTCGGACAACTCCCACTTGTCCTTGAACAGCATATTTCAAACATTGGTGGACTGTCGAAGCCATTGCATGCATCCTAGAGAGCCAAGACCTCCCTAAAATAACATTATAGCAAGTGGGACAATCTACCATAATAAAAAGTATCCTGACCATCTTCTTGAAAGGGCCCTTGCCCAACAAAACTTCCTCTTCAAACTCCCCGATCGCATCAGCTGAGCTGCCAGTAAAGCCCACAACTGATCTGTCCGAACGCTGAATTATGGCTGGATTTTTCATTTTCTTGTAAGTGGTTAAGAAGAGGATATTGGCTGAGCTTCCAGTATCCACCAAGATTCGTCTTATGTCATTTCCCCCAATGGATGCTCCTATGACAACATCATCTTCATGAGGGCCATCTATATCTCTTAAGTTATCTTCATCGAAAACAATGAAGGGGAATGGAATTTGCGATTGATAGGAGGTCATGCCTCCTTCTAGCTGGGTAGCTAAAGTATGAACGTGCCTCTTCCTCGAAGAAGCAGTAGGAGCTGTCATAGTATCCCCTCCGAAAATTGTAAGTGACTCAAAAAACTTAATGAGCCCGGAGACTGTTCTAGAACATTCCTCAATGGCACCCACTCTATTTCGAGTTGGATCTGGATCCAAGTATTCTGACTCCACATCAAACCTTTCGATTATAATCATAGCTCACTCCGGAGCAACATTGCTTGGACCAACCCGATGAGGATTGTCAGGCCTATTACCTCCTCTTCTTTTGGCATATACCCCCAGCTTTCCCCTTTCAATCAAGTTCTGAACTTCTTGTTTCAAAGCTATACAATCATCGGTGGTATGGCCAGTATCATTGTGATACTGGCAGAAAGAGTTATTACGATGTTCTCTAGGAGATTGCAGTGCAGCCGGTCTTCTATAGTGTACCTCTTCCTTTGTTTTATCATAAATGGTGGCCACACTTTCTTTCAATTCTGCAAACCACTCCGGTTGAACCCAAGGCCCTCTCTTATTTCTGGATTGTTGACTCTGAGCAGGTGCAGCTGGCTGAGATTGATCTTTAGCCCTATTATGCCCCTGTCCGGTCTCCTTTGCCTTGTTCCCGGACTGATTCTGATTGGGATTTGGTGCAACCGGGGCAGACCTCACCTGCCTGTGCACCCTAGTTTTCTTTGTTTCATCGACGTTAATCTGCTTTCCAACCTGATTCAGAAAACCTCCCCAAGTTATGGCTTTCTTTCTGGTCACCGAATCAGCCAAATTCTCAGGGTTTAAGCCCTGTCTCAAGGATGCTATTGTTACTTGCTCGAAGCAATCAGCCAACCCATTCTTGGTGTTTACAAAACGACTTATGTATTCTTTCAATGATTCGTTCGGTTCTTGGGCACAATGGATTATTGTGTCCCTGTTGCGCTTCAACTCTTTACTCCCAACAAACTGCCTTCGAAAGGCCACCCAAAAGGTGTTGAAATTCTTGATGCAGCCTTGTGGTAGGCTGTTATACCATTTTAGAGCACTCCCCGTAAAAGATTGGGAGAATGCTCTACAAAGTAGTTTGTCGTCATCATCAAAGTTCATCATAAAGTTTTTAAATTGCTCCAAATGGTTGTCCGGATCAGTATTGTCATCGTACTTTTCCATTTTAGTGCTATCAAACCTCTTAGGGAGGTTTCCGGACAGAATTTTGGAAGAGAATGGAGATTTTCTGAAATTTCGGCCACGACTGAACACAGTATCCTCGTTGGGAGTTGCAAAGATACCTGGTTCATCGTGGAAGGCAAAAGGATCCATCAGCATCCGGTCTACACGCCTCCGGCTGTGAGATGACCCTTTGCCAATATTCTTCTTCAATTTCCCATGTCTATCCCTTTTTCTTGAATATTTTTTTTATCAACTTTTGCTTCTTTTTAGTTCGGCCCTCATCGCTGCTAGAGGACAAGGATTCTTCAACTTCTTCCTCATCCGAGGAGCTATCAGAAGACTCTGAGTCTGAGTCAGAACACTCCACTGGCTTAGACCGGTGAGACTTCTTGGAGCTGGCATGAGTCTTTTTGGTACTCACATGAGTCTTTGAAGGCTCATGCTCTCTAGGGTTATCGGTATGATGAGCAATTGATGCTTTTGATTTTTCTTTCATTCCCATCTTAGCCTTTTCTGCCCTCAGAGCTTCTATCTCGTCCTTTAATCTATCACGCTCTTCGATGGTGTATTAATCGTTTTCACCCACCACTTCGAGCAAAGTTGGTGGTACTTCCGGGGCGTCCAGATTCATTCGGGCTGACTTTTCTTGTTGGTTTCGAATGCTCGATTCAGGCACCTTCTGCTCCCACTGTGGTCGCCAATTTGGTGTGGTTAATTTTTGTCTGAGGGTAAATTTGTAATTTGTTTAGATTTTGTGGAGGTATGTAGGTGTTTAATGTTTGAGTAGAGAGTAGAGGGAGAATTAAGCAGCCTGGTTGTATTTTATTTTCATTATCCCTATTTAATGCGGGTGGTTGGGTATTTATACCCTTGTATTGGGCTTTATGGGCTTTCGGGTCATGTTTAATGGACCCGGGTCATGTTTAAGGACCCATGAGCTCTTAGTAGGAGAGCAAGCAGCTTAGTCAATAAGTGTTTAGGTTTTTAAGTACTTTAGTCCTTGTTCGAACAGTCCAATGGGTAAGGTGTTCGAACTACCCTGTCCGGTCTGGTTATCTTAGTCCGAACTGTCCCCGTCCGGAGAGGTAGCAATATTCGGACCTTTAGTCCTTGTTCGAACAGTCCAATGGGTAAGGTGTTCGAACTACCCTGTCCGGTCTGGTGATCTTAGTCCGAACTGTCCCCGTCCGGAGAGGTAGCAATATTCGGACTCATCATGTTCGAAGAAAATGAGGTTGGTGAGAATATGTACTATTGCACTGTTGTTGCAATAAACTTGTATGGGACCTGTAGTGATTTTTAGAAACCCAAGAACAATCTTTATCCATTTTAATTCACATCTGAGAAGAGCCATATACTGATATTTAAAATAAACTGAAGAGAAAGCAACAATATATTGTTTCTTTATCTTTCACGAGATTAGAGACTCCCCAGTTTGGACAAACCATCCAGATAAATAATATTGGGATGAGTGGTCAAGCAACACACTTCGAATCACACAATCATGTGAGTTTAAGATAACTATCTGATCTAAGAAGAATACCAAGTCCTGGATAACCCTTCAGATATCGAACTACACCAAACACGGCTTGCCAATGATCAATTTTAAGTTCTAACAAATATTGAGCCAAAATTTTAATTGCATAAGAAAGATCTAGACGAGTGACCAATAAGTACATCAATCATCCTACAAGCCAACGATAGGTAGAAGGATCAGTAAGATGATCCCTGGTATCTAGTGACAATCGATGATGTTGATCAAACATAGCAGCAAGAGGACTTAAATTACAAACAGACCACGATGATTAGAAACAAGAGAGTAATTAGAGTGTGAATGATTAAAACCATAGGTACGCAGTGCACCAAATATTTTGGAAAACCAACATCGCGGAGCTTGTTTCAGTCCATACAAATAGTTTTGAAGCTTGCGAACAAGATTTTTATGCATTGGTTGGAAACCGTGAGGGGGGGGGGGGGGGGGGCGCATAAATATTTCTTCATGCAGATCATCGTGAAAGATGTATTGTGAGCATCTATCTGATGTAATTCTCACTTTTTAACAGCTGCAATAGATAGAAGTACACGAACGGTAATGAGCTTGACAACTGGAGTAAATGTTTCAATTAATCAATACCCTCTTTGTTTCTCATTTTCTATGATAACAAGTCATGCTTTTAATATTTCTATTTGTCCATCGAACCAACATTTGATCTAGATCTGCAGAGCCTACCTCGTAGGGTTTAAGGTGGTTATATCATGTAGGACCATTGGCTAGCATCATGAGATGGATTGATCAGTTTGTTGTACGCCAGAAATAGATGATATGTCTTCTTTGGGGGATAAAAACGGCAGAAGAAAATCGTGTCTTCTTCAACAAAATATATGCTCCAACATCTCAATCGATAGAAGCATGATTTTCAAATGAAAAATGTAAATTATGGAAAGATTATTTCATTTGGAAAAGGGGTTGCGGAGGCTTGGACATCTGACATCCAAAGGATCAACTTTAGAATAAGTCAATACTTTTATTATAGATAAAGAAAATATGACCCTAGTTAACTTGTTCTTTTCTAGTGTAGAAGAAGCTTCCACGAGTTGGATCTTATAAGATTTATACGGTTGACAAAATTAGTCGGGTTGGGTTGGGCTAAAACTAATTTCAATGGAGTATAAAGATTTTGTATGGATGTAAAAGTCACACAAACTTATATATCATACTTATAGTTATTAAATGAAGTAATTAATTCATATTGTAATCTTATTGGATGGTATCTTAAGAATGCTATTTGTATGCAGGGCGCTGGAAATGGTAGTAGTACTGCAAACACAAATTGTTGTAATTTTTTGACAGAATTCCAAGAAATAAGAATAGGAGGAATTAAGGTCGTGACGGAATACGGAGTTTACACTACTGATGAATTGTGGATCTGCTTCAGTTTGTTGTTCCAAACATGATGACATGTGGTGCTGCTCATTTCTCTTACGGTATCGCTGATGGATGATCGGAAGTACAGTCATAATAGACATTGGTTAACTCATCTAGAGACCAAGTGCTCAATCTGCTACCAAAAAGAAATTATCTTTGTCCACATTTGTTTTCTTCTACTTAATTATTTTTATCTGACATTCAGATTATCAAATGCTCCGAAAAAATAATTCATGTATAAATTCAGCACACGAACCGAAAGATCTTATATTTGCAAGTTATCTCAATCCGTAGAGAACAACATTACCTTCTAAATTGATACTTCGCTCGATACTTTAGATGAAAATAGTTTTCTAATAAATGTGGATCAATTCGTCCAAGTTTGGTCGATAATAAAAATATTGTGTGTTTAGTAATAATATTATATATATTTCTATTGTAGTTTGAAACTTATAAGTTTGTATTATAGAATCGATCATAATTTGAAATTATGAAATGAGACATTTTAAAGTTTTTTACTATTTTTATTAAATTTAATAACAATTTTGCAAAATTCAATTTATTATCAACTGATTTTTTTGCAACGATTTATAATAAATTTTGCAACGACATGATTCGTTTTTATTTTAATCATAGTTGCAATGGGTTTTGGTTGCAAACGTTTTTCTGTAACAACCATTTAGATGCAACTGACGTCTTTCGTTGTAAACCTATTGTAATGCATATTGCAACGAATTAGTGACGAACTCGATATTTTTCTGTAGTTCAAAATATGATTTATGTAGTAATGATTATATAATCAATTAATTGAATATTTTAAGACACGTTCGTTAAAAGACCAATATAATAAAAAAACATCAACGATCTGTCACGTGACTTAATTTTTTATGTTTTTTTGCAACAATTTATAACATATTTTACAACAACGTCGTTTTCATTTGAATCACAGTTGCAACAGATTCTGATTGCAAACGTTTTTTTTGTTAACGACCATTCGAATGCAACCAATAATTTTTGTTGCAAATCTTTTGTAATGCATATTGCAACAGATTAGTGACGAATTTGGTATTTTCGATTAGTTTAAAAGGTAATTTATCGAGTAATAATTATATAATCAATTAATTGAATATTTCAAAACATGTTTTTTAAAAAACCATATAATAAAAAATATTTTTATAGCAGTCATTTTTATACACACATTTTTGCGTATGATTTAGTCAATGGATCTCAAGCCAGTAGGCCTAAGTCATTGGTTGATAAGGCATTTTGTGTATGTGTGTATGTGTGTGATTTGTGAAATGCTAAACTTTTATTCTTTCTAACTAATCCATTTAGCGAGCGTTGGATCAATGATTTACTTTGTAGTTGGTTATAAGAATTAGGTGTTGAAGCATCCAATTTGTTTTATAACTTATACTAATTTGGTCAAAACTAGACAAGCCGCATTAGAGAATTATTATAGATCTTATCTATTTTTTGCAAATTCGTAGGCTCTTTAAACACGAGACTTGATTATTATTCAAACATTTGTGAGAGATCTCTTTTCTTATTTATTTTAACAACTACTTTTTTTATAAAAAAAATCAATATAATAATTTCTATTTAAAATAATTTATATATATAACTTACTAAATAAAATTCTAGACAAAAAATAAAATAAAATATATAATAAAATAAGAATGTATGTAATTATATGTCCATTTGTCCTTCTAACTACCCTATCATATTACTAATGTATTTAGATGAATAAAAAATATTTTATGTTTTTATATGTACTAACCAGTATATTACTATCCAATATCTTTGTTAGTCTATAACCTTACTAATTGGTGGAAAAACTCACATAGTCTACTAACACTTGATGAAATATAATAAAAGAAGATCGCAATAAAAAGAGATTGTGAATTTGAAGAATAAAGCGATGAGCATTCTATAAATTCGTATATATGATTATAATTGATATCTAATCTATTTATACTATTCATTTTAGCCTTTCACCATCTTTTCCTATGAGACACTAGCTATTCATATAATTATCTTGATTCAGAGGAGTCTTAAGTTGTTGTCTCCTCATTGGTGCAACCTTTTTTGCCTTTTAGGTGCTTTATCATATGGAGGTACCTTCATGGAGGCTGTTTCGCCGTATAATGTTAGATATTTTATCTGTACGTTGTCACACACAATTTCCGCACACTCAACGACGTTAAAGAAAATGAGGCTCACTAAGGGCTATAAAAATTCTAAGTTTTAACAACTGATGATCATAGAGGTCGCGAATACACAATCTCAACGGATTTCGCGTACTGAGTTAGAAAATAAACCTTTCCTAGAAAATGACATAGGACATCGTGGGACTTTGTATCCTAATAGCGTGATGTCATGATATAAAAACAATGTTGTCTGGCCTAGTAGCCAAGTCTATCATGGTCGCGCGCTAAGGTACAACCATATAAACCTGACCTTTTGACCAAAATTGAATTTGCTAAGTTGGCCATGTCTCGTTATGCATTTTCGCACAAGTACAGGCGACTGGGTTTTAAGGCCTCTAATCAAACAAGTACATATGACCAAGCATTGAATCTTTTTGTCATAAATTTATGCGTGACCAAGGCGGCCCACTCCTTGACATATGGTTAGGCTCTTCAGGCTGCGTATGTATGCATGGCCAAGCCGGTGTTGTACAGATAATATGATAAGGACCATTTTGGTCGTGCATGTAGACGCAACTAGGTTGGTGCAGTCCTAGCCATATGGTCATTCCATGCCATGTTTAGAGGCTATGTAGTTTAAACACTTGGATTTTTTGTCGTAGCATGTCTAGGGTATAAGTATTTTGGGGACTTAACCTCTTGGTCAAGTCTCTTCTAACCATGCGACATCGCATGACCAACTTTTCTAGTCTTTTTTGTTAGTTTACTTTAAATTTATTTATGTCGTATCAATAACTTCTCCCACTTTGATCTTGATGTTAAACTAATTGGGTTTTTTTCCATTTTGTCCTTATCTATTTCCAAGCATCTAATTTAATATGACTTCTCGTTTTTCCATTTCTTTATTATTACTTTAAGTTTTGTAGCTACATGTCGCTTGGATAACGACCCCCTTATTTTTTAAGTAATCTATAATTTTATTGTTTTTTTCACTTTTATCCAGAGCACCATTCGCTAAAAATCACTTTCTCTCTTTAGAAGTTATCTTTCATTAGCGAGGTATCGGGTTTTCTTTCTTGCAGAGTCAAGTTTTCAACAGTGGGGTTTTTTATCTTTGATTTTTCTTTGTTAATGGTGGAAACGGGCGATGAGGGAGAGCCCTCTTCCTTCGTAGAAGATGATAATTATAGTTTTAATTCTCTTGAGGCCTGTTCTTGAGATGAGTCGGATGCTCTGATGATTCTTATAGCTATGTCCCTATTAGTGCGGGAAACACTTTGTGTTTCGATATGTGGCTTCGGGTTTTGGGCCCTAGTGGCATTCCCATTTCCACTTTTAACACTGCTAAGGAATCTAAGAACCGTTAGGAGAACAATATTCCTGATGACATAGTTATTTGATGCTCGAGTCCAAACGGAAATCTATAAGATGCTTATGATCAAATTATATTTATCATTGATTTTATATTAATTTTATACTAATTTAATTGTTAGTTTAAATTAGTTCTGTATAAAAATAATATCATTTGGTATTTATTAGCAAAATGAGAGCAAAAACAAATAAAATGAGTTAAGATTGAAAATAGTTTTTTTAATTAAAGAAGAAGATAAAAGTCAAGGACTTGAAGATAATTAAACAAAGAATATATGAAAGAAATAGAAAAGATAAGAAATTAATTGAAGATCAAGATCTTGAAATTTTAGTTTCCTAAGAATAAATTATAACATTTTTATTATTTAATTTAAAACGATATTATAATTTTTTTATATTATTTAATAATGATTATGATTTTATATTATAGGGAAAAGAAAAAGAAAATACGTGATATTTAATAATAAATTATAATATCCTACTATTATTATTATTATTATTATTATTATTATTATTATTATTATTATTATTATTATTATTATTATTATATTCTCTTAGAAATGGGTTTTATTTGTAGAATATTTATCTAACTTCTATCGCCAAACCATCGATAATCAAAGTTTTGTAAAAAATCATCACAAAAAAGGTATGGGTTTCACTCTTTTATTTATGCAAGAAAACAACCATATCTTTCCATTAGAACAAGATGAGAATGAAATCCTGAGACCAATGACTACGTCTCCACTTATCTTCGAACGCATCATATGCTGGTGTAGTATACAACATGGAGGGTACGCCCTGGGGTGAATTATGCTCTACAGGGCGATGAAATTGTCATCGCGGACCCTGTAGTCGCGAAGTCATATCTTGAGGTTATGGAGGAGTGTGAGGTGACCATATCAAAAGAAAAGTCCTTAACGTGAGTGCTCTAGAATTTGCTAAGATATTGTTGGTCTATAAGGTTACACTTGACTTTAGTCCTGTGTCCCTTCGGGTTCTCCGTACTCTCTCTTCTGGAGTTTCCGCTCTCCTGTTTTCGGAGCTGCGCTGCGAAGTGTTCGTACAGGTTACGCGGTGGATCTTATAAGATCTACTCACGTGAAGGCCTTCCGACATCTAAACGTTGGAAGCGTCATTATCTCTTAATGTTTTCGCCGACTTGCATACTTTTTTTCCTTTTTCATTGATGTTTTGGTTAGCATTTCCAGATTTGGGAGTGTTGACTGCAGAGCAGTATGGAATGGTAAGGGCGTTTCTCATGGAGCGTGTACGCCCATCAAACTTCAATGAAGTTTAAATTGATCGGATTCGTACTTTCTATGGATCTCTGTTTTTTTTGTAGGACGGGGGGAACAAGCAAGAACATTGAGGTCAATGTCTTGTCTGACGGAAAGCCACAGTCAGGACTTTCACTCCGTTAGGCATAACTCTCAGCCGCGCCTTGGAAAAGCTTTAGAAGCATGGTGTTACTCACGCCTCTTCCCCCATCTCCGCCACCAGATCCTCTTCCTCCTAGGTACAAAGCCAATGCCTCCTCCAACATCATACAAATACTGACCGGTGTTTAAGGCTGAAACATGACATCCAAGACCTTCTCAATTTAGTAGGGAAAATTGAGACACCAAGGGCAAACCGTCCCAATGTCTCTACCAATCTTCTACCTACTTATGCTTGTACCTCCTCCTGCCAATAGAAACATGATCGAGCCGACATTCCTGCCTAATCTCCCAACAAGTTGCTTAGTTTAGCTGCTCTTCGGCTTTCGAGAACAGGGCGGGCGTACTAGTTCTTGAGAGCGAAGACTAAAAAACCTACTAAAGAGAGAGGGTCCCGGGGGCTTATTCTGACTGAAACAAGGCCAACTGCAACTCGATTGGAGGAAAGGGCTGCGGGGTGACCCCCAAAATCCCAGCTAGTTTGGGCTGGCACTTTTCATTCTTTTCTATTGGGTAGGGTTTTCTTGCTTTTTGCTTTTCATTTTATCAAGGTGAAAAGGAAGAAAGAAAGGTCGAAGTCTTGTTTTTGTTTTAAAAATGCTCTCATGAGCAGCCCGGTCACGTTTGTTGAGCTCCTTCGTCCGTTTTAAAAAGAGTATACTAATAAAATGTAATTCAAGTTGGTGGGATTGGCTTCCTCCTTGTACAAGTAGGGGCTTAGTCAAGTAGAACCGGAGCGGGGGTCGCGCTGCTTGCTCGACGCATCCTTTCTTTCAACCTTATTAGCCTTAGTAGGTAGGACGGACCGGTCAAATTTCCCGGGGTGGTTGATGCAGTTGCTTGTAGTTTTGTTTGATTTTGATTGAGTTGCTAGATAGAAAGAATATATATATATATATATATATATATACATAGTTCTATATATACATAGTTCAGGAGAGAGAATCAATGTTCAGTAGTACGCCTGGTTCACCGGATTCTACCACAGCAGGGCCCAATCATGCTCAAAAGAAGAGTTTGATCCTGGCTCAGAAGGAACACTAGCTATATGCTTAACACATGCAAGTCGAACGTTGTTCTCGGGGAGCTAGGCAGAAGAAAAACCTGCGCCAGCGCCGCTGATGATTCAGAAAGCTTTTTTTTAGAAAGAGAGTAAAGAGGGGCTGCCTGCGGTTACAGAATCGCCCGCAGAAGCCCAGACCCGACTTAATGATGGCCTCGCATGAGATGAGATTATGAGTCGGGGGATACGAACATAGCGGCCCTAAAAGACCCGCTATCTTGAAAGGCGAAAAAATGACATTTTGGCCCCATCGCGGAGCACTTTCTCACTGATTTAGTGAGATAAGTTTTTAAATTATCCTCCACAAGACTCTTGATGTCTTGGGTTCGAGAACAGAATTGGAAGAAAGAAAGGTCGAAGTTTAGACCGCTTACAGTAGTTTGTTTTACCTATAGAAAAAATCATCAGAGAGGAGACAACCCATTTCAGATTCCAGCTGAGAAGACTAGTAAAAGGAAGGATCAAGAATGTCATATATTTCAGGAGCTAGATTAGTTGCCAATGAACAAGTAAGAATTGCCTCAACAAAAATTTTAGGAATTGGACCTAAAAAAGCCATTCAGGTTCGTTATCGATTAGGTATTAGTGGAAAAATCAATAGAAAATATTTCTCAGATCGACCAAATTGAACAAATGATATGTAAAGATCATGTTGTTCATTAGGAATTGAAGAGGGGAGAACGAGCAGACATCGAACGATTCATTTTGATTTCTTTTTATCGTGGAATTCGTCATCAAGATGGATCGCCCTTACGCGGTCAACGAACTCATACTAATGCTAGGACTTGTCGCAAGCTAATTCGGAAATGAAAGAAGTCTACCGAAAGCCCTTGGTACTTGTCTGATCAATCACACTGATAGCTTCAATAGTTTACTGACATTGTTTTTAACAGTATACGTATAGTAGGCCTCCTTCGCCACTGCACTAGTGGTAGTGGCTCGGCTTGATCTCGCTCCCTTCGCCCGCCTATCGTATCGGCTCGGCTTCGTCCTAGAAGCTACTGATTCTGCCTCTCTAGGCTTCACTATCGCTCATGACATGACATGACTTGTATTGTAGTCGTAGTCTTTCTTGTAGTCGGCCCGGCGGAATGCCTCTGTAGTCTTTCTAATGTCTTCTTCCTTGCCGCCAACGCTACTAGGAGAGTAAGTAAGAAAGCTACCTGCCTGCATTCTAGAAACGGTAACTTCCGCGCCCTTCCTGCCTGCTGAAATTGATGTGAATTGAATAATCGTGACAGCTCTTCAAATCCTATTCAGTATGATTAGATATGTCACTGAAACAATCCGTTTTGTCTCTGTTTTATTTTCGGATTCCGAAGATGAGCCGGACGACGAAGCCTCCTCCTCAGATAAAGATGTCTCCGACGCTACTCTCCCAGCAAGAACAACTTTTTCTATTGTCATTTTTTTTTCGGGTTCGGTCAGGAGAGACAAAAGAGAGATGTTCTCTATCAGTCAAAAGCGGATACCACCCCCCACTCCCACAGCCCGCTTACCAAGAAATAGAAAGGGAGGACCGGGGGCCAGAGAAAGTTGGGGTATAGAGCCGTAAGCGCGGTGGGGGTGACAGAGGACGTGCTCGTATGGTTCATAGAAGGGTATGATCAACTCGTTGATTGTTGGGAACTCCTCTATATTCGAAATATGCCTTTCTAGGAGCATTACGATCTGCAGCTCAAATGGTCCCTTATGAAGTCTCTATAGGTCTTATTCTTATTGTGCGCCTTGTAAGCGCGTTTGGATCTGCGAAGGCAATCGCTCGGATGTTTCCCTAACCCAACCCGGGAACGGACCGGAAGGAACCGCAGCATGGGGAATGTCCGCGTCTTGTCGCAAGGCTCATTTTATTTTCAGTTTGGATCACAGGGCGGGCAGCTTTATCTGATCAAGGGCCGGGGCACAAGGGTCCTGGTACTATCCAGCTGCGAAGAACCCCGGACCGGAGGTGACTGCAATGAACAGAAATCTCACTTACCGGCCTAAACGACGAGCAAACACTCGAACGTGAGCAGGGGATCACCCAACGATTGGACGAGCTCCAATGAGGAGGCTAGAACCATGCTTTCAGAGAAGTGGCGGTCCGAATCTTATATGAACTGCGAGAATAACTGACTAAGCCATGCCATAAGGGTCATTCTCCAAACGGGACAGGGCCAAGCCTTTTGTTTAAGTAGGTTGGGTGACAGATCGGCCATAGGATTACTCCGGGATAGAAACAAGGGCAGCATGGACGGATATGGATTAGGGTTAGGGTTAGGGTTTAATAGTTGTATGGACGAGTACAAAATTGTTTATATAGATTTTAAAAACATTCAATTCTACACTTCGAAAACAAAGTCGTGGAAAAAGATAAGGAGTCGAACCAATCAGCTTCGTGATATTGGTAGATCTGTGTTTGCTAACGGATCAATCCATTGGATATGCAAATTTGAAAAATATTATATACTTTCGTTTGATATTGAAACTGAAGAGTTTTTTTTTTGCTAAACAACTTTATAAGGGTTATTCGTGGATGAAAAATGCAAGCTTAATGGAACTTGGAGGAAATTTGGCTATAGGGCCATTGCGGGATATTCGGGGACGTAAACCTTTAAGCAAGGTAAGGGTACTTATAGAAGAAGGTGAACGGAAGAAAATTTATATTTCAAAGATGGATGATCAGTACAAAGTATCTCAAGCTGTTCGATCTTGGTATGGGGTCTATTACTATGTGAACGACGAAGGGTCGAAGTGGACATGTTCAAGAAAATTGAGGAGTAGAGAGCTCAGACGGACCTCGCAGATTGATAGATGCAAAGAAACTCTTATTTCTCTTAAGAACTTTTAATTTTATTTACCGTTTAATTTTATTTACCGTTGATATTTATTTTATTTTATTTTTCTGTCTTATGCAATAGCCTGCAAACCAACACCAAAAGGTAAACCACACGAACTCATGACTTTTGGTTATAAACATGTCTTACTCAACCAACTCGGATATCCTTAGGACTGCAGTTGATATTTACTATATGTATTGTTGTTGTTCATGCTTTTATTAGTCTAGGTCTACACTAGAGCAGTTTATTTGTTGAGAAAAGTACCTAAAAATACCCACTCAACTATCTTATTACTCGGCACTACCCAAATTTGACATAGTGTTACTTAATACACAGACTAATAAATTGGACAAAAATACCCTTCCACTATATATACCTATTTTCAGTTCCAACCCACTTTTTCCACCTTCCTATCACCCTAAACAAACACAAAAAGTCTAATTTTAGAAACCACCAGAAAACCGTTCGACTTCGTGATACTCTCTCTCTCTCAAACCCAAAAACCCTACAGCTTCTCACCGTTCGCACCTTCGACACTATCGCACCGGTCACCGTCTTTTACTCACTCCAACTACACACCTTCTGTTCGACAAAGTTGTCGTGAAGTCATCTCTGAAAGCTTCAATCTCGTTCTCCGACCGGTGAAATTTAACATGTATGCATTATCGTAGAAAGTGTACTTTTTTTTGCGTTTTTGAAGAATTTGAACCACTTTTTTCTGTTAATTCACGATAGGTGTTGCTTTTTATACTGGAATGAAGTATCTACTAACGATAGTTGCTCAGTTTCTGGGTTTATCGTCGAAGACAGGGTAGAAGTTTAGTTGCATGTAATGTTAATACTTTCCTGAGAAATATTATGTATGTTAGATGTGCATTAGGTAGTTCATTGTTGATTTTGGTGTTTGTTCAATAATTCCCAGATCCGTGCAACGTGCATGTAAAAAGTGGGACAGTTTGCATCCTGATCACCCATTATGCAAGCAATTCGCCCCTCGATTATATGTTTATGTCGTTTATTTACAAACAATTCGCAGCTCAGGCTGCGAATTGTCTGTTAAAACAATATTCATATATATGCAATTCGCAGCTTGTGATGCGAATTATTTGTGATACCCCAACTGATTTGTGTTTGTGTAGAGAGTATGACAACAAAACCTAGCTACTACAGATCAGGGTTGGTGAGCTTTCTGAAGCTACTCAAAGACATGCGTATTACAAGGGCGCACATTGATGCTGCAAGAAACACACCCTTCTACACACTTCTGAAAACAGCTTTTCAAATCCGTAATGAGGAAGAGCTGCCAAAGAAAAAATTCTACCAAATCATTCAGTATATCATCGAGCAATACTCTGTGGATAGAGACGCCTTTAGGATTGGCAACAAGTATGTAAAGCTACTGAAAACGATGTGAAGGTCATATTCGGGTTGAGGCATGGCACCGAGGAAATGCAGTTAACAAAGACCGGAGCTTTTCACAACAAATATGCACCCGGCGAGGAGGATGAATCTAGGATGATAAAGAAATACTTCATGGGTAAAACTGGACGGAAAGTAGCAGCCAGTAATACCAAAACAATGACAAATGCCATTATAAAGGTACGTCTAAAATGGACTTCATCTTTATAAAGCAAGATTCTGTACATTTCTAACATAGCATGTTGTCATTGGTTTTACAGGAGGGGATAGCGAAGGCCATAAACGAAGGAGGGGAGCATGAGTTGGAAGACGTTGCGAGGCTGTTGATACTGTTTTTGTGCTCCACCCTATTCTACTCCGTATCTGGAGATATCCTGGGTTGGAGCACGGTTTATTATGTTGAAGACCTCAACAGAATAAACAATTATGACTGGGCTGGATCAATACTGTACAAGCTTCGACAGTCTATCAGGAGTTGCTTAACAATAGAAAGAGCTGATAAAGTCGTCGGCTGCGTCGCCCTTGTAATTGTAAGATTGATTTATTCGGTATAAAAATTAGTCATGTACAGAGCATCTTGTTGATAAAACTTGTCCCCATGCAACCCTTCATCATGGAGCACAAAACAATCGGCCATGAGGTAGCGAAGCCAACATCGATACTAAGGTTTTTGAAATGGTTGGGATTAGAGTGTCAAGCATCAACCATGACATATCTTCTTCGAACACCCTTGCTGGATAATGACCAGGTATAAGCTTTATATATGTATTGAACTGGGGGGTCCAAACAGTTCGCAGCATATCATGCGTTTTGCTTAGATAATGTATCAATCATTTCGCAGCCTGATATGAATTTTACTTCACAGCTTCTTTTTCGACACAGTTCGCATCATATAGTTTTACACACATTTCGCAGCTCTGCATGCATCAATTGTTTCGCAACCTGACATAAATACTTAGTTCGCAGCATGTGGTTTACACATAGTTCGCAGCATATGGTTTACACATAGTTCGCAGCATATTTTCCCATACACATTTCGCAGCTCAGCATGCGAATTCTTTGCAACTCTAACATGATTAAAATCACACAGTTCGCATCATATGATGCGAACTGTTTATAAAAAACAATTTGTTTGTCTACACCCTCATACTTTCGAAACAATTTATTTACTTACATGTGCCTCTGTTGGTAGGTTTTAGAAGGTCCATTACGTCTTACCGAGGCTGAAAGTGAAGCTTTCGGAGAAAGAGAAGATAATGAAGATGCAGAAACCTTTTCTACTTCACCGGAAGAAAGACCAAAGAAGAGGACGAAAAGCACAGCATCAAAACCAAAACAAAGGAGACGAGCATCATAGAATGTAATGAATAAGTTGATGTCTCCCAGACCCGAACAACTAACAGCACCCGAGCCAACGATTCCACCACCAAGACTCCCCAAGCAAAAGATTCCACCACAACCGAAAGGCAAATCCAGGCAGTTGCCCGACGACGACGACACAACCAGTATGAGTGAAACAATCGGTGCTTATGTACTCAAACGCATAGATCCTAATCCCGATATTTCTGCAATTGTTGCTGAATCAAAGCGTTTGAAGACATACGCCGACAAGAACAAGTACGAGAGAAAGATAGAAAAACAGGCCAGAGAAGTAAGTATGACTTGAGCCTTAAATAATCGCTACAATCAGCACTTAATATGTTTATAAAAAGTTTGCTATCATTTTTACAGCTGAAAGAATTGAAACGCAAGATAGCGGAACTTGAAGCACAACAACTCCACGCTGCTATCTCTCAGCCAATTTGCCGGATTGAAAGCCCAATACTTTTGAGCAGGTACCAGCAGCATTTCCAGACAGAGAAGCATCCACTGAGCAGCAAGCATCCGTGTCTAATGCTGAGCAGCAAGCATCCGTGTCTAATGCTGATCAGCACCATGCTGATGGAGTACTGCCAGAAGAAAGGGACGATGATGCCAATCATTCACCCATACCGGTACAATCTGAAGAGATGGACAGCATGGAGACACAGACAGAGAAAGAAATACACGAGTCTTCTCCGAATGACCCAAATGAGGTAGATAATGTAAGTGGATGGTATGATGTTATCAAACAAATATCAGGACTCTTGTGTAGTCCTATCCAAACGTTTCGCAACTTAAGCTGCGAATTGGGTAATCAACTAGTGGGTTGGTTATTCCACAATTCGCATACTGAGCTGCGAATTGTTTTGAATGGACATCACAGATATCAGGTCAGCATGAAAATCGTGCTCAACAATGATTAACTTATGCTTAACCCTTCCACCCTTTTGTTTTTTTGGAATTTTGTATGAAACAGGAGACCGAAAGACAACAACAACAACAGCAGAAACATCAACACCAGCAGCAACAACAAGAACAACAACAACAACAAGAACAAGAACAACAACACCAACAGCAACAACAAGAAGAAGAACAACAACAACACCAACAGCAAGAACAAGAAGAACAACAACAACAACACCAACAACAAGACCAAGAAGAACACCACCAGCAACAACAACACCAACAACAACAACAACAAGAACACCACCAACAACAAAACCAGCATCCACAAGTTCAACACGAAGACTGGCAACAAGAACAACGACAAGAACAACAACGAGAGCAACAAGGACAACAAGAACAACAACAGCAGCAACAAATAACCTTGGCAAAGAGAGAAAGGCTAACTCAAGAGATAGCACCTCAAGAGTCAGAACCTGTCCATCCCGGTGAGAAGACGGAACTACTCAGCCAGGAAGGACCATCCTTAGAAGACAACACCACTTCTTCGGTGGAACCTCAAAGACCAACGGTGCTGTCAGCAAAGTCAGAATTGTTAAGCCAACGTGAAACTGTAGGCCCGGTAACAAATCAACTGCAAGCTCCAGAGTCCCACAATAACACAGTAGGTTTACCCGATGCTTTTGTTGATGGTATTTACACTCAAGTTTCACAGACATGAAATTGATAATGTATATTACGATTCTATAATACAACGGTCTTTGGAGAACATGTCGGAGGATGACTTTAATGATTTTTTCCGACATGATCCAGATCCTATGCCGAACAAGTCAATGGCATTGGTTGTCGCTGACCGTGCGGTAAGGCCTACTTATAATGATTTCGCATCATAACATGAGATTTGTGTTAGCAAACTGATTGGGGTATTACAAACGAATATCAGGGTAGGATGCGAACTGTTCAGTGGAACCTCGAACAGTTCGCATCCTACCCTGATAGATACTAATAAATTTATTAGACTGGAACCAAACAGTTCACAGCCTAAGATGCGAACTGTTTGGAGTCGTTGCAATTATAATTACTGACGCCCTTCTACCTTTGATTTTTGTTATTTACTAAGCTCGAGCCCAGTAAAGAGATAGAGGAGCCAAGTTTTACTCTACTGACACAAACGCAGCCTCAAGTGGCAGAGGAAGAGGAAGAGTTCGTAATAACAATACGGGAACCGCCACAAGTAGAATACAGCGACTGGCCAAAGAAAATAAAAGTAACTGAACGTATCGATCTGGCAGAATACCACAAAATACAGTTAGTTAAAGCCTACGAGAGCGACACCCCTGATCCAGTGGTATGGCAGTTACCAGAGTCCAAGTTTACATACGGAATCAGGGTGCAAGCAAGTGATGTCATGGCACTATCTTTAGAACTGGAGCTGGACGTAAAGATATCCAATTGTCAACCAATTATTTTTTTCAATGTTTCAAATATGTCTTGTATATTTAACATAAATCTACAATTCCTTTGTTAGGTTATCGATGCTTGGATTCGAAAGATGCTTGAAGAAGCAGACTTCAAAGTTCCATGCACTACAGCTAAAGGAGAGCATCATGACGCCGTACTGATTTCGGGCATGACTGCGGTAAGTTTAGCTCAGGTAAATTGAACCAAGTTTTTAGAAAATGTTCTCATTTTAATATACTCTTGCTTGGATGCAGTATCAAATGAAAGCAGGCTGGCAAGTAGAAAATTTGGTGGACATGGCTTTTAGAATGGGGCGCAAAGATGCCAACATCATCATGGTTCCAGTATGCACCGAGATGAAGGACACCATAAACCACTGGACGTTGCTCGTCATTGACATCGACGCCAGGACAATTTCAAACTATAATCCGCTTATGCCTAAGCTGAAAGCCATAGACCACACCATAAGGAAACCTGCACTACTGGTAAATATTCCAAACTATACACTTAAATTTAAACACGTTTTAAGTATGCATGCTGCAAACTGTGATCGGGATATGCTGCGAATTGTGAGTAAATCAATTGCTTTTCGCAGCCTATCCATAACCCAATTCGCAGCATAGGATTCAAATTCTGTTGAACGGGGCATTTGCATATCAAATAATGCGCAACTTAAGCTGCGAATCGTGTGACATGCCCATGATGGACTTTTTGTCATACAATTCGCAGCCTAAGGTGCGAATTATGTTGGATTTATTGTCATACAATTCGCAGCCTAAGTTGCGAATTGTATGGCACCAACTGTTGTTGTTTTTGTGCTTATTCCTAACACTAATTATTATACATAGATCAAATATTTGTTGGATAGAGGATTCCTACCTAAATATACTACAGGGTGGAAGGTGAAAGTTGAAAGAGGTATCCTACAACAAAAGCGAGGCACCCTGGACTGTGGTATCTTTGTCTGCAAATATGCAAAAGATATTATCGAGCATGGATCATTGCAGAAAAAATACGATGCAGATATGGTAACTGCCTTCAGAACATAAATGTTTTATTACTTTTTAAACGACAAAGACCGCATCGTATATGGCTGATTCGATTTAAAACACTATGCTGTTGCTTATAATTTTTAGTTTGTAAATACATTTGTTGTAATTTTTAGTTTGTTATGCATACATAAACAAATTACATTTTCAGAAATTTGAATATTCTTTAGCTTATAGTTCGCATCATAACCTGATCTATAAGTGCTGCTTAATATTCGATTAATTCCAACCAAATAATTCGCAGCAAATCCCTGGTATGTATGAACAGTTCGCAGCCTAACCTGATAGATGCTTATTTATCATTAAGTAATTCGCAGCCTAACTTATCATCAAATAATTCGCAGCCTAACCTGATAGATGCCTATCACTACACAAAACAGTTCGCAGCCTGGTATACCACCTTACAATCAGTTCGCAGCCTGGTGCAGAAATAAAAAATTCAAAATATAAAGTACAAGGATACGAACAGGCTGTGGCTTATGCCTTGGTAAACGTTTTCTCCATTGAGCACCCAAAAAACAATCTAATCAAGTACATAATTCATTAAATGCTGATTGGACATGGAGGCTATGTAATGATTACCTCATTTCCCTATAAATACCTCTAGTAACCAGAGGCTAATTTTACACCAAACTCTATATTTTTTTAAAAACACCTCTTCTCTTCGAATTCAAACAGTCATGTCTTTTTCCACCACCACAACCACCACCTCATACTCAAACTCTGGTTCACTCGGTTCTCTGGGTGACTCCTGGTCATCCTTAACCGTTAACTTGAGTGATGAGTTGATCATGCCAGCAGTACAACCCCCCAGCCCAGTCTCTGTCTTCGAACTAGACATGTATGACGACTACTACTCTGGTGACTCTCAACCAGTGGAAGTTGTTCCACTGGTAGCTGCTGAACCTCAGCCAGAACAGGTTCCAATGCTTCCTGCTGCACCTCAGCCAGAAAAGGTGCAACCTCAAACAGCAGAGGTTCGAAACAACAAAAGAAAGAGGGAAGACGAAGCTGGTCCATCAAGGACAAAATTTTTAAGCATGATGGACGTAGATATTGAAGATGAAGAGAAAGTGGAAGAGAAAGAGGAGAAAGACAAAGATGACCAGCACAAAGAGGAGAAAGAGGAAAAAGATGGTGATGAATCCTCTACCAACTACTAGAGTTGGTTTTTGTTTTTTGTTTTTTTGGAATGCAACTAACTAGCAGCAGTAGCTTGTAGTGATATGTGTAAACAGTTGTTAGTGCATAAAATATTGTAATCCTCTTTTTTGTAATCCAATTTCTTTACAGACTTTCAATCATATAAACGATTCGCATCCAATTACAATTTGCAAATCATTCGCATGTTAACCTGATATATTACTTGTTTTCAACCTTACTGAATATCCTGGTATCTTTATTAAAGTACACTTCGCAGCTTATCATATGACCTTACTTAATTATATCGTTTATTTACAAACGATTCGCAGCTCAGGATGCGAATTGTCTGTTAAAACAATATTCATATATATGCAATTCGCAGCTTGTCATTCGCATCATAATTTTGGCCCTAATTCGCAGCCTATCATGCGAAACATATGTGCATAATTATTATCATATGTTATGGTCATAATTCGCAGCCAGGAGTCCTGATATTTATATGAAAATACATTACGTTATAGCTCACACAGTTCGCAGCGTCAAATGTTGATAAATGTTTGATATGATTTTACTAGCGATTCGCATCCTGGGGAAATTTCACACAAAATCGCATGTAATCCTGATAGATGTTTGTAACAATATACCAACATATTTTACATAATTCGCAACACATGATGCGAAATGCGTACAACTCCAATAATAGCAATACAAAACAAAGGAATGTAAAAATGTTTAGTTTGCTGTACAGAACAATAACTCTACTACAAAAATAAATGTGACATGGCCAACCAGAATTGTCCTTAAACTGGAACATCACAATTCCTCCGGTTATGGCATGATTTCGAACATCGGCCACACCTCAACTTCTTGGTTGAGATTTCTCCTCTAGAAGGGATTCGTTTTTTCTTAGGACTTCCGGAGCGTCTCTTAACGTTCGGAGGAAGAACTTCAACAAAAGAAGGATCGTTAGCGCTAGACCCTTCGCCGAAATCGGTTATAGGTGGTATGCTGAAAGAGTAACTTTCCCTGTAATTCTTAACCGTAAAGAAGGGTTCTATTACAGTCAATGGATCTTGGTCGGTGTATTGTAATGCCGCTAGAGCATGAGAATATGGAAAACACTCTTGTTGCCATGATCTGCATGAACATTTGAAATCCAACAGATTAACAACAGCTACAGGATTCGAAAAGACTTCGAACATGGCGGAAGAGGACTTACGTACTACCCAAGTTCAGCACATGTCAACATTCTGCTTTAGTTTCTTCTCGTACTCGGGAACCAAATTAGTACTCTAGCTGAGACCTTCTTCGTATCTCCATGAAACTTGAGTCATAAGCAAGACTCTAATCCAATCAATAAACTCAACAATTGGTAAGCCGCAATATTTTTTAATCTGAGTGTTAAAAGATTCAGATGCGGTAGAAGCCATAGAGCCATATCGCTTCCCTTTTACGTAAGCCTGCGCATACTTTTCAGGGGGTAAATTTGCAAGAAAATCACTCATTCTCTCACCACCTTCACATAGAAAACCTGTTAGTATATTTTTAAAAAGCTCTTCACTGGGAGCATAAGCAAGACAATGGAAGAAACTCAACATCCTTTTTTATACTCCCTGTTAGTATGTTCCAGTTTGGCTTTCAAATTCTGCATGAGATGGAAATAACAGTACGCATGGAAGCAGTTTGGATACAAGACAGAAACAGCATTAACAATACCAGAATGACGGTCTGAAATAAATGTGATCTGGCGATCCAGCAAATGTGGTTTCAAACAACCCAAAAACCACATCCAATTGTCTCAATCTTCAATGCTAACTACACCAACAGCAACAGGGAATAGTCCTGGAAAAAGGCAGATCAAATGAACACTAAAGGGACAAACCAAATGCTACAAAACAACGCTTGAATCGGTTTCCAACTGACAACTCCAACTGGCAGTCTGAAGTAATATTCCGGCTCTTCAAGCGTTTGAAGTATCCGCTTAGTAAACTAAAAGAACTTGAACTATCTCCGAAAACTCCCCTCATAGCCTTCTCTAAAGCATTCCATGAGAAACGATAAGAGATGTCAAGACCGTAAACTTACTTGACAGTCGATTGTATGGTTTTGGCTGTCAACGAATGGCAGGTCCGGAGAGAATCCTGAATTTCCTCTACAATCAAATCTGATGTCAAATGCCTGTGCCGCTTATGCCTATGCTTCTGTGAGAAAACAGGACTGCAAGTATGGTACGGGACATACTTCTTGATCGTCATAAGGCCGGTGCTTGAGTCAATAGATGCATAAACCATCCATTTGCACCCGCTTGTGAGCTTATTTTCACAATAAGCATTGATCTTATTTGTTGTGTTGTGCAGGTATTTGAAAGAAAAACCATGCTCTAACGCAAACTTGCACAAAGATACCCTCAGAATGGCAGCACATTCTTCAAAATCTTGACCCACTCCTGTAATAGCATCAGCCCAACCAGCAATAGCAAGTTATTTTTTCCTTTGATCAGAATTAACTAAACCGTTACTATTCTCCCTGCTAACTAGTTGATCAAGAGATGGTTCTCGCAAAATCAAGCTACGCTCTTTACGCTTTACACCAGAATCCTTACCACCAGAGCTCTTCTCAACAGAACTTTTATTACCAAAACCCTTATCGGAGACGTGTTGGTCTATGAGAAAACTAACCCGTTTTAAACGCTCCAAATCAGGATATAACACCAACCCAACAAAATCATTCTGGTTATTAAAGAAACAATTATTGTGATCCCTGCATGAGTAAGTAATTAGGTAGTCACATGTGGCAAGCTCCTCCCATGTGTTCTATACATAAGCTTGGATACTTTGGAAGCTTTCAAACTCCGTGAAAGGAACAATTGCAGTTTGGTGACCATATTTAAAAATACAAACTCGTGATTTAGACATCTCTTACCCTGGACAATACAAGTTATTTGTTATTAGTCACAAAAACTATGTACAAATTCTTTACTACTGCATCAAACAATTCGCATCCTATCTTGCGAATTGTGTTTACCTACATCGAGCTATTCGCATCTTGTCCTGATATTTGTAGGTAAAAAAAGTCCTGAGATTTGTTATTAGTCACAAAAACTATGTGCAAATTATTTACTATTGCATCAAACAATTCGCATCCTATCTTGCGAATTGTGTATACCTACATCGAGCTATTCGCATCTTGTCCTGATATTTGTATGTAAAAAAAGTCCTGAGATTTGTTATTAGTCACAAAAACTATGTGCAAATTATTTACTATTGCATCAAACAATTTGCATCCTATCTTGCGAATTGTGTATACCTACATCGAGCTATTCGCATCTTGTCCTGATATTCGTAATCTACACATTCAAGACAAAACTAAAGCACTACCAAATTAGTATATAACGTCAAGAAACAAGGAAAAAAACTATATAACGAACAATATTAACTAAACAATAACAGATCACTATAACGAAAAAAACAGAGAAAATCTCGAAATCAGGCAATGGCGTCTAAAAACAGTAGAATAGAACCTATTCCAACAGAAAAAACCAATAAATAACTTCGAAATCGGTAGGTAATTACCTAAAAAGCTCGCAACACGATTACTTGTAAGCTATAAGATTCCAAAAAGCGACGATCAACTCCTGTACGTATAAAACAGAGGTTAGACAGGTCTAACACAACAACCTACATAAAGAAACAAACCTTTAGCAGCTTCCGATCACCGGAAAATGTGATTTCAACCGGTTTCGTGGTGGTTCGTAGGGTTAGGTGGTTAGAGTGGCTAACAAATTCAAATCTTCAAAAAGCTATAAAAAATAGAAAAAAAACAGAAAATTATGTTTATATAGTGGGTTAAGGGTAGTTAGGGTATTAAAATAATGTTAGGTTGTAAGTGACAATAAGGTAGTTGAGTTGGGTATTAAGTAACAATTGATCAAACCTTGGGTGGTAAGTGACAATTGAATAGTTGAGTGGGTACTTTAAGTACAATTTCCCTTATTTGTTTGAATGAAGTTTGATAGGTTAATTTTATTTATGATATTTGTTTGCATGAGTAAGAGGCACAATTTCATACCAATACCATCATTGAATTGTCTTGGTGATTGAATTGTGTCGATAAGAAGGTAAACCTTATAACTGGAAGACTAAAGAATGAAAATGTAATATATTTCTGGTATTTTTTGGGATCTCAGGTGGCATCTTCATGTTATAGAAATAAATATGGAATAATAATTTGACAAACTTAAAACAGTCTTTTAATCAAATAAGTCACTTCATTTGATTTGAATAAAAAAATTTCCCTAACCTATTTTCATTTATTACCGCTAACCTGACATTTTCCGTGATTTATCTGCAAAATCTAAAAAATTGATACCACATCTCCCTCGAAATACATGTTTTCAAGCGAGAATTATAGCAATAAATACTACATTACTCTTTTCTATCTCTTATAAAATTAAAAATAATATTACCATTATTAATGGAGAAAAGGTTAAAAATAGAAAATGGTGATGTTTATTTTATTGGTATTATAAAACGACATTTTTTTAGGGACAAATATTATTGCGTAAACTATATTTGTAAAGTTGTTATGGAGTAGTTGGGTTTAAATTGTCAAAAATAGATCTCGGGCTTAGGCCACAATGAAACATATGTTTTGGACCAGATTTTGATAATGGCACAAAAGATTAGCCTGGCCGGTGTTGCTTGGTGACAACTAACCTCCTTCGAGCAAGGCTCTTCTCTTCTTAGTAGCTCTTTAGCCTCACTTTTTTCTCTTGGGTCAGAATAAAATCATCTAAACCCAAACTATTATCAACCAAAAATCGTATTTGGTGAAGATTTGATTTTCCAATACCGAACTTATCTTTAAGTTTGATTTAGTTGCGAAACTATTAATTAAAAAAAAATTGTATGCTATTCTCACGTAATTTTAAAACTAATTTAATTTACAAACTCCATTCATAAAAATGATTTTCAATTACTAGATTAAACTTGTTTTTTTCTATAATTTGTGTTGTTCTTGCAAGTTGTTTAGTAGTTCTTCAATATCCAATCTTATTCTTCAAATTTATTCCTACTTTTTTTAAAAATATACTATTAACTAAATAAATTAGGTTAATACTTCGACAAATAAAAAAAAGATCAGTAATTTTTCTGAAAACGAATTATTATAAAAAAAAACATTGTAGCTGTTTTTAAATAAAAAACACCAGCACCATAGTTGCTAAGTGCATAGCACCTATGATGCGTAATGGGCAGCATGATAGGTGCTCAGTGTTGTGCACTATATTTGTTAAGCCCACAGCACCCATGGTGCGCAAGGCCCGCACCATCGATGCTAGCCATTTTCCAGCCAATTCTCGCGAGGAAAGTGACCAAAAATCAGCGAAAACCCCTTTCTCAACCTACCATAAACCCATCAAATTCACACATCAAGCAATCCAAATCAACAAAAAATTACCTAAAATCAAGCTACAAAATCTATCTAAATTGTAGAGAGATGGTAAAGAGGAGTGTTGTTTTTTGTTCTTTAAACAAAAATGTATGTGGATAGAGTTTAGGGAAAAGTACCTTAACTACTAGCAAAAATGTATTTTGGTCCAAAAATGGGTCGGTTTATAGTAGTTTTGAGTGAACTTAAAATTGGGTGATGATAGATGTGTTTAGGGTGATTTTAGTTTGACATTTCTTTGTTCTTCTTTTTTTAAACCATTTGTTGAGGCTCTTCATCACAAACCTTCTCATTCGAAATAGCTTTTTCTTTCATTCTTTCACACCATCAACCTTCAAGTCTTTTTTTTCAGAAATAACTCATCATCAATATGAGTCTTTTGAATGGTTGTGTTCTCATCTTCCATGCTCATTTATTGACGAGGTGCTCTTTTCTTTTTAGACTCTTTCGATAAAGATACTCTCTCCTCAAACGTTGGTCTCAAGGTTTGGGTAAGTTTGCAAATTTGATTTTCTTTTGTTTTTTCTTCATCTACTCAATCAATTGCAAGTTCCAGAATATGTGTCTTGCAGATTTTCAAAGTCTTTTAATCATACTGAGACATTTGTAGCTTATCTTTCCTCTTTTTTAAGCCTAGCAAAGCAATGTCTTCAATTTGAGATATTGAAACCATTTTTCATGACCAAGATAACACCCAAAGTTTAAATTTCAAATTCCTAAATAAAACTTTCTTCTTTATTAAGGAGACATTTTTTTCTTCGTCTCTTAATTGATTTAGTTTTTTCCCATGGTTTGCAGAAGAATTTGTCTGAAACATGTATGAAATTTTTCCCTTTCTCAAGATTTCTCTAATAGTTTCTTATTTTATAACTTAGACTTCTCTAGATTTCAAAGAAAATATTTACCTTTTCAAGTTGTTGCTTCATCCAAAGCATCTGTCACCCTAAATTTCTTTGTACTACAAACTACACAAGGCATAGAATTCATACTAAGATTTTCCTTTTGTATCATTGGTTCCTATAATGCCAAAAAATCAGCCATCTCTCCTCTTTTCATGGATTTTAGCCTACTCAAGGTTGTGTTATTCTTCAATCCCCTAAAATTCTAATTTAGAATGTTTATGGTCATTTAGTATGACTAGAGTAGGCATGATTGACCCTTTGCACAACTTTCATTTAGATAACATTGTACCTTTAATATTTTTAACTTTTGATTTCTTCATTTTTCTACTTATAACTTTTTTAAAATCTTTACTAACTTCAATCTTGCTGCGATCAGGTGAATTGGGGAGACTATCCGTGGTTCTCAAGGTAGGAGATTCAGTTTCCAAATTTAAGGAGTCAAACGTCGTATTTGAAGTAAACATATTTCCTATTTTGATTGTCTAAAGAGCTTCAATTATTTCAGGATCATTGAGTTATTACCTCTCATTGTCAGTTATTTTTACGATTGTAGTGGTCTTAGTAATATTGTTTGCCGTGCTATTAATAGAATAAAAATTTTGTAGATCTCTTTTAGCTCAGGTACATTACCAAGCTTATTGGAATCATGCTCCAGAGTATATTTATTTATCATTTGGGAAGATAAGGTATCCTGATTAACTAATAATTTTTCACTTGTACTTCCTTTGGTGATCATAGATTTAATTTTTGGAAGCTAGGCTTCATTGTGAGTGATAGAGTTCATTGACAGATCTAATTCTAAAATTTAGGGTATGCCGAAAATATTATAGAAAAAAAATCAATAAAAGATAAATATATCGCATAAAAAATATATATATATATATATATATATATATTTGAGTTACAACTCAAAAACGAAAATATATTATAGTTCAAGCGTAAATTCAGTCTCCTCTTACTCATCTGTTGAAAGCATTAGATAATATCTATATTATCAACTGTAGAAAATATGTCTCTCTCCACAATTATCACTTAACAATCATTAAGTCAATGATTGACCATTCTATTTTGCAAATAATTATTCACATATTACATACCAGAAAAAACTCACTCAACACTTGCGGTGGCAACCGATAATGACAAAGCTAGCTTCAAAATTATGTACACAAATATAAATATCTTGTGCGTTTTTGTACGAACAAGATTCTTACATAGATTTGAGATACTCTTCAAATTGGAAAAGTTATCGTTTATCTTGACACGGGCAATATAAGTCTCAATTTGGCTAGACAACTCCTTATCAGTAATATCCTCAAAGTCATTCGGGTATATTAGTGGATATTTTGGTGTAGCTTCTATGGGGAGTAGATTCGTTGGAGCATGCATTCTAAACGTTTATTTTACGACCAACTTGAAATAGTAGAGCTTATTAATATTGTATTTGGTGAAATTTTCTTTGTTTTCGTTGTTGTTTCGTATTTCAGATCAAACTTCTTTAATATTTAATAAGTTCTGACGTAATCCAAACTGCGGTGACCACCATAATGTCATCTGCGTACATAAATAGACCCTACAATGTATAATAAGATTGAAAAATATATAAAACAGTTTCTAATGCTAGTGATGGAGGGTGTTATTATAAGAAGAATTGCTTTAACATAATTTTGAGTGAACATCAACATTCCCAACTTGAACTTGATCTTTCTGCAGTCTTAATAACATATATATATATATATAATATTTTCGTTATGTTCTTTACTATTTAAATAATCTTTTATTTCTATTTCGAGAAAAATATCCAAATCACACCAAAATCTTTTAGTACTCGCATGTGGACCAATTAGCCAATTAAAGATCGAACCAACCCTCGAAGATCGATATTAATGGTTTCCTCAAGAGTTTTAAATGCATAACTTGACCATATTTGGTAGGTAGTTTGGATAGACTGTAATGTATTATAAGATTATAAGATTATAAGATTATAAGTTTTAACTATTTTATGGTTGAAAAAATTATAAATCAATTTTATAATACTAGTGAGGGAGGTTATTATTACCATGAGAATTGTTTTAATATGATTTCGAGTGATCATTATTCCCTACTTGAACTTGAAATTTCTACAGCCTTAATAGCACATATATAATATATATTGTTTTTTACTTTACAAATGATTTTGAATTTCTAATTCGACAAAAGCGTTCAAATCGCACCAAAATCTTTCAATTTTTGCATGTCAACCAATTAGTCAATCAAAGATTCAACCAACCCTCGAAGATTAGTATTAATGGGTTTTTTTTGCATAACTTGACCATATTTGGTGGATAGTTTCGATAGAAAACGGTGTGTTACGTTTCTTAGTTGGTGGATGCTGCCTAAGATTGGAAGTCCGTGAGGACCAAGACTGGGCAAGTTTTTGGAAGATGATAAAAATCATTGATTGGTAAAAATAACAAAATTGTTTGTAATGAAAAATTTATCATAATTTATAGACTAGAGAGAATCGCTACTGTTGGTTTGATTAGCTTGTTTAAGTTTTTGAGGTATTGATGAACCAAACAATATTTTAAACCCCCACATGATATATCTTTTATTGCATACAAGATAAATTAGCAAAGATTTTAGGAAAATATATGGTACAATCACCATATCAAATTACATGATAAATTAACAGAAATCTCAAAACAATATATGGCATAATTATTGTATAAAAAAACATCACCATATCAAAATACAAATAAATTAGCAGAAATGTCGGGACAATATATGGTACAATTATTGTATCAAAGTACAAAAACAATGTCTAAAATCACAATGTAATGAGAAATTTACGAGGACAAAAGAGTATGTAATGAGAAATTTATCATAATCTATTGACTAGAGAAAAATGATTTTGTTTTGTTTATTTTTATAGAATGGCTATTCTTAGTTTGATTAGCTTGTTTAACTTTTTGAATTATTGATAAACCAAACGGTAGTTACATCAATCAACTTTGACTATGTAACTCCTCTTTTTGTCTTGATGAGTAATCAAAAATTGGGTTAGATATGTGATGTAGTTGCACGAGCCCATGGCTATATGATCCTTTTGGATAAACGGAAACGGACTTTATTTGGGGCCTAGGTATCCGAATTAGGAGCTGTAACCACTCAAATCGAATGCGTCGAGAAGCCAAACGATTTTCAAAACCATCACAACATGATGCAGTACAGGCCCTAAATTCCATTGTTTAAACCCTCGTTTTGCTGTTTTAGTGAATTTTCTACATTTTTCTTTTTTTGTTGTATTTTATTAAAATACTTAACCAACTCCAATCGCTTTGAAATTGGGCTGAGCTTTATTTTATCGCATAAGGAAAAAGCTGTAATTTTAGGCTAGGGTTTCGAGAACTTGTATAAAAGGCTCTCAAACCCTAGTTTTGTCTTAGACTTTTTTGAATAGAATTGGATTTTTCTCTGATGTCTCTTTTATACCTAAGGTTAGAGCTATCTATCTTTCTTTGTTCGTCTTTCATTCTCTGTATTTTCAGCCGCCTGTTCCATCTCGTAGCTTGGCGCTACCATATTAGTATCAGATTCAGAGTTCCTACAGCGTGGGTAACGAAGGTATATCGCCAAAGCGATCATTGCGGGGGAAGTCCACTCTTTCGATCGCTGAATCAAACGACCGTGAATAATAACAACTTGGGCTAAGTTTGTGAAGCACTTGAGGGTTGTGTTTTTTACTTAAAAATATGCACGTATCATGTATCAGCAGTTCCAAAACCTTAATCAAGGGTCAAGGACTGTTTACGAATACACTAACAATTTTTTCAAGCTACAAAACTGTGTCGATATTGTTGATTCAGTAGATCAGCTAGTATCTCGCTATATATGGGGGATGAGATAGCAATTTCAAGATCAGCTGAACATGTTCGACCCTGTGAATGTGTCTGAAGCACATCAGCGCACATTGCATCTAGAGAAAGCCCTTTCACGAAGGCCTTATGTAGGAGATACTGCCAGAACAACTCTATTGGCGTTCCCAAAAAAGACGGTTCCAAGCCCTAACCTAGGAGTACCAACTGCTCCTCCTATCCGTACAGGTGCTAATTTGCAGGTCCCTAGTCGCACAGTTACTTCCTCACAGGTCTGGTGCTATCATTCTCATGAACTAGGGCACGTTGCTTTACAGTGTCTAAAATTACGAAAACGGCCACAACAATCGAGGGGTCTGTTCGCTGACACTGCTGATTTTTACCTGGAGGGTGACCCACGGCTTGATGAAGAACCAGAGAATGCTATTGATGAGGTTCTAGAGGACGAGGTTACACGAGGAGATATTTGTGAGGTATTGGCTTTAAGGGTATCTGTCTGACACCGAAAGCCAGAAGTGAAGGGGGTGATTGGCTACGGTTCAACTTGTACTAAAAGATTTGAATCTCTGGTTTTTCTGCTCACAAGGGATTTCTATTGGACTTTCAAGGATGTTTTTTAGTTTTTTGGTTGTCGGGATCTTCAGAATGGCTCAAATTCAAGATGGTTGTCTAGGTTACAATAGGTAAATTTCTCAGGTAATGGACGACCGGGGCTTGGTTGCTGGTTTATTGTAGATCGAGTACTGTTTTGGCTAAGGAAGGATTGATAAGGCTGATTAATCGGGTTTGCATCTAAGGTATTAGCTATGGAGAAGGAAGAAGAAGGGTTTTCGAATTTAAGGGCTAGGGTTTGATTTGGGAACGAATCATCAAGTCTCCCTTTGTTTTAACTGCTAGTGTAGATGTAATGGGCCTTATTTATTCAATATACAAGGCCCTTACAAGGGTCCATTAAGAGAAAAAAAAAGAGTATGAGAAATAATTTTCAAACAAACTAAAAATATAAAAATGATTGTCGACTGCTTTTTAAATATATGATAAACATAATTGGAATTTTAGTACATTAGACGTATTAATACTTAAAATTTCTACCGCCTAAGCGTAACTTTTATATTTGACATAATCAATCCATAACCTAATTAAGAATTCATTTATCGAGTATTAGTGTATTAAGTAGGATGGCAATGTGCCGGGTTCGGATCGGGTTTGGGCCGACCCGCTTAGGCCCGTTCTTTTTTACTCGAACCCAAATCCGGTCCGACCCGTAATGAGTTTAATATTTTCAAACTCGAGCCCGCTCCGTTTATGTCCACGGGTCAGCCCGACCCGACCCGCAAACATTGTTTTTACTATTCGGGTTGACCAAACCTGTCTGACTGCTCAAATTTGACTTTATTTTTAATTTAAAACAAAAGTTTAAGACATAAATTTTTAAACCAACGTAACTAAAACATAATAGCACAAGAGAAAAACACCTAAAGAACTTGAAAAGGCTAGAAATTAGGATTTGGAGTATATATATATATGAAGAAATATATTTATAATTTATGAAATTAGTTTATGGAAAAAGAATATAATTAATAAATACATTATTGGCTATAAAAGTAAAATAATAATTAATCAAAGACGGTATATTATTAGTATACATATAAATGCTAGTCTTGTAAGTATATTTATTTTAGTTATATTTTACAAAATTACAATTATTTTTAATACATTTTTTATTTTTTATACTAGTTTATATTTGCGGGCCGGGTCGGGTTGAACAAATTAAAAATCCATGCCCGACCCGACCCGCCTACGGATCACAATTCGTATATCCATACCTGCCCCGTTAAATGTTTGGGCTGGACAAAGCCCGACCGGATTAGACCGGATCGGGCCGGTTTAGACCGGTTCGGACCAATATTACCGCCCCTAGTATTAATACTAATATATCATAACAAACTTGAAAGAAACGGATGAGGTTTGGACTCTAGCCATTATAAAAATAACTTAATCAAAGACCATATATATATATATACACGGTAGCTAACCCCTCATGTTAAACCCTAATTCAAGAGGCTGCGTCAATTAGCTTCAACAAATGGGGATCGCGACGAAGGTAAAGGATTTACCTTATGATATTATATATCAGATCTTGTATCGACTGCCTGTTAAAACTCTTCTACGTTTCCGATGTGTATCTAAACTCTATCGCCAAACGATAGACGATCGAGATTTTGTGAAAACACATCACCAAAAAGGACTGGGCTCTACTCTTTTATTTGTTCGTGAAGGCTACCGTATGTTTCAATTAGAAGAAAATGATAATAAAACCTTGAGACCAATGACTGCATCTCCACTTATCTTCGAGCGAGCTCGACTTGTTTGTTCCGCCCAAGGCTTTTTTCTTTTCTTCAGCGATCATGATCGCAAAATCTATTTGTGTAACCCTTCGACGCGAGAATATTTAGTTTTGCCAGCTCCAAAGGACGCCCATACTGGATATAGACATGGGTTAGGGTTAGGTTTAGGGTTAGGGTTCAATAGCAGCATGGATGAGTACAACATTGTCTGTATAGATTCTCGGAACATTCAACTCTACGCTTCGAAAATAAAGTCATGGAAAAAGATAGGACCTAGTCCTAATCAAGTTCGTTTTCTTGAGGGTGCTTGTGGTAGCAATACGTCCGTGTTTGCGAACGGATCAATTCATTGGATTTGTAGAGTTAAAAACCCTAATCAACAAGATTTTGATAACCCTGATCTATCTAATATACTTTCATTTAGTATCAAGACCAAAGAGCTTTCTTGGGCCAGACTTGATTTCAGTTATACATGGTGTCACAATGCATTCTTAATGGAACTCGGTGGAAATCTAGCTTTGGGGCCTTGCTGGGAAATTTTAGGGTTTAGTCCTTTGAGGAAGGTTTGGATACTTATAGATGGTAAAATTAAGAGAATGCATATCGTAAACATGGATGATCACTGCAAAACATCCCAAATTCATCAATCTTCGGATGCAGTCTATTACTATCAGTCCCAAGTTCATCAATCTTCAGATGCAGTCTATTACTATCAGTACGAAAAAGGATTAAAGTCGATGTATTTAATAAAATTGATGGAAAGCATACTTCATCTGATCTCAAATATCCATAGGAGCAAAGAGATTCTGGTGTCTCTCAAGAACTTTTAACTTTATATGCTTTTCTGTTCTGGATAGTATCCGGCGCGCCGATGGCCTTCCCATATCTACTGTCTTTACTATTTTTGGTTCCGGCTTTAAACGTTTATACGATATTTGCAGAAATTTAACTCTTGTGGTTGTTGATAAATGTTAAAATTTACATATTCTATGCATATTGTTTGTAAGATTCTAAAATGTTTTACTTTTAGAGAAGCTTATAGTAATTATTTTTCTCTTCATAGATATTCAAATGAATTTATTATCCTGAAAAAATTGAAAAAATTAAGAACGGGATGGATTGTGATTTTATGTCTTTATTAGCAGTTCAAATTTTGGTTTAGATTTCGTATTTTTTATGAGTTTTTATCCAAATTTGATATTATAAATATTTGTTTTAAAATTATACATGATTAGATTTGATACGATATCGAAAATGATTTTAGAACACGTTTGTAAAAATTGGTAAAATGTAAAAATTGGTGAACGAATATTTTATTGCTGGTTGTTGATGTTTATTTATAGAATTGGTAGCTACACAAATATTTCTAAAAAGTTACGAATATTTGATGATATCTTATTACCACTACATAAGACTTGTATCTAAGCACATATTTTACTAAGTCGTGTGGACTTTAAGTATTCTCAATTCAATTGATGATGGATCGATGTAGGCAAGCTAGACAGATGGATCGATGTGGGCAAGCTAGAGTATCTATACACTTAATAGTACTCTTAGTATATTTGTGCAAGTAACAATGACGGACTAGTTTTGATTTGATTGTCTCAAAGTATTTGAGATTGGCCGAAACATTCGTTCTCTTTGCCGATATGGTCTTTGCAGAAGCATATTTTGGTTTTGTTTGTTGAAGTTTTGTCTTAACGTCTGAAATTATTACATTTCATATTTTAAAAATTTTAAATGTCTATGTCAGCCTTATATGGCGAGGCTCTTAAAAGTCTTAAGACTTACATATTCTTACTTACCTAATTAAAGTGTCATAAGAGACATTTCTGATTTTGTACTTACTAAACTGTTTATGCATCGTTAAAAACCACCATCACTCGAAACAATGAAAAACTCTATTTTACCAAAAAATAAACAGTATAACTTGATGAGAGTAGAGTTACTCGAGAGGAAAATCGGATAGACTAGTATCCACAATTTTAACATGTATTTATTTATTAATTTATTTAAAATAAGTTTAGATAATTAGTTAATTTTTCTGCTTAAATTATTTTTAGATTTATTTTGGGTTTGGGCGTGGATCTTGTTCAAATCGGGCCCTGAACCATATATCGGCTCATTAGTTGCCTATAAATAATATTTTTAAGGCATTTATGATGAGGTGTATAAATTAATTCTTAAATCAGACTCTCTATCTTTAAATATTTACTTAAGCTTATCTTTTATCTCTTTACAATCCATCAAGAATTAATTACTTTTTGTTATGTTACCAGATAGCCCTCCATACAAAGTATATCTTATAAAATTGGCGGCCACATTATCAAATTGGCGGCCACAATGGGAGCTATGCACAGAGGTGCTCAGATAACAAGATTCATAACCTAGGGTGCATAAATGTGGCTTTGAAATCCTCTCAAGCATGAACTGTTAGATACAAATAGACCATGCCTTGGAGAATGAGGGAGTTAGGATCAAAGAATAATCTATCCAGACACCACATATGAATGATGAAAACCAAGAAAGACTACTCGTGACAGAGAGAGACCAGTTAATAAGAGAAATTAATGCAGTGAGGTCCTAAAGAGAAATTGAGGTGAATCTTATGGGTAAGGTTCAACCAGAAAATTAAAAATCTGATGGGCAAGAGGGTATTGATAAACCCACAATAGACACTTCAACTCGACATAGTACGAAGAATCAACGGAGGGACCAGTCTAAAAAAGTCCATCAAGCTTCGAAAAGAAAACTTAGAGCCATGGATTTTTCTAATTATTTGAAATCTAGGAAAAATTCAACGTCTAAATCTGAAGTATCCTCGTCTTACACAAGTAATGATCACTATTATAAGAAGAGAAAGAGTCACCATGATAAACGCTGGTCACCGACATTACAAATCAAGCAAACAAAACTCTCCCGATAAGAACAATAAAAATAATATAAAGAAAAGATAGAGGACCGTGAAAAAGTGAAAGGATCAGGAAATCATAGCATTGAGCCTCTGGTGATCGATCAATTTGCTATTCAGTCTGACCTGGGTATACTAGCTACATCTAATGAAGACCATTAGATCATCTAATTACACAATTGGAGAACACTTTTATCTACAGAGATTTTATTGGATTATTTTTCCAGACGGTTTGATATTTTAAAAAATCAAATAAGTTCAATGGGATAAAGGATCGAGATAAACACCTCGAATATTCAAGAATTTCATGATGAATTTTGATGATGACGAAAAGTTGTTGTGTAGGGAAGTTTTCCCAAACCTTTAAGGACAATGCCTTAAAGTGGTATAATCGAATTCCGCAAGGGTCGATCAAGAACTTTGACATGTCTCGGATGGCTTTCTAAAGATAATTTATGGCAAACAAATAGCTTAGAGGAAATATAGACATAATAATCCATTGTCGATAATTTATTGGCAAAAGCTTAAAAGACTATACTAAACATTTTATGGAAACTAAAAATGATTTGCAATACTTCTTTGAATAAGTAGCTATAGTTGCTTTTAGAAAAGGGCTCACTGCTGGTTAGTTAGCTAATATTGTCACCCAAAAAAAACAATGAAGTGGGGAGGACAGTTATCATAAGTTGAAAAGCAATCTAGAGTAGAAGAAATGAAGAGATTGAAGTTTTCTAGTCAACCCAAGAGTAGTTATTATATCTCTCAACAGCAAACTACAACTAGTAATCGTCCGAAGGATTTCAGACAGAATTCTCATCAAGCTAAGGCTAGATAATACTCACAAGGACAAAAATTTTGACTTTAGGGAAATTAGTGGGTTCGACCTGATCATTTTACTAAGTTAACTGAAAGTATTGCAACCATATATGACAAGTCAAAAAAAATTATACATTTTTGGAATCCATTAGAAATTCAAACTCCGAGGGAAAAATCGAAATACATGGTTCTGTAGGTATCATAATGATGTGGGACATGAATGCTTTAAATCAAGAAATCGAAACTTTAATTAAAAAAATTGAAACTGACCATTTTTTTCAAACCGCAAGTGGGAAATAGAGCATTACCACCAATAGTAGGACAATTTATTGTTTGAAGAGAAGCCATAGAAGCAGCACCTAAACAAAAAATACTATGGTAATTATTGAACAGTATAATGAATTTGTTGAAGACTCAGATTATCTAGATCTCGATCTGGAACGATATCGTATTACGATGATAAGTGAGTTTGAAAGTAAAGGAAAGAACTCCATATTGTGTCAATATTTTACATCATTAACTATTTTAGGGGGGAGGGGGTATTGTATTAGCCCCGTAGATTTGTTCTCGAAAGAGGAATTTAGTTAGTTTGACCATCCAGTTAGAATGGAAAACTTCTACTAATCTATATCAGAATTTAATTCAATATATTGTATTTAATGAGGATGATCTAAGGGATGTTGTTGGGTTACATGAGGATGTTGTGGTGATTGAAGCTGTAGTTGTAAGGATGGAAATTCATAGGATTTTGATTGACATGGGTTGTTCAGCTAATTTTTTGGTTATATCTACATATAAGAAAATGAAGAAACCCACATATCATTCTCCAGTCGAATAGAATCTGTAGTAGGATTTACGGGGAGCTGTGCTGATATGATTGGGGAGTTTGAAGGTAAGACTATCCTTGGAAAAATAAAAATTTAAAAATATAATTAAATTAATTTTGTAGTGGTCGATGGTCCAACTCCTCATAATTCTATCTTTGGTAGATCCCGGTTATCAAGGATGCATGTTGTTGCCTTAATAGTTCACCAATGTTTGAAATATGCAGTTGGCGGCCAGGTTGAAGTTGTTCGAAGTAGCCAAAAAGTGGCTAGAAAATTTTATGTCATTGTTTTAGCCCTCAAAGCGTTTGAGAATGTGGAAAACAAGAAGGAATAACAATTACTAGATTCCTATTTTGTCGTGTCATACAGAAACACATGGATTTTTCTGTGGATACATCTAAAGCCATTGTTAAATAGATATAACGACTGATAAAGTTGGGCATATTTGGGAATCTTAGTACTCGTTATGGAGTGCAAATCCAGTTCTTGTAAAAAATAATAATGGAAAATACTGTATATATATTGATTTCACAGACATAAATAGAGCTTGTCTGAAGGATCATTTTCTCGTACCACGAATATATCAATTTATAGATTCTATTTCTGGTAATAAGTTGCGATCGTTAATGGATGTATTTTTAGGCACGATCATATACTGATGGATATAAGAGATCAAGAAACATTATATTCATATCAGATATGGGTCACTACTGTTATAAGGTTATGCAATTTAGTTTAAAGAATGTTGGGGCTACTTAGCAACGTCTAGTGAATAAAGCTTTTGCTAGTCAAATAGGAAAACAATGTTGAGGTTTACATTAATGATATGCTAGTAAAGAGTTTAAGGGATGAGGATCATTTTCTGATCTCAAAAAACGTTTTTCAATTTGAAATTCATTAATTTGAAGTTAAATCCGGAGAAGTGCACGTTCGGAGTATGTTCACGAACGTTTTTGGGGTACGTTATAAGTTGAAAAAAGGATTTAAGCTAATCCAATGCAATTGAGTGCACTACTTCTATGGGCCCTCCCATATCCACCAAAGAGGTTCAAATAATGACCGGAAGACATGTTGCATTGAATATATTTACAATAAGGTATTTGGATAAGTGAGCCCCTTTTTCCAAGTTTTAAAAAATGTTAAAGCGTTTAATTGGCCTTAATATTATGTTGAGGCTTTTGTTAAAATCAAAGAACACTTACTTACCAGTATCTGATTAAACATTAAGTGCAGTTTTGGTTTGGGAAGTTGGTGGTTACCATTACCTTATGTATTATGTTAGCAAACTTCTTTGAAATTGGAAACATTGGCTTTGGCCCTCGTAATAACATCCATAAAAAGGATACCTAATTTCAAGCACATTCTATTCATGTCTAAAGATCTTGCCCACTTAAAATATATTCTGCAAAAGCTAGATGTATCAACTCGGATGACCAAGTGGGTTGTTGAATTAGGAAATTATGATATTAATTTTGCTTCTGGAACTACAATTAAAGCACAAGCTGTAGCAGACCTTTTGGTTGAATTTCATTCGTATGGGCCATATATTGAATCCACTAACCAAAAAACTATAAAAGAATGAGTATTTCGAACAAATGGGGGTAAAGCATGTCGGGTTGTGGGGTATGAATTCACTTATTATCTCTTTTCGAAGATCTAATGTGCCAAGCAATACGTTTGGTTTTAAAGCATCAAATAATGAAGCTGAGTATGAGACATCAATAACACGCTAAGACTTGCCCAGATTTGTGGTGCCAAAAATGTTCGCTTAATAAGTGATTCACAACTACTCATACATTAGGCTCAATGCAAATATGAAACTAGAAAGGAACATTTGATACAATATTTACAACTATTGATGGAAATGTCGGCTTTCTTTAATTATATAGAGTATGAGCATGTGCCACGGGCTAAAAACTCGATGGTTGATTCCTTGGCTACTATTGTTTACTTCAAAATATATCAATGGATCTTAATACAATATTTCTATTCGATACTAGAAAACTTTGAAGTTAGGATAAACACTAAGGAAAGTTTTCAAGTCTCAACAACAATGAATATAGATCTAAGGCATGAGATTAAAGAGTTCATTATTAAGGGAATTTTTCTCATTGATAAAGCTTTGTCTAAGAAGCTAAGGTTTTAAGTGCGTGTTTTTTTAGTATTGAGGGATTTTTTCTATAAGAAATTCTTTAGAAGTCCTTTGCTATGATGTATTAGGTACAATTTTCAACACTCATTTTATTTGTGAAATATTTTTATCATAGCAACATTTTTCTGTACCTCACACTTCAAACTTAACATTCCACCCAATATTTAGATTCATAAGAAAAATAGAATGGAATAAAGGTAGCTGATGTATATATTTGAGGTTGAAAAGCGTTTATTTTATCAAAGAATATCGATTTGATTGTTGTATATTATTTTTGCTAAGAGGCAATCATAAAAATAACCACTAATAGAAAATAAATTAAAGCGTGGAATATTCTAGAGAAAGAGTATAAAAAATAAAAATATGAATTTTTTTTTTAAGAATAAACATAAAAGTACACAAATGTAAAATAATATTATTGGATCGTCTTTCAATCATTTCTTAATTAAGATTTCTTAGCTTGACTTTTGGTTTTACCATCACGATGGTTTATGACGCTCATTGAAAAACTATTTTCCTTCATAACATGATAAATATATATTTCAACTCATGATGAGAAAAATGTTTGTTAGAGGGAGTAAATTTATGAAAATATTTTTAAAAAATTTGGCTATTTCGTCTTAAATTTTGGTGGACGCGTTGTAGAAGTCAAAATAGGTATGTTATTTTCTAAAGATGTTTGTGAAATAGGTTCGTCAAAATAATTTGTATTTTTCTCCTCTAAAAAAATAAGTTGCAAACATGATTTTATATTCGGCTTAGATTTTATTTCATTAAAAACATGGAACACAATATGTTCATTTTATTTATCTAAAGTACTAATTTTCATACCTTTATTGATAAAAATGGTCTTTTTAAAGTCACCGACGAAAACCGGTTTTTTTCTATATCAAAAACGACAAAATCTACTTGAAATATCAGATGATCTACGTGAACTAGGACATCCTCTCAGAATTATCCATGATATTTACAATGCATATTTTTTATTTACAATGAAATAGTGGTAGACTTAAACTTGTCTAATTCAAGTTTCGTATATATTCAATTTGGCATTAAATTAATACTAGCTATTAAATCACTTGAATCTCTTTTATATTTAAAATTAACAATTGTGCAATGAATAGTAGAACTCCTTGAATACTATAGCTTTCGTGGTATTTTATTTTGGAGTAAAGTACTTTATTCCTCCCTATGCATTATTGCCTTATATTCTTCAAATTGTCTATTCTTAGTCAATATATTTTTCAAAAAAAATTCATAACTTGGCATCTGCTCTAATATGTCTACAAAAGATAGATTTATTTTATAAGTTTCAGAACATATACAATTTTAAATAATTGTTCATCTAAAATCTTCTTTATGTCTATTTGAATATGGGACTTAGGTTACATATTTGGAGATTTGAGGATTTTAGTTCACTGAATGCACTTTTTCGCGATCACCTTGAGTTTTTCCACGACGAAGTTCAACTGGCAACCTTTTGATATATGTCTCACCATTTTACCCCAATCACCATTATGCTCGTCGTGATCAACTTTGTCGCTATCATGTCATGATTTATTTATTTATTAGTTGATCGAGATCACTATTATACTCGCTTCAACCAATTTTTCCACTGTCACCTATTGTTTTATTTTTCTAAAGTTGATCGTGATAACCATCATGCTCACCGCGATCAACTAAAGCATCACCTTCAAGTTCTTTGTGCTTATTTGTTTTTTAGCAAATTGGTTGTTACAAGTTTCGGTGAATATAGTTAGAGTATCTTCTAGATTTGTATTCTTCTCCAAACTATCCATATCCCTTATTTTATTAGATATTGTTGGTATTTCCATGAAAAAATTGGATTATGTTGACGCTCAACCTGGTAAACATTATTATTATTATTTTAGGGTCTAAGCCCTCGTTATAAGTTATTTACATATATTGTATCGTTCCCTGCGGCGAACTGGTTTAGTGGATCGTATGTTTCATACTCATTTATAGTAGCATTATTCATCTTCATTTGTGCAAACTACTGCTTCAGTGCAGCTATCTTTGCTTTTAGTATTGTCCCATTACCCATTAAATATAAGTCTTCCTCTTCTCATTGGAGCTGTCATAATTGTTGATATCGAGTACTTCAAGACTTTGTATGCTTTCTCTGATGTCTTGTTTGAAAGATCCTATGTTTTCACCATTTAACATCATGTTATTATTTTCCATCTGTTTATTATTTCCCAGCATTTTGTAAAATGTTTGGATGATCATTCACGCCAGAATACCATGATGAGGCCATTTTTCTAAAAATCCTTCTATCGTTCCCAAGATTCATAAAGATAGTCATTTTGTTCAAGAATTGTGTCGACTTCACTAGAGGAAAATATTGTGATAAGAAAAGTTTATTCAATTTTTCTCATGTAGTGATACATCTATGAGGTAAATATTGTAGCCACGCCTTGGATTTTCCAATAAGAGATAATGGAAATAATCTCAATCTGATTGCATCTTGTGGAACTTGTTTGTACTTACATGTATCATACACTTCCAATAAACGTGATAGATGGGTGTTTGGGCACTGTTCTGAATCTTTAGAGAGCATGTAGTTGTTCTATATTATAGTAATCAATGCAGGTTTGTTCTAAAAACTTGGTGCAACCACGTCTAGTTTCAAAACAAATCACGCGATTTTTTCCTAAAAAAAGAACTAACCATTTGTTGGCAACTATTGTTGTGCAGATCTTACAACAACAAAAAATTAGAAAAATTAAAATTAAATTAGTATCCAATATATCAGTATTATAGGTATAAAAGAAGAATAAAATCACGAACCCACGCAAGAAACATGGTAAAATAAAATGTAAGTATACAATTATTGTTCGAGTAATGATAAATATTATGAGTCAGATATCATACCACGGAAAATTATTATTTATACACCTACAAATAAGTATATTGTTTTACTTATTTAATTTGTTCAAATTCATACATCCAATTTTGGCTAATTTATATAAAATAAAAGTACAGAACACAATTAAGCAATTAAAAAAATTAACTAATATATCAATGATAAAGAATATACAAGGTTATTGAACATGTAATTTAATATATTATGAATTTTTATAGAATTAAATTAATTCAAGTTATAACATATTTCATAAAATCAAGGTCTCATATAAAATCTTTGTTGTTGGCTCTTGATCTCAAACAGCTAATTTTCTTGCATGTTTGACTATATTTTGAGTCATATACCTCCTAAAATTGAGTTATGTGATCTAAAAACATACTCCAAATTTCATTAGGTCCTGGTTATAGTATATTAATTATATTACCGTGTGGTGTTCATATATTTCAGAATTAAGCATCACCTTTCAATCTCAACCAAAATCTATCGACAAACAACGGAATTCGTACGCAATTGTTGGTATTAGCTTTACTATCAATACTAAGGAATATGTAAAAATTAATTAAAAAACGAATATTAATTAATAATAAAAATATATATACATAGAGTCAATAACCCCAAAAAACTAAGCTTTAATTATTAGAAAACATTGTTCATAGCAATAAAATAAATAAATAAACTAAAAAGATTAAAATCATAGAAAAAGTAAATCTCGATCTATTGTCAAAAGAACAAAATATTTTTCTCTTTGTTTGGTGAATAATCTGAAAGCCCTTGAATCTAGATGTTAGATTTCTGGGATAACCACAGATGTGGTTTTAAAGAATAAGAGAACATATCATTGAAGAATAAAATATACCAAACCTAGTACTTCAATAAAAATATGAAGTTGATGATGAATTTGATTTACATATTGAATATGGGGATGCTTCTGCTCAAGATGATTTGGCTAACACAAATGAAGTTTAGATATTGTATAATTCCTAAGATGTTCGAGAGTATAGGGTTTTAATATTTTTGGATGATCACACTGAAGAGCAACATGAGCTTCACATTTATCAATTGGCGAGAGATAAAGCATAAAGACCAAGTAAAATATCATAGAGGTATTTTTGTGTTGATACTATAGGTTATGCTTTGTCGATTGAAATGTAGGGATATGTACTTGAACCCAAAAAATTTTATGTGTTATGATGAGTAGTGATAAAGAGAAGTGGCTTACGACCATGTGGGAAGAACTAAAATGTATCACGAAGATGGGCACCGAGATTCATATGCTAATACACCATATCAACACTGTATGCTTAATGTGACTAGAGAGTGGTTAGTTGGAAGTATTTTTTATAGAAATTCGTTTCATTATTGATCTACGAAATCTGAATATATGGATGCTATGAAATTTATAAGGGAAGCTATTTATTTAAAAGGATTGTTGAGTGAAATATTTTTTGTGGAACAAGAATGTGATTATGTTCTATGATAATATTAGTTATATTCATTTGATAAAGAATTTGAAGTTCCATGAGCAAACTAAGAATATAGATATCAGGTTTCACATCACTCAAGACATGATAAAGAGAGAGAAATTGAAGATGGCTAAGATTGGTAGTGAGAAAATTCCTTTAGAGACCAAGATATTATTGGTTTCAAAGTTCAAATTCAACATGAGACTTGTACAAGTTTGGGATACATAAAGATGGTGTCTAGAGAGTATATCATTGGTTATAACATATTCTAAAGTTAATATAAGCATATGTGAAGAATTTTAAGTTGTAAACTAAAATTAATTAGAGAACATAAATATTGAAAAATACTACATATGGTCAAATGTGAATCGCTAAAGGTATGTATAGGTGGGAACTATTTTGAATCTCTTATGACGGAGTTGGGGTTGAGACTTAGGTGCAAAAACTTGTAGTGGAACCTAAGGGAAAGCTATTGCCAAGGGTAAGTAGATTTCTACTGTTGAAGGCCGAAGAAACATATTGATCATCTGCGACACCAAAGGACATATCATGAGTGCGAAATGGATTTTTAAGATACCAAGAAGTTTCTAGAGGAAGCTTCATCATTAAGGGTATGAATTGATGCTTAATCTCATCTTTTCATATAAGATCATATTGTATTAAGGCGTGCTACAAGGGAGATGAGGTATAAGTAACCTATGCATGCTTGCATCGTACGAATTTTATCTCCGTCATTTTTTTCATGTGTTGGCTGGTATGGGCCAATGAGGTAATCAATTGTTATACGGTAAAATGATCTAGAGAGGTTTGAACACATCATTGATCCTATATAACTAGTCAAGGATTGGTATTAAAACTGCTTCACATGATATTGTTGAATTATTAAGTGAGAGAAACACTTGTGAGATTTGAGAGGGAAATCTAGAAGCTTTGAGTGAGCTTTTTTACAAAGAATATTGGTTGAGTATTTAGTGTTTGAAGAGTATTAATGTAACATCTTATATATATAATTCGAGTGTTCATTGTCTGTGAATGTAGGATTTCTTCACAATCCAAACCACGTTATATATGTCTTGTGTTTGTGCTTAGGGTTTATACTTGTTCTTTGTTCCTTTGTTATTTTAAAGATTCGCTTAAAAGATTTAAGTACGAGAAGAAGTTGTGTGGATCTATATGTTCTTGTTGCAGATTCATCACTTGTAACAAATAGGTTTCGGCTGGAGCTGTTGGTCTTCAGCTAACATTGTCTGAAGGTTATCAGTTGTTGGGGCTTGGGTATTGTTCATTATTTTGAACCTGATTTTCTCTCTAATTGTAGTTTACCTAACAGAGTTGATTCACGTTCCTACTTGAGGTGTGCCCTCTATCCAAATATTGGATTCTTCCACCTAACGACTAATGGTTGGTCATCATATGACCCGCTAGTGACGCTTACCCTATCGTTTTTTCATTTTCCATCACTAATGGTATACTTCTATTTGACTAAGACTTCAGGGCTCGATTTCCTAGCGTTGGATCGCAAGACTTCACCCACTTAGTCGTGGATGAGACAGTTTGGACTGGTTGTAGAATGTTGTGGTACTAGGGTGTGAAACCTAGAAAACCCTGAAATACGGCTAAACTTTTGATGAAATGGCCCCGGTTGTTGAGTTTTTGTGTGACATGGTTGAGTTTTAATTTTTAATGTTGGATGGAGTCGTCGTTTTCTTTCTCTTTGTCATAATGGATGATGACATCATCGAAAGGGTTGACGTACGGTGTTAATATCGAATTAACCCTAGCTGGCTCTGTTCAAATGTTTAAGTGAAGGGATGGACTTAAATAATGAGACATCTTTGACGATGAACTTTTCATTCTTGCTATTAGAGGTGTCAAACGGTTCAACCGTCAGAACCGTTTAACAGAGAACCGTGGTTTGCGGTCCTGGCGGTTTGCGGCTTATGTGGTTTTGGCGGTTTGCGGTCCTAACGGTTTGCCGTTCTAATGGGCCAGTTTCGCAGTTTACCCACCAAAAAAACCATTTAGGCGTTTATCAAAATATTTTATAATATTATTTAAAATTAATTTGTAAGTGTTAATTGAATCTAATTTCAATAATAGAAATATGTACAATATAAACGAGTTAACTATGCTATTTAATGTATTTTAATTTAAATACTATATCATTTTAATCGAAATTCTATAATCAAGCAATTACATTCTAAAAATAATAATTGTAATATGATTTTGATATGTTTGATTATATTTATGTATTTAAGATATTTTATTTAATATTAGGTAGATGTTAAATAAAATATATACATCTAATTATATTTTGATTACAACTTTTAATATTATTGAAAATATTTTTTCGATTATAAAAATAATAATTTGATTGTCTTAAACAAGATATCGTAAACAATATAATTGTAAGATGATTTGTATATTGTTTGAACATACTAGATACTTAAGTTATTTAATTTTAGCTACATATTGAATAATATATATCTATTAGACATTTAATTGTATTCTGATTTTAAATTATTAGGTGATTCTTTAGATCTTTCAAGCTTAAAGTGTTTATGTTTAGATGATTTAAATAGTTTATTGTATTTTCGAATTATTCAATATTTGAAGTTTAAATTTAAAAATTTTAGAATTGTATAAGTATATGCATAAACATAAATTACTTATAAATAACAAAATAAAAATTGAAATTGAAATAGATTTAAATAACATTTAATAAAAAAAAGCAAAACAATAATGCATTACTAATAAAAACCAAACAAGTAACATAGTTGTTAAAAAAATTATTAATAAAATTTCTAAAAAAAAGTAAAAGTTCGGGCGTCTAGAAATTACGTCTGGATGCCCCGGACAAATTGTTTTTTACGAATTTTTAACTTTTTTATGGATCTCCTCTATTTATTCAAACTCACAAACTCAAATACTCCTCTCTATATCTCTCTAAATCTCTCTACTTGTTCTAAATATTCTAGAAAACTCAAATTTCTTATTTTACATATTGTAGTTTTACTTTCGGAAATGTTTGATTTAATTTCCGCAAATTGTTTCTATTTGATAAAATCACTTAAATAACGTTGGGATAACATTATAATAGCTCAATTAAGAGCTCCGTATAATTTATCAAGTTATTTACTTGTTATAGTTATTTTAATTAGTTATTTTAATTCTAATTGTTTTAGTAACCAAAATGTAATAATAATTTTATAATCATTATTAAAATTACAATAATAAAATTCAAAATGTAATATTAAAATTATAACAATATAACTTGTAATCTTTTACCATGATAAAATATGATTTGGGTTTAAAAATAATAAATAGCACTTGTAATATTTAAAACCAAATCACAATAATAATATTCAAAATGTAATATTAAAATTATAACAATATAACTTGTAATCTTTTACCAGGATAAAAATATGATCTTCGTTTTAAAAAATAATAAATACCACTTGTAATATTTATAACCAAATCACAAAAACAATATTCAAAATATAATATTAAAATTATAACAAATATAACTTGTAATTCTTTACCATGATAAGATCTGATTTTGGTTAAAAAAATTATAACCATAAAATTTGTAATATTTTAATATGATAAGATATAGTTTTGGTTTGTAACATGATATGAACACTACTAAGATCCCAAAACATAATATAATATTCAAAATGTAATAATAAGATAAGTAATATTTAAAATTTTGGATTATATAATAATTACAACACTTCAAATATTAATAACCAAAACAAATTAATACTAGCCAAAAATATAATAATAATTTTATAATCATATACAATATCTCAATATTTTTCAAATATAACTTAATGAATGATTTTGCTTATAAAATAATTAAAACACTTATAATATTTACAGCGGTTATTTACAAATAAACCGCGATTTGCGGTTCTGGCGGTTTGCAGTTCTAATGGACCAGTTAAACAGCTTATCCGTCGGTTTACAAACAGTTCTCCAACTTTTAACCGCGATTCGAAACCATTTGACACCACTACTTACTGCAAGGAGACTTCGGTTTCACGTTTCTTGTGGTTTCATTATCCAATTATTATTTTTTTCAATATGCACTTTGAAATTTCTATTTTTATTTTTTTTCTAGAAGAATATTAGATCAAAATCTCCTATCATTCAAAAGAATCGAAATTATTATTATTATTATTATTATTATGATTATTTTATTGATATTTGTTGTTTGTGTGATACTGTTTCATAATTTTGAAAACCCTGTATGGCGGTCCTAATTATCCACTTATCTCTATTAAATATAAAATTACTAAACATTCAACTTAGTTATAGAAAAAAAAACTCAACAATCAGAAACAAGTAACATTTTAGAAAGATAATAAAATTTATATTACCGGTGGGATATTAAAGACTAAATGATAGAGCAATAAATACTAAAAACATTTTGCCGATATAATCAGAAAGCTCTTAATAATCGAAGCCCAAACTTTTCTAATTATCATAATTAAAGCCCAATTTTATTTAATTTATATAAACCTAACCCTATAATTCGTAACCCTAACTCTACTTTTCTCATCTTCATTAGCTTCCACAGAAATCAGTGAAGATGACGAAGGCAAAGGATTTATTTTTGGACATTATAAATGAGATCTTATACCGATTACCTGTTAAATCTCTTTTATGTTTCCGATGTGTATCTAACTTGTATCGACAAACTATCGACGATCCAAGTTTTGTCAAAAATCATCACCAAAAAGTATGGGTTCCACTCTTTTATTTATGCAAGAAAATAACCGTATCTTTCCATTAGAACAAGATGAGAATGAAATCCTGAGAGCAATGACTACGTCTCCACTTATCTTCGAACGAGCTCGATTCGTTTGTTCTGCCAAAGGTTTTCTTCTTTTTCTTAATGATCAAGACTGGGAAATTTATTTGTGTAGTCTTTTGACACGAGAATATTTAGTTTTGCCATATACGGACCCAGACATTAAATACGGATATGATATGGATTAGGGTTAGGATTAGGGTTTAATAGCAGCATGAACGGATATGGATTAGGGTTAGGGTTAGGGTTTAATAGCAGCATGAACGGATATGGATTAGGGTTAGGGTTAGGGTTTAATAGCTGTATGGACGAGTACAAAATTGTTTGTATAGATTTTCAAAACATTCAACTCTATACTTCCAAAACAAAGTTATGGAAAAAGATAGGGAGTCGACCTAATCAGCTTCGTGATGTCGGTACATCTGTGTTTGCTAACGGATCAATCTATTGGATATGCAAATTTGAAAGATATTATATACTTTCGTTTGATATTAAAACCGAAGAGTTTTCTTTTGCTAAACAACTTAATAAGGGTTATTCATGGATGAAAAATGCAAGCTTAATGGAACTCGGAGGAAATCTGGCTGTAGGGCCATTGCGGGATATTCGAGGACGTAAACCTTTAAGCAAGGTTAGGGTACTTACAGAAGAAGGTGAATGAAAGAAAATTTATATTTCAAAGATGGATGATCAGTAATCTATTATTATGTGAATGACGAAACCGGACCTCGCAAATCGATAGATGCAAAGAAACTCTTATTTCTCTTAAGAACTTTTAATTTTATTTACCGTTGATATTTATTTTATTTTTCTGTCTTACGCAATAGCCTGTAAACCAACGCCAAAAGGTAAACCACAAACCAACGCCAAAAAGTAAACCGCACGAACTCATGATCTTTGGGTATAAACATGTTTTACTCAACCAATTCGGCTATCCTTAGGACTACCGTTGATATTTACTATATATATTGTTGTTGTTCACGCTTTTATTAGTCTAGGTCTACACTAGAACAGTTTATTTGTTTGAATGAAGTTTGATAGGTTGATTTTATTTATGATATTTGTTTGAATGAGTAAGAGGCACAATTTCATGCCAATACCATCATTGAATTGTGTTGGTGATTGAATTGGGGCTAGGCTAAAATGAGACCCCAAATCTTTATAGTGAGACCCCATATTCAAAAAATTTCTGCAATTGTGAAATTACAAAATTGACCCTACATATAAAAACACTAATTTTTCCACCCACTCACTTCTCTCTCTTTTCCTCCTCTCTTTCCTACCAAAACTCTCTCCAAAATTCAAACAAACACCCACAAATATTAATTTCTGCAAACTCCCACAAATATTTAATAAACATTAATTATACAAACTTAAACCCAATTACTCCGAGCATGGATTTAAGCGACTTAAATGACGATTGGAGCTGAAACGCTGATGATTTCCTTTCGGAGGAGGAGGAGCCGCTTACTGATCACTTGGAGAGCGTTGCCGAGGTAAAAATCAAGATTTTTTCGACACAGAACAAAATTTCGCAAGTTCGTGCCTTCAAATGTACACTTCCACGCAAGAACATGCGTGGAAGATGACAAATCTTCGCATGTTCATGCGAAGATGTGGCCAAATCTTTGCATAAAAATTCGAATATTTGGCAAGATTGGTTTTACATGCCTTTTTGGTTAAATTTTGGGTTCTTCTTGGTTTTACATGTTTTTTTGGTTCAATATTGGGTTTGTCTTGGTTTTACATGCCTTTTTTTGTTGAATATGGGGTTTGTCTTTATTATTTGACTTTTAAATACATGTTTGTGTTTGTGTAGGAAGCGGCCGAAGCACCATGTCACATGGCGGATTATAGTCAAATATTTAAGACGAATAAATTCTTAACCAAGGCGGAATTGATCGAATGGGTTGACAAAGAGAGCAAGAGTATAGGATTTATTGTCGTGTTAGATAAAGATGACGATGGTAGTAAAAACGGTAAAACACCGCGGTTATATTTTAAGTGCGAGAGGCACGGTGTTTACAAGCCTAGGCCTAAACCGGGGATTGTGAAGAAACGACGAGATTGTTCATCCAAAAAATGCGGATGTCCGTTCATGCTTAGGGGCAATCCGGTGTTAGAAGCACCCGGCTATTGGAAATTGGTAGTTATAATCGGAAAACACAACCACCAACCCTTCTTGCATTTGGATGGTCATTCACGGGCCGTTAGGTTAAAGGCGGAAGAGGAGGAGTATGTTCGCAAACTCACAACAATCGGTTCTCGGCCAAGAGATATATACCGTGGATTGAAGTTAAGAGATCCGGAAAATGTATCTAGTATGCGTACCATCTACAACATGCGGCACAAACACCAATTGGTTGATAAAGCGGGTAAATCCCAAATGCAATACTTGTTTGGTAAGTTAAAGGAGCACGAGTACTATGTTTGGGAGCGCACAAACAAAGAAACCGACGAAATCCTAGAATTGTTTTTCGCACATCCCACGAGCATCGATTTGTTGCGCACTTTTCCTCAAGTACTTATAATGGATAGCACGTACAAGACTACAAGGTATAAACTTCCTTTGCTAGAAATAGTTGGCCAAACTTCGACGAAAAAGACCTTTTGTATAGCTTTTGTTTTTATGAGCTCGGAGAAAGAAGAGAACTACACGTGGGCAATGAGCGTTCTAAGGAGAGTGATGGTGAACAACATGTGCGCATTACCAAATATTATCGTCACGGATAGGGAGTTGGCTTTAATGAACGCTATCGATGAGGTATTCCCGGATGCAACTCATTTGTTATGCACTTGGCATATAAACAGGAACATTTGCTCATACTCTAAAAAAGTGTTGCCCAAAGCGGACATGGGGGAGGAGTTCTTAGAGTTTTATGTCGCGGTTCAACATTCGGCGATGATCGAAGAGTATAAAAAAAACCTCACCGACCTTCACAAAGCCTACGCATATTGTCCTAAGGTTCTTGAGTACTTGATGAAACAATGGATAGACCCTTACGGACACAAATTCCTTAATGTCTACACTAACAAGATTAAACATTTGGGGAACCACACTAGCAACCGGTGAGTTATATTATCATATTTTTACATTACTATGTTTAAGTAGTTGTTAGACTTGTAACTAATCTAAGTTTATGGCTTAGGGCGGAGAGTGCTCACTCTAGTCTAAAACGGGCAATCGACACAAGCCTATGCACTTTTGAGCAATTTTGGGATAAAGTTCATGCGTTGCTTCGCATTCAACACTCTACCATCTTCGAAACGTTCGAACGGAGTTTGTTTCGTCCTAGACAAGCATCTAGGGGAGCTATCTTTCGCGACATCAAAGGTAAACTTTCATGTACGGCCATTCAAATATTAGAAGAAACTATTAGAAAGGCCGGGGATTTGTGGTTCACTCCCGCAAAGTGTGGTTGTGTAATTAGGACAACACACAATTTGCCTTGTGCGTGTGAGTGTGATGTGATCGCAAAAGAAGGTCGGTCGATTCAAACGAGTGAATGTGATGTTTATTGGAGTACTTTAGCGATCAAGCCTAGGGAAAACGTTGGTACAGAAGATGAGCTTACAAGAAAGCTATCCTTAATTGATAGTACCATACGCGGTTACGGTCCACAAGTGCAAGATCACATCATAAATAGGATGATGCAAATCCTAGATCCCGCTACAAGCCATGTGTTGGAACCTAAGGAACCGGTTGTCACGAAAGGTCGGAAAAAAGCCGGTGTCGACAAGTCAACTAAGCGGAACCCATCCGGGTTTGAATACCCTAGTGTAGGCGCTAGTAGTACTCCCGCCACGATAGGAAGCACGGCCGCGTCGGCGGTTAAGGAATTTATAGTACGCAAATGCAAAGATAAAGCACCACCACTGAAAAAAGAGAAAGCGACTCGATCTAGAAAATCGAATAAAGGAAAAGGATTGAGCGCCTACGGGGGTTGTTTTCCCGAGTACTTGCACGAGTACATAGCTACCGTTGAAGACGTTGCTCCAGACGGTAATTGCGGATTTAGGGCGGTAGCTTTGACGATTAAAGGCAATGCGGACGCATGGGAGGAAGTGAGAAGGGATTTGATGTTTGAAATTTCAAGTCAACGTGATCTTTGGGAAAGGGTTTTTGACGGTGCAGAACGTGTTGACAATCTATTGCGGAGATTGGATTGTTTCAAAATGTACGAGAGCGGAACTAGGCACTGGATGACATTAACCGACTATGGGTTGGTGATAGCCACCCGGTATCAATGTATAGTATACCATGTCTCTCTCCAACTATCATACACATATCTTCCTTTGTGTGGTGTGCCTCCAAGATCATGTCCTATTGTCGAAGTTGGCATTGGTTTCGTCCACGGTAATCATTTCGTGAAAGTAAGTAAACTAGTACATTCTTGATATTTACATTTCATTTTATCAAATAATCCACGACGTATCAAATAATCCATTTCGTGAAATTTTCAGATTGTATTAGACGGACCGTTGCCGGATATATACCCAATGTGGTTTGCGTTCCGCACTTGCGCTGAAGTTACAAATTGGGCCATACCAATAGGCGCACGTCTCAACAAGTATCACCAAATTAAACCAGCACAACCTTCGACATTAAACGATGGGGATCATGAATGCTACGATTTGACCTGGGACGCATAATGCTTTGTTGTATTGTAATATTTTGTGTTACTTGTTTTTTTTTAATCCTTTCGATACACATTTCGCCACCTCCGACTACTAGACTTATGTTATTTTGCTTGATAATATTTATGACTTTTACTTATGCTTTGTAGATGTGCCCAAAAAAAAATTGTTTTTTATGCGGCCGTATGATTTTTTTTACCAAAACGGAGCCTTAATAGGTACCCTTTGGCCATTATTTTAGTTGGAAGGCCAAATTTTTTATTTTTTTTTTATTTCAAACCTCAAATGTTGTTAAAACCACGTTTTGAAACCATTGGCAAACATGAAAGTACAAAAAAAAAATCATAAATGCCCCAAAGCCCTTGTTTCATTACTGGACAGAGCCTTTTTTGGCACACGTTTTCGTGTGCATGGACAAGAGCACGCAAAAACGCGCGTGCAAACGTACATGCACACGAAAACGTGTGCCAAAATCGGCTCTGTCCGTTAATGAAATTTGACCTTTGGGGCATTTATGATTTTTTTTTGGAACTTTCATGCTTGCCAATGGTTTCAAAACGTGGTTTTAACAACATTTGAGGTTTGAAATAAAAAAAAAAAATTGGCCTTCCCCCAAAAATCATGGCCAAAGGGTACCTATGAAGGACTAAAAAATGGGAAAAAAAATTCTACAAAAACTTAAGCCGTAAGGTTTAATCATTCCAAAAACTAAAACTACTATTACGAGCATTAGTTTTTACAAAAAAAACAACAAGCTCAACATTAGTTTGTGCAAAAAAATAAAACATGGAATCAAGATATCACGGACGGCCAAACATATACTGCCAAGGAATAAATGTGGGAGATATTTTAGAGGTCTCGTTATAGCGAGACACCTAATAATAGAAGTTAGGCTATAATGAAACCTCTACTATTGCTCGCCCACCAAAATTGACTCGTCCCCTATAAAAAAGACATAAAATCAAGAAATCATAATACACTTGCCAAACACTGAGCATTCAACATATATAAAACTCGTTAACGTTTACATATGGAGTTTACGGCTGACGAAGACTACCACATGCTTCAAGCTGTGAAGATTGCCCGCCAGATACTGGGGGAAGATAGCAGCGATGCGTTTTTCGAGCGTGTCCTATGTACGATGTACATGGGCTACGGCCGTTTGGGTACAAGAGGCATCGTTGTGCGTACTCGTGACCAGATCAAGGCCATATATATTTTTTGTCAGCCAATACAGCATTTGTTGTTCTTGCCATCGTTAATTAAACAAGAAGCTGCTACCGTCTGGAACCTGAGCACAATAGACTACATCACCAGGGATATGGTAGCATTTCTGGAGGATAAGATTATTGCAAGGGGTGGAATTGATGATGTTGAAAACAAACTTCGATACGAATAATCATTCCACTGATGTTATTTCAACTTGTTTTTTTTCGTATTGGTTGTTATTTTAACTTGTGATGGTTCTTTCCAGTATTTGTTTGAACTTGTTATTTCGTAAGTTGTTGTTATTTTAACTTGTGATGTTTCAATCCAGTATTGGTTTGAACTTGTTATTTCGTAATTTGTTGTTATTTTAACGTGTGATGTTTCAATCCAGTATTTGTTATTTCGTTAGTTGTTGTTGTTTTAAATTTTTATCGAATGAATGTAAACATTCGATGTTTTATGTTTCGATTTTCATCTCGTAAACAATAGCACTGAAACTTTAAAATACGTCGATTGCATAAAAACATTACATTTTAATCCGAAGCATTGCATAATACGAAATACATAATCAAATAACTGAAGACAAATGACAGGTGGGCTAACCCTCTTTTAACATCTCACACTTAGATTTATGGAGTCGGATAGTTCATTCCGCTCCCGACCTTATAATCATCGGAATCATAACTTCCTTCGGGGGTTGAACACGTTTCAACGGCGCTTGCAATTGCGTCGGCCATTTCTTGCTCCCTTTGTTGCGTCACATGTGACACCATCTCCGACGTAACTGGACCGTGGGAGCCCATGTTGAATACGTATTGGACATGTAAACGGGTCTCGTAATCCAATGACTCAATATGTACAGTCCTTGGCTTAAGATAAGCTAACCTTTCGAACACTTCTTCGCGTCTGCGTGGTCGGGACATCATACATCCTGGACACGATGCCTCCCTACCGTGGTTGAAGAACATCCTGCACAAAACCGCATCGATGAAACCAGGAATCTCCTCTTGCATCGTACATCTGACGAAGTCAAATGCGACCAAGAGGCTTGCATCTTCGTGCACGCTCCACTCTGAATCACCCATTGTTGTAACTTAAGATATTTTGTTTCATAGTCAAATTATAGTATTTATAGACTCGAAGTCGGTGTGTCAGTTCTAAAAAAATAAGCGGGAAGCGAGGTTTTTGTTCCCGCGTTAATTAACTAGCGGAAAAGTATGGGCGGGAAGGGCATTAAACACGGGTGTTTATGGCGGCAATATTTTCACGTGTCTCGTTATAGTGAGACGTCTAATAATGGAAGTTGCGCTATAATGAGACCCCTATTACTGCACTGCTGCATTTGTGTAAATTTTTTAATGTAAACCTTGGGTTGTTTTAAGAATGATAAATTGGATAGACTGGATACATTGGATACAAGAAAATGAAAACAAAATAAAACGGCCAGTCAAATAAGAAACAGTAGTACATGGTAAACGTAAAATACAAACCATTCAAACATTAACTTAAACAAACAGTACAGAAACCCCAACAAGCATACAAATAAAAACATAAGTAATGCCGATTAGTCGAAGTCGTATCCCAAGTTATCGTCAGAGTCAGTCCCCTCTTCCCTTTCAGCAATCGTTTTCTCAAGATACAGAACCATGTCACTAGTGATGTAATCTACCACAGTCATGTTCAATACGACGGCCGCTTCTTGCTTAATTTTAAATGGTTGGAAAAGCAAACGATCCATTGGTTTGCAATTAATGTACCTCTGTTTGATTTGTTCACGGTTACACACAACAAAACCTTCAGTTCCTAAGCGGTCGTAGTTGTAGTACATGTTACACAAGACTAGCTCGAAAAACGCATCGTTACTTTCTTCGCCCAACTCACGCACGGCAAGTTTCACTGCCTGAAGCAAATGGTAGTCTTCATGAGGGGTAAACTCCATTTTTGCACTGTTTATGTTTGAGGAGTGATAAGCATCCGCTTATAAGCTCGTGGATGTTTGGGCGGGAAGTGCAATAAATGCGTGTGTTTTTTGCGGCAATATTTTCACGTGTCTCGTTATAGCGATACGTCTAATAATGGAACTTACGCTATAATGAGACCCCTATCTTAAAAGTGTTAGGTGTCGCACAATCATTCGTCAACATGGATTACGCTATCCTTATCTTACAAGTGTTTATAATTGATACAAGGTTCAATTATATTTTCGTTGACCCCTATCTTACGTTATCTTTGATATTTTCGTTTGAGTTTATGTTTACGTGTCTGATTCGGTTTATGTTCGAGTTTGTGTTGTTGTTGGTGTTAAAAAAAACTTTGGGGTTTATGTTTCAGTTTATGTTGCATTTGTTTTGCATTCAGATACGTACCCCTAAAATTGGAGTTTCAAAGCTGGAGTTTGAACAAACATTCGAAAGTTATATCAGAAAAAATGTAAAAAATTAACATAACACATAATTAAAGATCGAACAAGTAGCACATCACAAAAAATAATCTGGTCAAAAATAAACATCACATATAAATTCTAAACCTGTCAACAAAAAAAAACATAAATGATAATCAGTCTCTGTACTCGTGAGATATGCGGTATATCTCATCCAAAGGATCCCGAAAGCTATCAAAAGTAACGCCGGGGTGTCTACGGTCGTACTCCTCCATCTCCAGTATGCGCGAAGTCAGCTCGTGCAGTGTGGTCGCATGTGTGTGTGGTGTAGGGTTCACCCCAATCTCCGCATCATCTCTGTCAGCCTCTGGATCAAATATGATGTACCATAAGTTCCTCGTAACCCACGAGGAGTAGACCACAGTGGTACCATCCTCCTGACCAGGAACATACGTCGCACCCCTCAGACTCTTGTGAATACAGTGTGACTCCCAGTTATCCCAACTGAATGCATCCCAGAGGTATAGGGTGTTCGCACGACGATGCCTAGTGGAACCGGTGAGAAGAGGACGCAATGGACCAGGAACCTGTATTTGAAACAATAAGGCTAAACTATGTACCACACATGCGCAATACAAACAATATTAATATTTAGAGTTACATAATATTACCTGCTGAACGCGACCAAACTGTCTAGCCACCCGCAGCGGATAGTACGCCTCGACAATGTCCGCCGCCTTCAGCGTCGCATCTATCCAGGCTATATCAGCGCTACCTCGAGCAGTCCGCATGATCGTATACGGCGTGAATGATACCTGTAAAATATTAACATACCATTTATCATTACCAACTTAAATTATATATACGATAATTGAAATGAAACTGATTACAACTTACATCCTGCTCGGTGAAGCTATCCAGACAAACTCTAATACCCTCTCCAGCCTCCTGGCTCTGTCGAAACTTAGCAGGCGCATGAAGGCATATAGTAGGGCGTGCGCTACTATACCTCGGGTACTGATGAACTGCAAACGCTGAGAAATGGTCGTAAATCCACGTCTCTAACATGGCCAAAAAACCAGATATACCCGAAGTAGAGTGTAGGCAACCTCTGCCTAGCTGGTAGTAGAGCTGCGCCAGTATCATCTGCCCCCAGTTATACCTCGCGGAGCTGGTGTAATCGTCGATGAACTGCAAGTAGTCGAGGCTAATGTTGTTGTCCGACTTGTTGGCCAAAATGGTACAGCCAAAGAAGTGCAACAAATAGCCCCTCGTAGCTCTCTTAGCATCGACATCAGTGATCTCCTCATCGTAATACTGATGGGTGCAGAATCTCCTCTTCAGCCATGCAAGGCGCACATGCCTCTTACCGCCGCCCTTGTTCTCCTTTATCTCCTCCTCAAGCTCCGCAGCGCTGCACCCAAGTAAGCGAGCGTATCTCGCAGTACGTTTATCAGTAGAGGGGTACTCATATATCTCACAGCTGTGACCGACAACTGAGAGCCCTGTTATCATGTGGACGTCATCCAGGGTGACGGTCATCTCCCCGAATGAGAAGTGGAAAGTGTTCGTCTCGGGATGCCATCTCTCAAGGAGGCCCTCAATCAAGTGGATGTTAGTAGACCACTTACCCAAGGCCTCGACCAAGGGCCAGAAACAGGTGCTCCTAACCTCTGCGAGTACCTTATGCTGCCGGGATTTCAAGTCCCAGCTACTGTGTGTGTGGTACATCGCATAACAGCGTAGTGACTGTCGGGCCTGCATGCATTAAAAACATACAATATATATAAACATGTATGCAATCTAAAACTTAAGATAATCCAATAACCAACATGTTCAATATATATAAAGTATAACAACTAAGATAAAACAATAAGCAATAACCAACAAATACAATGCAGTAGTGAGTGTTAAAAATTAAAACCTAAACTCGTCATAACATATAAACTCATTGTAACCTAAACTAATAAAGTTTATAACACAAACCTAATTTCAGTAACATATAAATTCTTAACATATAAATTCAGTACATTTATAACACGAATCGAATACCAAATCGAAATCCAATACCAAATCCAATGCAGGTAATATTCAACGGACAGTGTTAAAAATTAAAACCTAAAGTCATTCTAACATATAAATGAATTCTAAACTAACCTAAACTAAACCAATATAAAATCCAATCCAAAAACATATAAATTGATTCTAACCTAAACTAATAAAATTTCTAACTCAAACCAATAATAATAATAATAACTTTAAAAAGTAAATTAAAACTATAAAACTTACATCGCCTCTAAAGACGCTGTATGCCTCGTGCTCTCTATACGCATGAAACGTAGAGTATAGGTCTACAACGTGACCATTGTATCCACGGAAGTGCTGCTCCGCAGATAGGCGACGCTGCACAGGTGGGCGCTGAACTGCCTGTAAGGTCCCTCTCTTACGGACCCGGACACTCCGAGAAGTCTCACCGCGAGCGGCCTCCTCAGTCTCCTGATCTGTGTCGTAGTCTCTAGCGGTAACTGGAGGACGTGGGCGAGGAGGCATACTGCACAAGACAAAACCAAACAATTAGAAGAGTTCAAACTTTTAAAAAAAATCATGAAATTGCAAAAATTGGGAATTTAATTCGTGGATTTTGGAAAATCCACGCAATAAATTGCAAGAATTCGCCATAATCCACAAGACTGTGGATTCGGTAAATCCACGCATGTTCGTGCGTGGGTTTACCGGATGCCCGCATGTTCGTGCGGGCGTCCGGTAAACCCACGCACGAACATGCGTGGATTTGCCTGTTCGAGAATGCAGCCCCCCCAATCCCAGATCTGCCCGAAATCAGTCCTAAAACTATAACCCAACACCCTAAACGGTCCTAATCTCCTAACTAACAACATACATGGCCTTAAAATCAAACAAATCAACACCAAATACATAAAAATCGAATTTTTCTACCCGAATGGAAAAGACTAAATATCACTAGAAATAACAATGTAAAATGGAAAAAAAAAAGCACCATGAAGTGTAGAATCCATACCTTAACAGCTTCGTGGAGTTGGATTTCAAAAAGAGTCGCTGGAAAAAAATTGGATTTTTGGAGGTAGAGAGAGTTAGGGTTTCGGGGGAGAAGAAAGGAGAAGAAATCTGATTTTTAGCTATTTATATCGATGGCATTTTTGTAATTAATGGGGGTCTCACTATAACCAACCCGGGTCTCACTATAACCGGGTCTCACTATAGAGATTTTGGGTCTCATTTTAGCCTATAATGAGAAGGTAAACCTTATAATTGGAAGAGAAAACTAAAGAATAAAAATGTAATATATTTCTGGTATTGTTTGGGATGTCAGGTGCATCTTCATGTTATAAAAATAAATATGGAATAATAATTTGACAAACTTAAAACAGTCCTTTTAATCAAATAAGTCACTTCATTTGATTTGATTAAACAAAAAAATTGCCCTAATCTATTTTCATTTATTACGGCTAACCTGACATTTTCAGTTATTTATCTGCAAAATCTAAAAAATTGATACTCCTTCTCCCTCAAAATATTTTTACACAATAATTATGAAACAGAATATAATTTTCAAGCTAGAATTATAGAAATAAATACTGCATTACCATTTTCCATCATTAATGAAAAGGGAAAGTGGTTAAAGATGAAAAATGGTGACATTTATTTTATTGGTATTATAAAACGACATTTATTTAGAAATAAATTGTACGTATAGTATATATTTATATATATTTAGTGACGGAAGAAATGTATAGATATAGCCCACCAATTATTCCCTTGACACCCTTATACTATATATGTAAAGTTGTTAATAGAGTAGTTGCGTTTAAATTGTGAAACATAGATCTCGGGCTTTAAAATTATTGCTTAGGCCATGGATTTTGATAATGGCCCGAAAAATTAGCCTGGCCGGTGTTGCTTGGTGACAACTAGCCTACTTCGAGCAAGTCTCTTCTCGGTAGTTCTTTAGCCTCATTTTTTTTCCTTCGGTCGGAATAAAATCATCTAAACCCAAAACTATTCTCGACCAAAGATCGCATTTGGCGAATCTTTGATTTTTCCATACAAAATTTACCTTCAAGTTTGATATAGTTATGATATTGCTATTAATTAAAAAAATTAAATGTATATTATTCTCACGTAATTTTAAAATTGGTTTAATTTATTAATTTCCATAAAAAACATTTTCAATTACTATATTAAACTTGTTTTTTCTATTATTTGTGCTGTTCTTACAAGCTGTTTAGTAGTTCTTCAACATCCAATCTTATTCTTCAAATTTATTAAATATACTATTTGTTAGAGATATAAAGGTCCATGCCCATTAGCCCTTTATTTTATCTATATATATATATAAGCTTATATTTTATGTAATACGCACGCTTTCTAAATAATAAAACTATAGCCGCTTCTTGTTAATTTCTCTCTTTGTTTCTTTACATTGTATCAGAGCCTGGAGTAATCTGATCGGGGAAACGTAACAATCCCTAGTTCGTAGATCTACGAGAAGAGTGTTGTTGGGAAAATTGAAGTGGAGAAGTGTATTGTTTGATAAATCTATATTAATTATGGTGAAATTGCATAAAAGTATTATTGCGTGAAATTGCAGAAGAGTACTGGGTCGATGAAATTATTCATTACCTTATTGGTAAAATTGTAGAAGAGTATTTGTGTGAAAAGAGTTTGGTGAAATTATACTATTGAAGAATTTGTAAAATTGCAGAAGATTACTCTCGTAATTGGAGAAGAACACAATGGTTCGGTGAAATTATATTATTGAATTATTGGTAAAATTGCAGTAGTTGAATTAGTTGGTGAAATTGCACCAATTAATTAAATACGCATCGGTTTTTTATTTGGATTTTCGATTGTGATTTCAATTGGATTTTGTTTTAGTTTTAGATTGGTTTTTGCGTGGTTTCCATTTTGTTCTCTTGTGTTTCGATTGAATTTGTGTTGGAAATTTTGATCTGTTTTCGTCGAAATAGATACAGTTTTCAGATCTGCTGTGTGCAGTCTCAGTCAAACGGTCTGATCGAAAGGCAAACAGTGTCCGTTTTTGCTGAATTTTGTAGAGCATGTTCGGAACATCCATGTTTTCAATCTAACCAGTTGGATTATGATTCGGTGCTACAATTCAAGAGAGATAACTACTACTATAGTGCAGCACGTTTGTTGTTTGGTATTTGAACTTGGTATTTGGATCTGGTTTTCGATTTGGATTTGATTGAGTATTCGATTTGATTTCGCTGGACCATTGAGATTTTGAATTCGGAATGGGTTTGATTTTGGATTTAGGGTTTGATTAAGATTTTGATTTGATTAGAGATCGTGGATCTTATTATGAATATGATTAGAAAAGATGATTTCCTACAGTCTAATAATAACAAATTGAATAAGAAAAACTTTTTTATGTCTATATCTGTATACCATTCAGGTATATCTTCATCTTCCACTTCAGGTATTGATTTATCATTGTGGATTTTGGATTTGGGTGTGTCTCATCATATGCCACCTTACATGTCGAACTTTGTTTCGCTGTCTCATATTTCACCCATATATGTTTTGTCTGCTAGTGCTACACCAATGGTAGTAGAGGGTATTAGCTCTATTCTTACCCCTCATATATCGTTATCCGATTTTTACTACGTTCTCACCTTTGCTTTGAATCTTGTTTCGGTTAGCCAATTGTGTAAATCTGGTTATTGCGTCTTGTTTTCTCATTCTGTTTGAGCTATACAAAATCAACAGACTCATAGAGTGATTGGGACATGTCGTAAAATAGGAGAACTCCATGCTTTAGAGAAACTCGAAGTAACAGATATGGACGTATATGGTGTCGAAACATATTTGACTGATATTATTACCTCTGGTGTTGATTTGTTTTCGTTTCGTTCGAATCATTCATCGTCTGAGTTTTATTTTTTGCATTCTCGTCTAAGACATGTATCTGCATCGCGTTTATAATTTTTAGTCTCCACGGGTGCTTTAGGTCAGTTAAACACTTGTAATATCTCAGATTGTAGTGGTTGTAAACTTGAAATTTTTTTGGTGTTACCGTTTAATGAAAATGTTACGTCTTCTTATGCTATGTTCGATATTATTCATTCAGATGTCTAGGGTCCATCTCTTGTCTCCTAAAAGGGTGGTTCCCTACTATATTTCTTTCATCGATGATTATTCTCGATATACTTGGGTTTTCCTTATGAAACAGAGATCATATTTTCTTGGAATTTATAGAGAAGTTCGGGCACTTGTTAATACTCAACATTCTGCTGTGATAAAATGCTTCAGGTGTGACTTAACGGGTGAATATACATCCAATGATTTTACTCAGTTACTTGCATCTGATGGTACCATACACCAGTCTTCGTGCACTGACACCCCTCAGCAAAATGGTGTTGCAGAAAGAAAATATCGTCACCTTGTTGAGATTGCTCGGTCTTTGCTTTTATCTGATGAGGTTCCTACTATTTTTTGGGGAGAAGCAATTCATAGTGTTGTATATGTGGTTAATCTAAGTCCCACTACTCATAATACAGGGATGTCTCTCTTTCAGAAGTTATACGGACAACTTCCAGATTATTCTTCCTTACGAGCGTTTGGATGTACATGTTTTGTCTTTCGCCCTCATGTAGAATGCAACAAATTGGGCCCTAAATCTGCAATATGTGTATTCTTGGGTTATGGTGTTAGACAGAAAGTTTATCGTTGTTTTGATCCCACGAGTCAGAAACTTTATCTCTCTCGACATGTTACATTTCTTGAGCATATCCCGTTTTATTCGATTCCAGCTAAATCACATGATATAACAAGTACCAAACTTCATATTATTGATCTTTTTGAAAATAACAGCGACATACCCATTGATATTGATGTACCAGCTCATGAGACACCAACTACGGCTAATATTATTTATGCTTCATTAAGGCATGAGTCAGATCCTTCTTTTAGTGAACCACCAGTTTCACACTTCAGAAGATCTACTCGTACAAGTAAGTCTACCAAACTACCAGATTTTGCGTATTCTTCTTACTCAGCTTATTTCGCCTCTTTCATAGCAAACATACATGATTTATATGAGCCTCGGTCATTTAAATAAGTTGTTTTCGATCCTCGTTGTCAAAATGCAATACTCGAAGATCTTACCGCTCTTTATCAGAATCATACATGAGATATAGTTAAACCTTCATCTGGTAAGCATATAATCGGCTCCCGATGGGATTTTAAAATTAAAACAAAGTCTGATGGGTTTGTTCAAAGATATAAGGCTCGTCTCGTACAAAAGGGTATTCAAAGAAGTATGGTATGGATTATGATGAGAAATTTTCCTCAGTGGAAAAAATTACGATAGTTGGTACTCTTATTACGGTTGCATCCGTTCACCAGTGGAAGATCTTCTAACTAGATGTCAAAAATGCATTTTTGAATGGTGATCTTCATGAGGAGGTTTATATGACTCCTCCTCCAGGTGTTTCTCACAAAAGAGGTAAAGTTTGTCGACTTAAGAAATCTTTATATGGTCTCAAACAAGCTCATCGTGCTTGGTTTGAAAAATTATCTACGGTTATAACTTCACTTGGTTTTCTTGCTAACAATCATGATTCAACCTTGTTTATCAGATGTATAAGTGCAGGACGAATTATTTCATCCCTATATGTAGATGACATGATCATTACAGGTGATGATATTGATGGTATTGAGGCACTAAAACGTAATTTGGCTTAGTGTTTTGCGATGAAAGACTTGGAACTATTGCGTTATTTTTTAGATATTGAGGTGGCTCACTCTCCAAAATGTTATATTCTATCTCAAATAAAATATATATCTGAATTATTTGAGCAAGCGCGACTTTTTGATAACAGGACGGTAGATACACCATTAAAAACCAATGTTCGGTATTCTCCGACAGATGGTGGTTTTTGTCAGACCCAACTCTATATCGAACTCTCATAGGGAGCTTGGTCTATCTTACAGTTACTCGACCAGATCTAGCTTATGTTGTTCACGTGGTTAGTCAGTTTGTTACTGCTCCTACATCCGTCCATTGGGGAGCTGCTCTTCGAATACTGAGATATCTTCGTGGCACTTAGTTCCAGAGCATTTTGTTTCCTTCGACCTCTTCGCTTTAATTGCGTACCTATAGCGATACTGATTGGAATAGTGATCGTCATGACTGAAAATCTACTACTGGTTTTTGTATCTTTCTTGGAGATTCATTAATCTCATAGAAAAGTAAGAAACAAGATGTTATCTCTAGATCGTCTACTAAAGCTGAGTACCGTGCTATTTCTGTGACTACATGTGAGATTGTTTGGTCACGATGGCTACTTGCAGATATGGGGGTTAATGTTACTAAACCTACTTCCTTACATTGTGATAACAAAAGCGCCATGCAGATAGCAAAGAATTCTATTTTTCATGAGAGGACGAAGCACATTGAAATAGATTGTCACTTTACTCGGTAGCATCTTCAGATTGGCACTATCTCGCTTCCATATGTTCCATCAGCTTTGCAGGTTGCTGATATTTTCACAAAGGCTCAGTCAGCAGCACGGTTTTGTTTCCTTTGTGACAAACTCTCAATGATTATTACTTTTTCATTATGAGTTTCAGAGAAGGTGTTAGAGATACAAAGGCCCAAGCCCATAAACTCTTTATTTAATCTATAAATATAAGCATATGTTCTATGTAATACACTAAATAACAAAACACTAGCCGCTTCTTGGAGGCTACATTGTTTCTTTACGCTATTAACTAAATAAACAATTAAATAAACTAGGTTAATATTTCAAAAAGCAAAAAAAAGATCTGTAATTTTTCTGAAAATGAATTATTATAAAAATAAAATTGTAGTTGTTTTTAAATGAAAAACACTAGCACCATAGGTGCTCAATGTTGTGCACCATAGGTGCTCAATGTTATAGGTGCTAAGTGCATAGTGCTGATGGTGCATAATGTGCATCACAATAGGTGCTCAGTGTTGTGCATTATAGGTGTTAAGTCCACAACATCCATGTTGCGCAAGGCCCGCACCATCGATGCTAGCCATTTTCCAACCGATTATAGCGAGGAAAGTGACCGAAAACCAGCGAAAACGCCTTTCTCAACCTACCATAAACCCCTAAATTCGACCTTAAATTTGAAACCCTAAATCTAACCCATCTAATTCACACATCAAGCAATCCAAATCAACAAAAAATACCTAAAATCAAGCTACAAAATCTATCTAAAATTATAGAGAAAAGGTAAAGAAAAGTGTTGTTTTTTTTGTTCTTGAAACAAAAATGTATGTGGATAGAGTTTAGGGAAAAAATACCTTAAATACTAGCAAAAATGTATTTTAGTCCAAAAATGGGTTAGCTTATACTATTTTTGAGTGAACTTAAAATTGGGTGAGGATAGATGTGTTTTGGGTGATTTTAGCCTGGCCCTTCTTTGTTCTTCTTTTTTCAAACTATTTGTTTGAGGTTCTTCACCATAAACGTTCTCATTGCATATAACATTTTCTTTCATTCTGTCATCATCAACCTTCCAGTCTTTTTTTCTGAAATAACTCATTATCAATATGAGTCTTTTGAATGGTTGTGCTCTCATGTTATATGTATTATTATGACATGTTCCTTGAGCTTTTGAGGCCAACATGGAATGTATCTGGCCCACTTGAACCATTGTATTATTTCATGATTGTTATTTTCTAAACACCTAAGTTCTATGTGCTTATTTTTTTTCTAGCAAATTGGTTGTTACAAGTTTTGATGAATATGGTTAGAGTATCTTCTAGATTTTTATTCTTCTCCAAACTATCCATATCCTCTATTTATTAGATATTGTTGGTATTTCTATAAAAACTTTGGATTATGTTAACGCCCAATCTGGTAACCATTATTATTATTTTAGGGTATAAGCCCTCGTTGTAATTTATTTACATATATTGTATCATTCCCTGCGGCGAACGGGTTTATTGGATAGTATGTTTCATACTCATTTATAGTAGCAATATCCATCTTCATTTGTGCAAACTACTGCTTCAGCGCAGCTATCTTTTCTTGTAGTATTGTCTCATCACCAACTGAATATATTCTATTAGTCTTCTTCTTCTCATTAGAGGTGTCATAATTGTTGCTATAAAGTACTTCAATAAGCTCGTATGCTTTCTCTAATGTCTTGTTTGAAAGATCCTCTGTTTTCTCCATTTAGCATCAGTTTATTATTTCCCAGCAATTTGTAAAATGTTTGGATGATCATTCACGCCAAAATACCATGATGAGGGCTTTTTTCCAAAAATCCTTCTATCGTTCCCAAGATTCATAAAGATAGTTATTTCGTTCCTCAATTTTGTCGACTTCACTGGAGGAAAATATTGTGATACGAAAAGTTGTTTCAATTTCTCTCATGTAGTGATACATCTATGAGGTAAATATTGTAGCCACGCCTTCAATTTTCCAATAAGAGATAATAGAAATAATCTCAATCTGATTGCATCTTGTGGAACTTCTGTACTTACATGTATCATACACTTCCAATAAACTTGATAAATGTGTGTTTGGGAACTGTTCTGATTCTTTAGAGAGCATGTAGTTGTTCTATATTATAGTAATCAATGCAGGATTGTTCTAAAAATTTGGTGCATCCATGTCTGGTATTAAAACAAATCTCGCGATTTTTGCCCCAAAAAAGAACTAACCATTTGTTGGCAACTATTGTTGTGCAGATCTTACAACAACAAAAATAAAATTAGAAATAAAAATTAAATTAGTATCAAATATATCAATATTGTAGGTATAAAAGAAGAATAAAATCACCAACCCACGCAAGAAACATGGTAAAATAAAATGTAAGTATACAATTATTATTCTAGTAATGATAAATATTATTAGTCGCATATCATACCACGGAAAATTATTATTTTTACACCTACAAATAAGTATATTCTTTTACTTATTTAATTTGTTCAAATTCATACATCCAATTTTGGCTAATTTATATAAAATAAAAGTAAAGAACACAATTAAGCAATTAAAAAAATTAACTGATATATCAATGATAAAGAATATACAAGGTTATTGAACATGTATTTTAATTTATTATGAATTTTAATTTATTATGAATTTTTATAGAATTAAATTAATTCAAGTTATAACATATTTCTTAAAATCAAGGTCTCATATAAAGCTTTGTTGTTAGCTCTTGATCTTAAACAGCTAACTTTCTTGCATGGCTGACTATATCTTGAGTCATATACATCCTAAAATTGGGTTATGTGATCTAAGAACATAGTCCAAATTTTACTAGGTCATGGTCATAATATATTAATTATATAACCGTGTAGTGTTAATATATATTTCAGATTTAAGACTCACCTCTCAATATCAACATAAAACTATCGACAAACAACTGAACTCGTACGCAATTGTTGGTATTAGCTTTACTATCGATACTAAGAAACATGTAAAAAATTAATTAAAATTATATTTATTCATAATAATAAAAAAATATACATAGAGTCAATAACCCCAAAAAACTAAGGTTTAATTATTGGCAAACATTGTTCTTAACAATAAAATAAATAAATAAACTAAAAAGATTAAAATCTTCTCGATCTATTGTCAAAAGAACAAAATGTTTTTCTCTTTGTTTGGTGAATAATATGAAAGCCTTTGAATGTAGATGTCAGAATACTTGGATAACCACGGATGCGGTTTTCAAGAATGAGAGAACATGTCATTGAAGAAGGAAGATACCAAACATAGTACTGCCATAATAAGAAGTTGATGATGAATTTGATCTACATATTGAATATGAGGATGCTTTTGCTCAAGATGATTTAGGACCTGGTCCGATTTTGGCTAACACAAAGGAAGTTTAGCTATTGTATAATTCATAAGATGTTCGAGAGTATAAGGTTTTAAGAATTTTGGATGATCACACTGAAGAGCAACATGAGCTTCACATTTATCATTTGGCGAGAGATAAAGCATAAAGACCAAGTAAAATATCATAGACGTATTATTGTGTTGATACCATTGGTTATACTTTGTCAATTGAAATGTAGGGATATGTTCTTGAACCCAATTTTTTTTATGTGTTATGATGAGCAGTGATAAAGAGAAGTGGCTTACGACCATGTGGGAAGAACTTAGATCTATCAAGAAGATGGGCACCGAGATTCATATGCTAATACACCATATCAAAACTGTATGTTTAATGTCACTGGAAGAATGGTTAGTTTGAAGTATTTTTTATAGAAATTCGTTTCATTTACGTAATCTGAATATATGGATGTTATTGAATTCATAAGTGAAGCTATTTATTTGAAAGGATTGTTGAGTGAAATATTTTTTATGGAACAAGAATGTGATTATGTTCTGTGATAATATTAGTTATCTTCATTCGATAAAGAATCTGAAGTTCCATGAGAAAACTAAGCATGTAGATATCAAGTTTCACTTCACCCGAGATATGATAAAGAGAGAGAAATTGAAGGTGGCTAAGATTGGTAGCGAATTAATTGAATCTCGTAAATTTTCCTATAAATAAAATCCTAACGCATCATATAAAGAGAGAGAAAAATGATAGGAAATTAACATTGTCTCTTTTATTTTTTATTTTTCGTTTTTATTATTAGGATTATCCTCACTATGAGCTAAACGTTTTTGTTCTATATTTATTAAACCTCTGTATATACAATTTTTAATGTAATATATTTTTTATTAGTTTAGTTTTCATTTTATTATTTAGTATTGATATTAATTTTAACGCTTACGATTTCCTACAAGATTAATTGATTGATCCTAGATTTAGGTTCAGACCAAGAGGTAATATCTATTTCTGAACTATATCAATATGTTGAGAGAATGGTGTCTCTTCTATCTTCACTTTTAACATGTCACAATTGCACTGTATATATACAGTGTGGCACAAAGTAACACAAACGTTTTAATGTGTATTTTTTAGAAAGTATATTAGACTGATATTAAATAACGCATATACATTTAACACAACCCATATGCATTTGATTCTAATCCTGACACTTTAAACCCCCACCCCCCTCTCTCAAGTTGGAGCATGAATTCTCTTGTAAACCTCCTCATTCAAATCACCATACAGAAAGGCATTGTGTACATCTATATGATGTAACTCCCAATTCGGAGCTGCTGCAGCCACTAAGAAAACAAACATCACACGGGTGAGCTACATTCCTATCACCAGTACTAGAAACAAACAGTAAAGACTGAACTATCTTAGTTGAGGAATATCCCAACCTACGGTTCCACAAATCAACATCATTATCAACCGTTACAGCACTACAAACTTCGCTCTTTACAACATCGTTAAAGTAGTACATTTCACAACTCCGCTCACCTAGTCCAATCACAGTCTTTGATTGTCGGTCATGAATAACACAACCAAACTTAACACAGTAAATAATACAGTCGAGATCATCAGTCAAGTGGGATATTGAAAACAGATTACGTGTTAGCTTGGGAAACAAAAATACATTATGTAAAGACAACTGACATGACAAGTGCACACTACCAGAATATGTAATAATAACCTAAGAACTATCGGACATAGATATTATATAGGCTGGCATAATAGGTGCAATAGAGAAAAGTCACTTGTCATGTGATTAGAAGCCCCAATATCAATAATCCAAGGGGTACTGAATAACTCACCACTCAGAAGTTTATCAGTACGGGAAAATTTGTCTGCTGAAAGAAGTAAAAGCAAATGTTGCAACTGACCAGAAAGATGATAAGCCTCACCAGTAGGTAACTCGGTAATAGCCTCAGCCGACGGACCTACGGTGGATGCCCATGTCGCCGCGCTGCACGGTCTTAGAGCGCCACCACCGCCTGGAAGTTCACGCAGACCTCCTTCTCCCTGGTCGTAAGGTGGTGTTGTACCCGAACGTTTCATCCAACCTTTAGGATACCCATGTTTGGCGTAGCAATTGGATTTCTTTTGACTATTTTTGTGACAGTAAGTACAAAAATGCTGAGAATAACATGGGGCAGACAAATAAGTACCTCGAAGCATATATTGAACCATAAATACCACAGGGGCCTTTGAAAACTACCAGAAAAACGTCGGTCATGAGAAAACAAACAAGATTATACCGATAATACGTCGGCACAAGAGAAACAATACAAGAAATACATCACTCTCGAGAGAACGAAGAAATATATCAACTAATGAAGGCTATGTCGAAAATACGTCGGCTCAAGAGGAATAAGACCGAAAATACATCGGTTATGAGAGAACAAAAGTCGGATAAACGTCGGTTGATGAAGACTATGCCGGAAACACGTTGGCGTAAGAGGAAATTTTTGGAGGCTAGGGTTTTCTTTTATTGTGGCTATGGTTTGGAGACTAGGAATCTGATGCCATGTTGAGAGAATTGTGTCTCTTGTATCTTTACTCTTTTAACAATAGGTCACAATTGTGGTGTATATATACAGCGTGGCACAAAGTAACGCAATTGGTTTAATGTGTATTTTCTAAAATATATATGAGACTAATATTATATAACCCACATACATTTAACACAACTTATATACATTTGATTCTAATCATGACACTCTAACACAATACCATGAGTAGTTTACTACGATCATGACCGAGTGAAGTCTGAGCTAGGTTTTTATAATTTATGACCTAACTATAGGAGATAAGGCACTAGAGATAACATCAGCCATACAAAAAAGTTAGTTGTCTGAATGTTAGTTGTCTAAGATCGAGAGATAATTACAATGCTTTGAAAGTACTTAGCTTTAAAGAATAATTGCAAAAGTTAGGTTAATTTGATTATATAAAAATATATTATAAATTATTGATACATGTTTGGTTACTCATGAATAGTTTTTAATATTAATTTAAATTTAAATTTTATTTTGTTTTGAATTTAAACTTACATTATTATGATTATTAATTAGTATAATTGTTATATAATTGTATATTAGAAAAAAAAAATAGATTTATTCGTTTGCTCGATATTGGAGTCTTAAAATACTCATGAAACTACAACTCAAATTGTACACTTGATTTTTTTATCAAGTTTTTAGCACAAGTTTTTAATGCTATTTAGTTTGATATATTTTTATGCTAATTAATTTCTAGTTTTATTTTTATTGTATTTGATTTGTATTTGATGGTTTTTTTATCACTATTCCATTCAATTTTTTTCCTTTAGTATTTGAATAGTTTTTACATTTGTGTATTTTTCTTATTTCCATTTATTTAACGTAATATATATATAAAAGTTCTTAATAAAGTGTATTTTTCGTTTTTTTATTTGATTTAATTGTAAAATAAATTCTTTTAATATCTAATTTTTATTATTATTTCTGTTTATTTCTTTTTGTACAAATTTATATATTAACAATGGCCGCCGAATGACTAATACATGATGGACTTGTTGCAATAATAATTATATTTTATGAATCTTTCAATGAATGGATTCAATATGAGCCTACTCCGACCGAAAGTGGTTGCACCTCACTGTGAAATAAGGTCGGAGTTTACCACCACTATCCATAATAATGAGATTGTCATTTAAAAAATAGGAATTCGGTTGCGGTACCATACCTTAATACTTTCCATTCATCCATCAAAAATCAGTTCATAAAATCCTAATATGCCAGGTATGTAAGTCATTTCCAACTTGGACCTAAACTCTATTTTACTAATAATTATCTGGTATGTCGCATACAAAATTCAAATTTTTTCTGGAAAAATAATGAGAACGTATGAAAACATAAAGACTTTGACAAGTTAGAGAAGAAATCAACTTTAAAAAAAATATGAACAAGTTTATTCAATCATCCAATAAATATTTTAAAAAGAATGAAACAAGTTTAAAAAATATGGAAGTGTTGGTTCAAAATGATGGGGAGTGTTTAAAGAATTTTGAGGTTCAAGTGAGTCATATACATTCCACGTTTTCCTCAATAACACATGTAGTATGGCCCAACAATTAGAAAAAAAACAATCCTTCTAAAGTGAACGCATCAACTACAAAACGAGTAGGAAATCGGTCAAAAAAATGAGTTGAAATTTGAAGATATAGCAAAAGAAGATAAATTTGATTGCAGCGAGCTCGGCCGTGATTGTTATGATGCTGAAACAAAACCTTATAACCTCTAATTTATCAAAATACACTATGCGCATTCCATACCCGAACATAAATAAACCTCAAGGTAAAGAAAATTCGTTCTCTAAATTCTTAGAGATGTTTCAAAGTTTATGGTTAACCAAGACTCAAAGTATAATTAAATTTCTATCGGGCCGAAGAACTAAGAAAATAATACATTTACTAGTTCATACTGAACTTTCACATATCTGAGAATACCATTCCTGTAATATCTCTCATCATCATGCCATAAAAAGCTCACATCTTGAAAATATGACTATTTAGGTGAACGGTCACCGGCTCAAATCATACTTTAAAGGGATTTTTTTACAACGATCCAATCTCAATCCCTCTCCAAGCTCTAATTTATTAATCTGGCAAGTCGATCCAATGACTTAAAATGAAGCGTTGATTGGGAGACAACCTAAGTTAATTTTTTTAATTTAATTTCTTATATTCCAGTATTCTTATTTTTAATTACGATTAGAAAAAATTGATGAATAATAGTATTTTTGAAAATACTATTCACTACACTGTTCATAGTACTGTTTAAGAAATACCGTTTGTCTAAAAAATATATTTTAATTTTTAGTTTTATGTATTTCTTATTTTATTTTTGGGTGTGTTGACAATCTGCTTTTAAATTATTTTTTGGTGTTTCCACGCTTGCTCTATTCTTTTCTTTTGTTTTACTTGTCCTTTGGTGGAACCAACTAGCTTCTACACTTCAAACTCTAATCCTCCATCAACCCCAAATACATTTATCATGTACCATTGTTCTTTAATCTATTTCTTTATATTATTAATATAGGGGGCAATTTTAATTTTTAAGGGTGAGTAGTGGAAAATTATTGAATAAAAATTTCACAAAAAATTAATTTGTTGATCATTTAATATTTTTTATATATTTGAGGACCTTATCGATTAATTCAAACTTTTGAAGTGATTCTTAAAGTTCAAGGAGTTAATAATTACATGTTTAGATTTTACTTTGGTTTAGTATTTAGATTATTTTATGTTTCAAAGTTATTAAATAAAATTATATTGGAAATTTACTCTCTCTGGTTTTTTGCTTAGATGGGAATTAACTTACTGATATAATAAAAGTATTCTGAAAAAATAGTCGCCATTGTGGCAAAAAAAATAAAAAATTGTATATTATTTATTAAATAAAAAGATTGTATAATTCTTTACTGAGTGACCCGATCTCTTCTTAATTTGGTCGAATATTCGTGTATAAAGAGAAGAGATCTATTCTAATTCTCAAATGTGGTCTGTCTAGTTTTGTGTGCTTCATCACCCAATGCTCTTAACCAACTGGGAGGGACGTCATCGATATAAAGCTCGTTATATAGACTAATTAGAATACTTAATTAGATAATTGCACTATATAGACTAATTAGAATACTTAATTAGATAATTGCACAAGTCATATGTGTATATATATATCATTCTTTATCACCTAATGACTTCAACTAATTAATACGAGATTCATTAATTGTCACATAGAAAAAATAACGATATTATATTACATAAGAAAGCAAAAAAACTGACAGCTATAGAAAAGAAAGCTGATATTATTTTGGTTTATTAATGAATTGTTTTGAAAAAATATGCAAGTAAATAGTATATAATTAAAATTTAATTGTTATATTTTATTTTTTGCTCGAAATAAAATTAATAAGTGTTGATAATTTGATCAAATTATATTTATCATGGATTGTATGTTACTTTTCTACTAATTTAATTGTTTGTATTAACTTAGGAATAAAAATATGTTTGTATAATATATTTATTATTGAACTTAAAAGAATAATATAATTTTTTTCAATTATTTATAATTGATCAAATATAAGTTTTTGGAAAATAATATTTGGTCTTCTAGATAAATTATAATATTATATTATTTATTTAAAAGAATAAAATATATTTTTATTTTATTTAGTAAAAATTATAAATTATATTATTTTGAACATGGACGTTATTTAAAAGATTAGGATTCAATAGCTTGTATGACTATTCTTATAAATTAAACGGTAACGCATAATACATATAGGGGAGCAAAACGATAGGAAGGAAATCTGGACCGTCTCTTTTATTATTTATTTAGGATTTAAATCTATTTGTTGTAGGGTTATTAAAATTTTGTATATATAATTTTTAATATAATTATTTTAGTTTTCATTTTAGTTTTCATTTTATTATTTAGGATTGAGATCTTAGGTTTAGGTTATTTTTGAACTATATGAATATTTCGGTAGTAAAATTTATGACCTAGAGATATAGTCCGCCATAAAAAAAAGGTTAGTTGTGTGAGAGAACTTGTCTTTAAAAAATAATTGCAAAAGTTTGGTTAATGTGATTATATAAAAATACATTATAAATTATTGATACATGTTTATTAATATTTATTAATTTAAATTTAAATTTAAATTTTATTTTTAAATTTGAACTATACTTTCTTTTTCCGTTTGTTTATTAATAATTATAATTGCTATATTAAATTATAGAATCGATATTTCAATCTTAAAATACTCATATAACTACAACGAAAATCGTATACTTCGTTTATCATGTTGCCATAAATCATCAAGCGTAAATAACATAAAAAATAAAAGCTATATATATATATATGGAACACTGGATCAATGACATTTTTCCATTTGGTTAGGAGTAATAGAAGGATTTAATAATCGGAACTAACTAGGCCAAATATAAAAAAGCCGTATTAGAGAATTATTATAAAAAAATTCATTTTTCGTAAATTTGTATGCGAATTAGACATGACATTCAAATAATATTCAATTTTTTTTTTAAAAAAAATAATATTATTTCAATTTATTAATTTATATATAAAATACTTCATTCAAATTTGAATCATATATAATTCATTTAATAACAAATTCTATATAAAAAATATAAAAAATATAATCCAATACAATTCTACACATGCCGTCTTTTTTTATTATTAAATATCATTATTTGAATTAAGTTCCTATTTTATACTAACAACTTTTTCTCATAGCCCATATTAAGATTTGGTATTATCATTAATATTTAAATTCACAAAAATAATAATAACGAACAATGTTAGATGTGCATATTTGGGTTTGAAAGTTATTTTAATCGAAATAAGTTGAAGTTGATTTGTTGTATATGCGTTTCCGTCATAATATATATATATATATATATATATATATATATATTAACGCATTTCGAGCTAGAAAGTTCTTACCTAACTCCTTTGATACTGCAATGGTAGGTTTAGGGGAGACCTCTCTAGTTGGTGTTAATATAAACCTGACATTATTCCATATGAAACTATAGCGGTTCCTCCTACCATCATATGTGACACTTCTATCATATTGCTAGGGTCATCCTAGCAACAAGTGACACGCATCCATCCCAATGACATCGCACCATGCTTTATCTCTATAGTTACCAACAGAGAAAGACAATAGAAATCTTCTAGAGATATTTACCTCACTACCTTTCTTTAACCAGGCAAGCTTGTATGGGTTAGCTTCTGCACAGCTTCTTCAGAGATAACATTTTCGCAGCTACCTGAATCAATAACGAATTTGCATACCTTTCCCCTAATAATACAAGTCGGTTGGAAAATATTGTTCTGTAGCCTTCTGGCTTTCGACGTCAGACGGATACGCCATAAAACCAATGCCTGACCAATATATCCTCATGTAACATGGTCCTCTGGAACCTCATCAACAGCATCCTCTGGTTCCTTATCAAATCGTGGGTCACCCTCGAGGTAAAATCAACAGTGTCAACGAACAGACCCCTTGATTGTTATGACTGTTGTCGTAATTTTGGACATTGTAAAGCAACGTGCCCTAGTTCATGAAAATGGTAGCACCGGACTTGTGAGGAAGTAACTGTGCGACTAGGGACCTACAAATTAGCACATGTACGCATAGGAGCAGCAGTTGGTACTCTTGGGTTAGGTCTTGGAGCCGTCCTTTTTGGGAACGCCAATGGAATTGTTCTGGAAGTATCTCCTCCATAAGGCCTTCATGAAAAGGCTTTCTCTAGATGCAGTACGTGCTGATGTGCTTGAGACACATTCACAGGGTCGAACATGTTCAACTGGTCCTGAAACTACTGACTCATCCCCCTATCTAGCGAGATGCTAGCTGATCTGCTGAATCAGCAATATCGACACGGTTTTGTAGCTTGAAAAATTTGTTAATGTATTCATCAACAGTCCTTGAACCATACGCGCATAGTTTTAAGGAAAAAAATCAGCCCTCAAGTGCTTCACAAACTTAGCCTAATTTGTTATTATTGGCTTACCTTGCCTTGTTCTAGTTTGCTTGATCTGTTGCCACCAGGATGCAGCTCGGCCTCGGAACTTAGTTGCTGCAAATTGTACCTGTTTTGCATCTGGAACCTCCTTGAAATCAAGGACTTCTTAAACTGAAGCGATCCAATCTAAAAACTCCTCTGGTTCGAGACCCCCTTGGAACTTTGGGATCTTTAGTTTGAATCCAGATTCCCACCGGTTGTTGGCGTTCAGATCAGAATCTCTCGCTGGCGGCTGCTCAAAGACTTGGTCACGATAGTTTTGTGGGGGAATATTGACCCCTACCTTGTTCTCGCCGAGGAGCAAATGAATTTTGCTCGCGTCCGATCTCTCTCTCAGATCTTGATGGCTGGTTGCTCGAACCTGGAGCTCGAAATCCGTTGGTTTGGTTGTTCAACAACATGTGTAGTGCTTCTTGTACGTCTCTTATCTGATTTCTCAACGAGTGCATCTATTCACTAACCTAGGATTAGAATTGACCGAATTCATCACGATCGACCGATTTAGTGATCGGAAGAGTGGACTTCACCCGAAAAGATTGTTTTGGCGGCATACATGGGTTACCCACGTCGTAGGAACTTTGAATCTGATACCAATATAGTAGTGCCAAGCTACGAGATGGAACAAGCGTCAGAAAATACAGAGAAAGAAAGACAAAAAAACAAAAAGATAGATACCAAACTGATGACGCAACGAAAATAGAAGAAGAAGCAACGATAGATGAAACTCTAATCTAAGGGTAACAAAGACTCAAATTCTCCTGGTTGACAAGAATTCGTTCTCGAATTCATAGCACCATCACTATCAAAAACTAAAATTATTTTATTTTATTTTATTCAATTGTTACATTGGGAATTATTTTTTTTTGACCTTTTCGGAATAAGATAAATTCTTCTCGAGTCTTTCTTATTCAAAGTCACATTGAAGTCATCTAGTTGATAAAAAAATTGGTTTCGAAATCCTTTTCATAGCCTGAAAACAACACCCCATGTCCACTTGATGAAAAATATTGGTTTCGAAAACATCTTCATAGCCTGAGACAACATCTCGATAAGAAAGTTTTACCTTGATCCGACGATTGGTAGCCAATTTAAACTCCTTCGGTAACTGGTCAATACGATCTTCATTGAAATGCCTAGTGTTTCCTCTCATACCAAACGATCTTTAAGATCTTTATGACATAGATGTTGTTCTCTTCTTTAGACCTTAAAGCTGATGAAATCAGAATTCAGAAACATGCTTTCCCCGTAGCAGGAACTGAGGTTCTGATACCAAACTGATAACATGGCTGAAATAAAAGAAGCAGAAACGACAGATGAAATCCTAATATAAGGATAACATGATGAAACCTTAATCTAAGGGTAACAAAGACTCAAATTTTCAGAGATAAAAAAAAAATATTCCAAAAACTAAAAATAACTTAAGGCATATGAGGCTTTATATAATAGCTGCTCAAAACCCTAAATTATAATACAATGAAATAAAATAAATATTTCAAAATAAAATAAAATCAAATCTTAATACAATTAGATTTGATTAAAATAATATAAGATATTTGAATAAAATATAATAAAATTAAAGGTTTTTTATTGAACTTTCTAGGCTACATTATCAACTGATGACGTGATAGAAATAGAAGAAGAAGCAACGATAGATGAAACTCTAATTCAAGGGCAACATGATGAAACCGTAATCTAAGGATAACAAAGAGTGAAATTTTCAGAGATAAAAAATATATTACTCCAAAAACTTAAAATAACTTAAAGCATATAAGGCTTTATATAAGAGCTTCTCAAAACCCTAAATTAGAATACAAAGAAATAAAATAAATATTCTCAAATAAAATCAAATCAAATCTTAATATAATCGGATTTTATTTGAATAATATAAGATATTTGAATAAAATAATAAAGGTTTGTGTTTGGACTTTCTGGGCTACATCAACCTCCCCTCGTTGACAAGAATTCGTCCTCGAATTCACAGCACCATTACCATGAACAACCAAAAACATTGTTTTATTTTTTTCAATTGTTGCATAGGGAATTATAATTTTTGACCTTATCAGAAATAAATAAATTCTTCTCGAGTGTTCCTTATTCGAAGTCACATTGAAGCCATCTAGTTGATGAAAAAAATTGGTTTCCAAAACTTTTTCATAGCCTGAAGACAACATCCCCATGTCCAGTTGATGAACAAAATGGTTTTGAAAACCTCTTCATAGTTTGAGACAGTATCTCGATAAGCAAGTTTTACCTTGATCCGACGATTGGTAGCCAATTTAAACTCCTTTTGCAATTGGTCAATACGATTGTCTATCGAAACACCTGGTGTGTCCCCGCATACCAAACGATCTTCGAGATCTTCATGACCATAGATGTTGTTCTCTTCTTTAGACCTTGTATCAGATGAAATCAGGATTCAGAAACATATTTTCCCCGTAGCAGAAATTGAGGCTCTGATACCTAACTGATAACGCGACGAAAATAGAAGAAGAAGCAACGATAGATGAAACCTTAATTAAAGGGTAACATGATGAAACCCTAATATAAGGGTAACAAAGACTGAAATTTTCAGAGAAAAAAAAAATATTATTCCAAAAACTTAAAATAACTTAAGGCATATGAGGCTTTATATAAGAGCTTCTCAAAACCCTAAATTAGAATACAAGGAAAGATATAGGAGTTATCTCATTTAACTGCAGGTAGTTTTTTCGGTGTGCCATTTGATTGCTCTATTCACATTAAAAATCTATTTTTCTCGATGTTCAATTTTGATTGCCCCATAAGAAAAGACATCAGTTATCTCAAATGGATGAATCATCTTGAACACAGTTTTCTGAAAAACGTCTCAAACAAGAATCGCAAATAAATACATTTTGGCCCCAAAGGAATTTTTACTGTTTAGTTTTCTTATCATGTCATAGTTTTGTCCTCTTTATAAATTCAAAATATTCCATATGTTTCATTGCGAAATTCCTTTAACTCATTTAACTGCAGTAATTGTTTCTTCCCAACAACTTCAAAATCAAAGTTTAACAATCGTGTGGCCTAGTATGATCGATTTTCTAGCTTTACTAAAGGATGATATGTCTTCCCGTAGACCAACTTGTAGGCTGACATTTCGATCGGGGTCTTGAAAGCAATCTTATAGGCCCATATAAGACATCCTCTCGCATTGATAGCCAATATTTTCTTAAAGCACTCACTATTTTCTCCAAAATCGTTGTTGATTATGTATTCGACACTTCAACATGTCTACTAGTTTTGGGGTAGTATGTCGTTGATATTCAGTGAGTGACTTCAGACTTGGCTAAGAGAGAATTTACTTTATCATTGGAATATGATTCCCTTTATCACTAATAATATGCTTTTGGGTTTCCAAATCGTAAAAATATATTAATAAATTAAATAACCACTCATGCATCATTTGTTGGTAAGGTTGTTGCTTCAACCCACTTGGATACCCCACATATCAAACAATTCCACTTCTTAAATATATTTCAATGGTATTTTATTTTTCTATATATGTTACCCACACATTACCATCTATTGCACTTTATACTAAACGTATATGCGTTTTAGAATAAGGTGGGCCAAAAGAACTAGGATTGTGCAACTTTCTCTTATGTTTTCACTACACTAAAATGACCTCTGGCCTCTAACGAGCGGTAATGGCGTAATATGTTTGTTATTTCCTTCTCAAGTACACACCATCGGATAATATGATCACCGTATTGGTTGTAAAGATATAGATCTTCCCAATAATACTACTTAAGATCAAGAAAAACTTATTTTTTCTTTATTAACCCATGTCTCTCGGGAATTCCTTATATACAAGATAATTGGAAATATTGATGAACCATGGCTCGACATTGATGAGGTCAGATTTCTTTGACACTGACCATTGTTAATATCTGAGGGGCAGTTCGGACATATCCAGTACCATACCCCACCGAACAGTATAACTTAGTAGAACATGACTCAACTAGTTGTTAGTCATTTCATCTCTTGGGCTAATGGGTTTTAAAACTTAAATCAAGCCCATGATCCGACCCACAAGGCCCATGGATCATTAAATGAGTATAAATATCCCAAATACTTTCATCAATGAGGATTATAAGAATTTACTACTAGCACACACCTTACTTATCTCTCTACATTTTACACTAAACATTAAATTCCCAAACTACCATTTGATCCGAAATAATCCACACCAAATTGGTGACCACAGTAGGAGACGACGGTGCCTGAATCATAAATTCAAAACGAGCAATAACACCCAGTTCGGATGAATCTAAATGCATACAATAATCCACCTCCAAAGGTGGAAGGAGCAAAAAAATATAATGAATACACTACTGAGGAGAGAGATCAATTGAGGCTTTGAGGGCGTTAAAACAAGAAGAGAAAGAAGTTAAAGAAAACTCTGGTGCATCGGTGCTTCACCATACTGATAATCCTGGTGAGAACGAGTAGTCCCTGAAGACTCATCTCAGTTCCAAGAAAACGCATCGATCCAAATGTATGAAGAGTTCCACTTTGAAATCCTCCAGCAGCTTCTCTAATGATCCGGAGCTTGAAGAGTCAGTGTCATCCAGCAGTGATGAAGGACGGTAAAAAAATAAAATAAGGCTTACCCAAAAGCATTCAAGAAAAGGGGATAGACATGACAGGCTCAAGAATTATCAAGGAAAAATGAAGGGTTCAGTTGATCAACATATTGACTGTTTGCTAATTGATCCTTTTGCTTTCCAATCTAAACCATGTATTTTGGCTACTCCAAATGAAGATACTTTGTTTAGTCATATATAAAACTGGAGACAATCACCTTTATCCGCAAAAATACTCTCCGAACACCTTTCTAAAATATTTTACAGTTCCAAGATGGAAAAATACGATGGGACTAAAGATCCAGACAACTATCTTGATCAGTTTAAGAACTTTATGATAAACTTTGACGATGACGACAAATTGTTGTGTAGGGATTTTTCTCAAACCTTCAAGGGGAGTGCCCTCAAATGGTATAATAGTCTCCCTCAGGGATCTATAAATATTTTTGACATATTATGGGTTGATTTTCGGAGGCAATTCATTAGAAGTAAGGAGCTTAAAGGTAATGCAGATACGATCATCCCTTGTGCTCAAAAGCCAAATGAGTCTTTAAAATAATACATCAACAAGTTTGTAAATACAAAAAATGGGTTAGCAGATTGCTTTGAACAAGTGGCAATTGCCTCTCTTAGGAAGGGATTAAATCTGGGGAACATGGCTGATTCTGTGACCCGGAAGAAAGCTATGACCTTTGGGGGTTGTTGAACCAAGTGGGGAAACAACTTAATGTGGATGAGACCAAGAAATCCAGAGTGCCTCGCCAGATCTGATCCAAAAACAGAATGTCAACACCTCAAAAAACTAACCAGTTCGTTTACAGGTCGAAGGAAACTGGACAGAGATCTCACCGGTCCAAGCAGAGTTAGTCCAACCAAAACTAGAACCAGCAGGTTAGAAATAAAAAAAAGACCGTGGGTTCAACCTGAGTGGTTTGCTGAGCTATGAGAAAGTGTGGCTATAATATACGAAAAAACTAAAAATGAGGTACACTTTAGAAAGCCAAATGCGTTGCAGTATCGCAGAGAAAATCGAAGTACCCGCTTTTGTAAATACTATAACGACATTGGGCATGATACCCATAATTGCATAGCTTTAAAGAAAGTGGTGTGGAATCTCATTGAAAGGGGTAAATTGGGGGCTATGTTAAAAAAACAAGGGGGAGCAGGCCAGATAATACACAATCCAATGCCAACACTCCCTGAATTACTTCTTCGATCCTTCCTAGAACGTCTAGACAAGAGGATGCTATGGTGATTATTGAAAGATTCGATGTGGATTCTGAGTATTTGGATCTTGATCCAATTCGAAACCGGGTAGGGATGATAATTGACAAGACTGCTACTATTACCGGTCTGGTTAAATGCTTTGAGTCTTCAACAATATTTGGGGGAGACACTGTGATTGCACCTTCCAGTTCTTCAAGAAAGAGGCATGTCGACAGCTTATTCACCCAGTTGGATGGAATAATGTCCACACATCTGACAAAACTCCAGCTCATTTCATAGTTTTTTATGAGGATGACCTAAGAGACATTGCAGGACCTCGTGAAGATGTATTGGTGATAGGGCCATCAAAATGAGTAAATGATTTACGTCGAATCCTGATTGACACAGGTAGTTCGACAAACATATTGTTCCAATGCTCTTACAAATAGATGAGAAACCCCTCGGTTATTCAACGTTCGAACATAACTATTTTGGGCTTCACAGGGATTTTGGCAGATGTGATTGGAGAATTCGAGGAAAAAGTATTGAGGGTGTTATTTGTGGTGGTGGCTTTCCCAACATCTTATAATGCGATATTTGGGAGGTCTTGGCTCTCCATGATGCATGTTGTGGCTTCTACTGTCCATCAATGCTTAAAATATGTTGTGCATGGACAAGTGAGTGTTGTTTGAAGCAGTCAGAAGGTCGCTAGGGAATGCTATGCAATAGCCCTTGCCTCGACATATTTGGAGACATTCAAGGCTAACAAAGATTAGCAGCTATTGGAGCCTTCTACTGATGAAAATGAAATTGATGATCCAAGGGAGGCTCTTAGTGTCATAATACCTACAGAGGAATTTGAAATTCATTCCCTAGTTGAGGGAAAAAGTGTTGAAATTGAGACCAAGTTGGCGCCAAGTTTGAAACAAAGGCTACTATCGTTTTTATTAGATAATCTACATGTATTTACATGGTGCAATAATGATGTCACCAGGGTGCATGCCGATGTAATTTTTCATAAGTTTTCGGTACGAGCTGATGTTGGACCAGTTGTACAAAGAAGAAGGTCCTTCTCTAAAAAAAAAGCATATGTGATTGTTCAAGAAGTTGATCGCTTTACCAAAATGGGCCACATCAAAGAATATCAGTACCTATTATGGACTGTCAATCTTGTTTTAGTCAAGAAAAAGAATGGCAAATGGCGCATGTGTATTGACTTCACTTATCTTAATAGGGCACATCCCAAAGATCCTTATCATGTTCCTCGGATAGATTAGTTACTGGACTCTACTTCTGGGAACAAACTATTGTCTTTCATGGATACATTTTTAAGGTACAACTAAATACAAGTAGATCTGAATGATCAAGATCACACCACTTTTAATACGGATATAGGTCTTTATTGTTATAAAGTGATGCCGTTTGGATTAAAAATGTTAGGGCCACCTATCAAAGGTTAGTAAATAAATCTTTACCAAGTCAGATTGGCAGAGATATGGAAGTTTATATAGATGACATGTTGGTGAAAATCCTTGAAGAAGATGCACACATATCCGATCTTCAAGAAACATTTTCCAACTTAGAGGTTGTGAATTTAAAATTAAACCCTGAGAAATGTGTTTTTGGGGCCCGGTGTGGAAAGTTCTTAGGTTATGTAATAAGTGAAAAAGAAATTCAACCTGATCTGAATCAGCTCAATGCTCTATTAGCTATGGATCTTCCTCGGAGCACCAAAGAAGTTTAAAGATTGACCAAACGATTGGCTGCGTTGAACAAGTTTATTTCAAGATCATCAGACAAATGTGCTCCATTTTTCCAGGTGTTAAGGAATGCCAATGACTTCAATTGGTCTCTGAAATATGATCAAGCATTTCTTGAAATCAATAAGCATTTAACTTCACCTAAAACGCTTTTTAAACCTATTCAGAGGGAGAAGATTTACATATACTTACTTGTATCAGAATACGTCGTAAGGGCTATGCTAGTAAGAGAAGTGGATAATTACCCCCGTCCAGTTTATTATATTAGCAAAAGTCTGCTAGATGCTAAAAGAAGATATATGAAGTTAGAAATGTTGGTCTTCGCATTGGTAATCGCAGCAAGAAAAATGAGACCATACTTCCAAGCTCATTCCATTGTCGTCCAAACGTCTTTTACCCTGAAGAATGTTCTCCAAAATGCTGATATATCAAGCAGAATGACCAAGTGGTCAGTTGAGCTGGGTGATTATGATATTGGTTTTGAACCCCGGACAATGGTTAAAGCCCAATCAGTGGCTGATTTCCTCAAAGAATTCCATGCTTATAGACCTCCCAGACAAATACAAGAAAACCCATCTAAAAAAGAATAGGTAGTCCGAACTGATGACGGTTGTAGTACTATGGGGTGTGGGGCTAGAATTTGTTTAACTTCTCCCTATGCTGATACTATGTACCAGGCTATATGTTTTGGTTTCAAAGCCTCCAACAATGAATCTGAATATGAAGCATCTATAGATGGTCTCAAACTAGCACATATATGTGGGGCGAAAAGAGTCTCATTAATTAGTGATTCTCAACTACTTATTCACCATACTCAATGGAAATCTGAGGCAAAGAAAGAACAATTGATAAAATATTTGCTCATGTTGAGAGAAGTTTATGCAAACTTCAAAAGTATCCAGTATGAACGTATCCCTAGATCGGAGAATACTATGGCAGACTCTTTAGCAACCATAGCTTATTATGAATCTTACCTATGGATTTTGATGCTAGAGTGTCCATCAATACAAACAAATGAAGAAAATGGCAAAGAGAATGAAGAGAGTATGGGAATATTTGTCATTCAACCCAAAGACTGGAGGTATGATATCTTCAAGTTTATTTCCGATGAGATTTTGCATCCGGATAAAATCCTGGCTAAGAAAATTAAATACAAAGCTCGTGGTTTCCTGGTATTGAAAGAAGTTTTTTTATAAGAAATCATTTTGCAGACCTCTCTTGCGTTGTTTGGGATTTGAAGAATCCTAAAATGTTTTATCCAAACTGCACGATGGAGAAGGTTCAGCATATTGTGGCTATAAGACCTTAACCAAAAGAGTCTTATTAGCAGGGTACTATTGGCAAAAAATAATGGCACACGCTAAAGATATGGTCAAGAGGTGTAATCATTGCCAGAAATATGGGAATGAAATCCATGTACCAGAAGTTCCTATGGAGTCCATATGTGAACCAATACCTTTTGATAGATGGGGGTTGGATTTGGTTGGGCCTTTTCCCATGGCATCCAGTGGATCTCGAACGATAATAGTTACTATTGACTATTTCTTTAAGTGAATAGAGGCAGCTCCTTTAGCTGAAACCACTTTTAAGTCACTTATAAAATTCACTTATCCAATATATGTTACAGATTTCGAGTTCTCCGAAAGATTACCACAGATAATGGGCCATAGTCTCATAATAAAGATATGGAAATATTTTGCACCTCCAGAGGAATTCAACACTGTTTATCTTCTCCATTCCACCCTCAAGCTAATGGGCAAGTTGAAGTTGCTAATCAAATAATCTTGTTCGGGATAAAAAAGAATCTAGAAGGAGCTGCAGGAAATAGCCAAGTTATCTGCAAGAAGTATTGTGGGCTTACCGAACTACTCCTCGGATTGCTACACAAGAATCCCATTTCGCTCTCGTTTATGGGATGGATGCAATCATATCCATATAAGCTACTTTACCGTCTTTCAGGATCCAAAATTATTCCGAACAAGCCAATGATATGGAAGTTAGGAATCACTAGACTTGATTGAAGAGAGAATAGTCAAAGCACATTTAAGATCAGCACACTATCAGGGTTTCATAAAGAGCAGATTTGCCTCCAAAGTTAAAAGAAGAGGTTTTCAAATGAGAGACAAAATCTTAAGGAAAGTTTTTTTGCGCATTAAAGAAAAACAGTTTGGAAAGTTGGCTCTCAACTGGGAAGGTCCTTATGTGGTATATGAAAAAGTCAAACCAGGGATATATAGACTTCAAGACAAAGAGGGTAGAACGTTAAATCACACATGTAACATTGAACATCTGAGGCTATATTTAGAATAAAACTCTCTTGTAAATATTTATGTTTTTATACTTCAATGTAAATATTAAGGGAAAGGGGAATACTCTTTCCTACTCTGGTAGCGCAGGAGGTTTTAACGAGGTGTCCGGATTTTTCAATAATATCTTATGCCTTCTTGAAAAGTCTGGTGCAAAATTCTTGACCATAGTATGAGAAGAACAGATGAATTGAATACACATTAAACACCCATGCTCTCAAATGAAGTATCTTTGAGCTTACCGATTAGTTAAAAACTTGATTGGATTTACTGAACACTTAATCATATTTATTAAACAATTGTGATTAAATTCATTCAATGCTTATTAAACATTTGTTCAAAAAATTGGTAATATTGAAAATTACGTAGAAATTTAACTTTAAAAATCTAATGGAGTTCATACAAAAGAAAGATGTAATATTTAACTTGTTGGGAACAATCCAAACCACAATTCATAAAATGCATTGACCCTTCAAGGACTTTGGTCTGAAAGGCTGGAATTCAAAAAACATAACAAAATGCCTAGGTCGTCCAAGGACTTTAGTTTTTTTAAGAAAAACAAAATAACATCATGACTTTAGGGCTTTTTCCTTTCGGTTTCTTCATCACTTTTACCTTTCTTGGGACTTTTGAGTTCAACGCTTGAACTCTCATCGGTTCTTTCATCATCAGAATCCTTTCCGCTTGAATAGTCGTGCTTGTCACCATCCGTCATGGTATGGAAAAAAATCCTCGTATGGTACATATTTCCATAACGGAACAAGGTTCCTTCTCAGAAAAGTCTCATGGAATAGTAAAAACATGGTACGGAAAAGAAGCTCCTCGTATGGTATATATTTTCATAATGGACCAAGGGTTCTCCTCGGAAAAGTCTCATGGAATAGCAAAACCATGTCTCACTTAACCCCCCTTGTCTCTTTTCTCCAAGGAATCCACTATTCCAATAGCATACTTCTCTATTCATGCAGCTATCTCCTGGGATTGCTTCTTTATTAAAGAATCATTTTCATCAGCCTTCTTCTTAAGCAGCTTTCCCAAATTAGCTTTTTCTTCGGATAACTTTGTGATAATACTGGTACTGGCAGCTACTTGCTCCTTCAAAGTTTTGATCTCGGTAGAAACAGAAGTTTCCAGTCCTGAATACTTGGTATGAAGATCTTGTTGAGCATCTTTTAATTGGCGTAGTTTGGTAGCCAAGTCCTCTTTTTCCTTCTTCAAGGCCTCTATACTTTGCTGAGCAGTGGAGACATCATTCGGCAAGCCCTGGTTTTCTGTGGTTAGGGAGGTTAAGGTCATTGTTTGTTCCCTCACTTTCCTTTCTAATTCAACTACCGGACGGATATAACCTAAAAGTACATGGCTCAGAGTGTCTTGCTCACTTGATATCTCGTACGACTCACCATTATGGGTGACAACATTGGCCGCAGAGGCATGAGGAAAAGTATGTGTGAAATCGTCTTTGTCCAGATCGCTAAAGTACATGTTCTGGAATTCATCTAGAATGGCATCTCCTTCAGAAGTTGCTTGTCCGATTGGCAGGAAGGTTGAGCCAGCAGGGTTATGTGGAATTTTTTCTTGTGGAGGAGGATCAGTAGGTGTGGGAGGAGGAAGTTCAGAATGATCTGATCCATCAGCTTCCTTGACTGTAACTTCAACTGCATCCAGCAAAACAACATTGATTCATCCTTGGTTTTCCGAACCGACCCCTTCGGTGACTTGTTGAGATGGATCAATTTTTGTTTTCTTCTTCTTATTTTTAATCTTGTCCAAGTGGCTAGGGGCTTTGTTACGGGTAGGAAAGTAAAGTTTTCCATCCTTGGCCTCAGTTCTCTTCAAAATGATATCTGCATGAGGAGGAGTGGTCAGCTGCTCCCAAGTAAGATCTATACTCCCCGTAGTAATCCAAAGGTGAGACATTACAAAGTTTCCAAAAGTAAAGAAATTGTGGAAACTGTTTCCCCATGTCTCTGATACCCATTCGTTTAACTTGGTACATGTAGCATAGCCTACTTCTAGGTGCTTTGGAAACATTTTTTCCAATACTACAACAAAACACAATAACCAGTTTGGAATATTAACATAGCATTTAAAAAATCAATAAAAATACGACCAAGTACTACTTAAACTTTTCCGGCGGCTGGTCAGCTGGCTTGGGTTTGTGGTGAAGTTTATCTTTTTGCCATTCTCTCATGGTCCGCTGATAAAAAATAATTGAGTCCTCCATGGATTCTCGGACTCCAACAGATCGTTTACCACTTTGAAATCATTGCTCGTGTTGTAATAATAAAAAGGAATATGGTGGTTTCTGCATAGACCAGCCACGCTAGCAAATTGCTCCATGGGTAGAGGAATTTTTTTACAATTTAGATGCCATTATACAAGCCAGCAACGTATACCATGCATTTGGGCTCAGTTAACTTGGACATAACTTAACCAGGTGGATATACCTGACAATTTATGGGTCTAGAGGAAACCGAAGGCCCCAATTGAGCACCTCAGTATATACCACCAACTCGTGGGATTTACAGTCCATGGGGGTCTCCGAAGCGACTTGAATTCTCACTTTAACAGATTCAGGAAAGCCCCACTTTGTTCGGATCTGACCCAACTTAGCAGTATGGGTGTATACATAAGCAATATTTTGAAGAGTTATCAAATACTTCACACTAACCTTTTGTAAGTTTGGCCGAGCTTTCCCTTCGAGACACTCTGGAAGTGCATCAGGATTGGATAAGCCCACTTTCAATCTAGTTGTCTCATCTATTTTATTATCTTCTGTCTGTCCTGACGTCTCGAAGGGAGTGACTTCCATACTGTCCTTTGTGGTCTTCTTCATCACGTTATTGTCTCTGAACTAGCTTGTTTCGAAGAAGAGGGAGTACTTTTGGCTTTAGACAGAAGAGTTACCCTGCGGGGGGTGGATATCTCAGCATCTGAACCCATGTTCAAGAAAGGTGAAGGTTTCACAACACTGGAAACTGGATTTTCTTTAGGTATAGAGTTTTGGGACTCTTGAACTGAAGACCCTGCCTGTAAGGGAGATATGGTTGGGACAAAATGGGATTTTCTAACTTTTGATTCTTTGATGATGATCAACTCTAGTTTGTGCTTGTTTTTGGTTGATTGATTTATCCACCAGGAGAGGCAGGGAGTCCAGCTACAACTCTTGCCTCTCTTCTTGCTCTTTCCAAATCAGATAAATTTTGCCAACCTCCTTTCACCAATGTGTTTATGGTTGTGAACATAAATCTACCCAGATACAATTTAAGAAAATTATCAAACTTTCTCTTTCTAGAAATTTTTATGTTCTTAGATAAGATTAAACAGTGAAACCGATTTATATAGAGATGAAGATGTAAGAGTTTACTTAGGGGAAGACAAATCGATCAAAGTAATGATTAGGGGCTACGAAGTATGGGGGTTACACCCTAAGTTACGTTTTAGCCAAGTAAGAGAAAAAACGGCTGAGAGATCAAACCAAAACTCGACACCTGTCCCACTTTAGAAAACTGAATTTTGGAATTCTTAACTGTATAGTTAATCTTTTCAAATCTGACAAGACTCACTTCGGATACGAATGGCATACGGAATATCACCTTGAATACATACTAGGTTTTATTTTTTTCGAATTAGTTCTTCCAAATATTTTTTGCAAGACCTAAATGGCTACTAATGAGGTCGGATTTCTTTGACGCTGACCATTGTAAATATCTGAGGGGCAGTTCGGACATATTTAGTACCATGCCCCACCGAACAGTATAACTTAGTGGAACATGACTCAACTAGTTGCTAGTCATTTCATCTATTGGGCTAATGGGTTTTTAAACTTAACCCGAACCTAGGATCCGACCCGAAAGGCCCATGTATCATTAAATGAGTGTAAATACCCAACTACTTTCATTAATGAGGAGAATAAGAATTAACTGCTAGCACAAACCTTACTTATCTCTCTACATTTTACACTAAATTTTAAATTCCCAAAACTACCCTTTGATCAGAAATAATCCACACCAGACATGTATGGCCAACAGTTGTTAACCCAAAAAATATTTATTTATCAAATTGTTCTCTTCGTCTATGTGTTTGTTAGGTTTTCTAGGTGAAATATATGATTCGCTATGACATTCTCTAAACCCTTCTTGTCTCGAATCGACATAAAATTCTTGTAAAAGCAATACCAAACGTAATAACCGTGGTTTCGAATATTTCTTATCTAATAAGTACTTGAGTGCGAGATGGTCTATATATAGTATTAATTTAGTACCCTATAAATATGACTAAATTTTATTCAATTTAAAAATAAATACAATGAAAATTCTTTTTAGTAGTAGCATAATTCAATGTAATGAATTATTTTTTAGTAGTAACATAATTCAACTGTACTTATATAAGTATTCGGTTAGCATAATATGTTGTGTGAATTGTTTTTTTTTTTTTTTAACTTAATAACAACTCTTATCATATAATTTATAGCATCACACATTGATTCGAAGAGGCAATTCTAATCGGGTAATATGGTGCAATGATAAATCTGGATTTTATCACGTGAAATATTTCTAAACACTATTTGGAAAATAAAAATTCAGTATCTTTCTTAAAATATCATAAAGATGTTTAGAAAGTTTTGAAAAAATCTTTTATAAGTCGCATATTAAAACCTGTATGGACGAGAAAATTCTAGATTACGTTTACCAATGACCTCTCGTTTAGCTTGATATACCTTGAAATGACAATGAAATGACATTTCTCCCGATTCAGAACAAGATTAATGTCTACATATCTCCACAAAATAAGAGATATAATGGTTTTAGCCTTTGATTTCTAATATTGTTTAATATATCCTCCATCGACTAAAAACCCATCCATGAAAATCTTAATGGAATTTTCAACCATGTTCCAAAAGATGGACGTCATTTATCGTTGGAAAGTGGCTGGTGCATTGCATAAGCCAAACAACATTCTCTAGAGCGCGAAAGCCACATATGGACATGTGAATATAGTATTTTTTTGTTCTCCATGCAGATAAAGATTTTATTATACATGGAGTACCCATTAAGAAAGAAATGGAATGTGTGACCGGCTAACCAAATTGGGAATAAATATTTTCATGTCGCGTCAAATAAATATTCTATAATCAATACTTATTTTTCATCATGTGTCTGTCATTGTTGGTGTCAATTCATTTTTCAGAATTCGTGATCACAGTTATTCCCCCTTTCTTATGGATTACTTGTGTCGGACTTACCAACGTGTTATCTCAAATATGATATATGATACATGCATCTAGCTATTATAGCACTTTTTTCCTTACCACTTATTGCATTGATGGATCGAGCTGCCTTTAAGGTTGAACTATCGGTTTGTGGATCTCCTCTATCAAGATCTTATGTTGGCAAATAAAACAATTAGTTCTTTTTATTTCTGATATCGTTGACCCAATGACTTCTTTTAATTTTCTTAGCAACCTCAGCAATTTCCTTTCATATGCATCATTCAAATAATAATTAATAAGAACAAGAAAATTGTTAGGTTATTTCAGATGAACATATCGTAAATGAGATGGTAAAAGTTTTAAATATAGCTTAGGAATTTCAATTTTATGTTATTTTTCTTTTATTTTCAAAAATTTGAACATATCAGAAGTTGAGTGAAAAGATTGTTCCAATTTTTCACACATTTTATAACCTCTTCATTTTTTCTTTTTATCTAGTCTTGTATGCACTAGTGAATTTTTTATACCATGTAGAGATAATATTTCATGCATGTGATTATAAACTAGTTCATCAACCACATCAATGGAAAAACATGAATTAACATCTTTTGGAAATTTTAACGCTTCTAATACGTTGAATTCTATATGCTCGTCTCCTACACAAATGATCAAATTTCCAACTTCAACATTTGTGATCGTCCTCGTAGTATCCAAGAAAGTATACAAGTCTATTTTTCTATATATATAAATTAACAAAATCTATCGGGAAGATAAATTATTCAACCTTTAATAGAACATCTTCAATTACTCATCTTAGATGCATAAATTAATGATCATCTAACTTCAAATAAATAGTTATAGGTTTGATCCCTCATTTTTTTTAATATATGGATAATAGAATTAAATTCATGCTATCACATAGACATTCTTTAAAATCATTATTGCATATTTTACAGAGTATAGTAAAACTCCAAGGATCTTATAGTTATGGTGGAAATTTGTTTTGAATTAAGGCGATGCACTCCTCTTTAAGAATCACAGTTTTGAAGTTTTTAAACTTTAGCTTGTTAGAAATAGTATTCTTAAGGAACTTCATATAATTTTGCATATCTTCCAATAAGTCTGCAAAAAGGTATATTGATTTCAAGATTTCAAAAAATGTATAATAACTTAAAGAACAGATTTCCATCATTTTGCTTCTTCTTTTAGTCTGGGTATGATATTCAAGGTTTGCATTTCCATAAATTGAGACTTTGGTGTGTTGGGAAACTTTATCACAATCAGCATCACCCTCCCCGCAATCAACTTGACCATTGTCGCCTACTATTTCAATTTTTTGAAATTGATCACCATCACCATCTTTCTCACTGTGATCACCCTCCAATGTACAATTTTTTTTAACAAATTCACTGTAAACATGAATCTGCTCACCGCGATCAACTTAACCTTCATCAGGTGATATTTGTACTTTTAAAGTTTGTCGTGATCACCATCACCTTCGTAGTGATAACCATCACTTTTGATGCGATCAACTTTATTTTTCCTGACAACTTCATTGTGATCAACAATTAGTTCGCCACGATATCCAGCTCTTCAAAAAAATCATTTTTTCTTTATTCACTTGCTTTATGTTTTACATTGTGATTGTATTCACTTGTGTAGGTTGTATTCTTTATTGTAGTGTCATGATTAAACTCAAGGAAAATTAAAATATATTTTATCCACTTGCACCTTTAGATTCTTTAAATCTTTAAAAATGCCCTTTGATTCAGATCAAACACCTCCAAGTTCTTCGCACTAGATCTATTCCTTTCAAAATAGTTGTTTATAGATTCGATAAACTTGTTGAAAGTCTCTTCCAAATTTGATTTTCTTTCCAGTTTATCCATGTCTTCTTGGTTTCATACGTTATTATTATACTGTCATTAAAAATCTGGGTTCTTCCTACACTTTGTTTGATAATTAATCGTTTTTATAATAGGGTATATGCCCTTATTCGAAATTACTTACGTACATAACATCATTTTGTACGACGAACTGATTTAGAAAATAGTATGCGTCATATTCATTCACATAGCATAATTTATTTTCATTTGTGCATTCTCTTGCTTTAGCTTAACTATTTTATCTTACAATATTATTTCATTATCCACTGTATATATTTTGGAAGTTTTATTTTTCTCTTCAGATCTAGCCTAATTGTTTCTAAAAAGTAATTATAGAAGCATGCATGCTTCATCGTGTTTTGTTTGTTAACACCCTCCTCTCGATGCGTCTATCATCATCCTATTATTTCCACAGTCTATTGGATGTTATTTAGACGACCATCCATGTTAGAATACCATGATGAGGGAAATTTTGCAGCAACTTCTTGTATCATTCCAATAATCATAAATAGTATTTTTATCTCGTTGCACAAAATTTGTGATATCATTCCATAATTTTGCCTACTTCACTAAAGGAAACTATTTTAATAGAAAATATTGAGGCAATTGTTATCGTGTAGTGATATATCCTTGAGGTAATATTATAGCCACACATTGGTTTCTCCTCTAAAACAAAACGAGAATAACCTCAATTGTTATTGCGTTTGGTGGTACTTGATTGTATTTATATGTATCACGCACTTCTAATAAACTTAGTAAATGAGTGTTTAGAAACTGTTATGAATCTCTAATGAATATTTGGTTGTTTTGTATCATAGTAATTAACACGAGCTTGATCTCAAAACTTGTTGCAGCAATTTTTATCTTAAAATACTTGAATTGAATCATTCGTTATACTAATTTAATTTAAATTTTACTAGATCATTACGATAGTATAATACTTCTTTAACAAAGTGATATTGATATATTTTAGAAGTAAACATCATCTATCGGTCTCAACGTAAATCTATCGGCAAGCAATTGAACCTAGATAAGTGCAAACACTAGGTATACTATCAATATTAATGAATATGTAGAAACTAAACTAAAATAAAAATATAATTTATTTCATGATAAAGAGTGTAGATAAAGGTTTAGATATTATATAAATATTGTTAGTGGCATAAAAATCAAACAAATAAATAAATCAAAAGATGAAAATAATTTTAAAAGGAATCTCAATCCACCTTCAAAATAACAAAAAAACAATTTTATGTGTTTTGTAATATTCGAAAAACCCTAGCACCATTAATTATATAAAGCAAAAAATTGCCTCAATTTTTAAAATATAATTAATTGGCTTTTAATAATAAATTAATCATTTTCTTTATTTCAAGCTCCTTATCATTTTATCTTAGTTTTACCTCTTTTTATTAAATAGTCTCTCAAGTATTTGTAAAACACAAAACTAAACAAAATGAGGTTATTTATTTAATTTATAAATTAAAATAGTTACCAAATTATAATAAAAATATATATAAATCAACGATAAATATCCATTGATCAACCCGCCATCCTACCAAAAGTTTGATAGGACTGTAGTTGGTTTCACAAGAGAATATACCAAACTCTAGGATGAATTGGACGTTGAAGTCTATATCGGAAAAGTAACTTACAAGAAAACTCCAAATATCCTATTTATGGCGGTTCATAATCCAACTATTTATAATGTTATTATGGGTCAGGTATGGCTCGATTACACGCATGAAATTGATTCTATTATACACTAATTCATCTATTATATAGTGGATGACACGATATAGGTCATAAGAAGAGATCATAAGACTATTATGAACTTTTATGTAGTCTTCATGTCTTTGAAAAAGAAATGGAAATCATAGAGATATCACTCGACATTGACTATTGAGGGAGTCGATGACCCTCGTAAGACCCCAAGCTTGGTAATCTCTGGTGAGAGTATATAGTTATTAAAACTTTATAAATGTTAGAGTTTGAATATATGTACAACTTTTTGAGGTAATCTTTGGATTGATTTGCTATCTTTTTTAACTAACAATTTAGATGTGTTTACTTGCAATTATAAGATCTTACACAGATCTCTTCAAATATTATATGTCATAAACTATTGGTTAATCCAATATAGGAGAGAAGCATTCTTTATTAAAAGTCAGAAGCTATTGTATCCGAGTTAGACCAACCATGTGTTAGCCTGGAAGAAGAACGACAAGTAGTATATGTGTGTGGATTTTACTATTTGAATAAATCATGTCTGAAAGATCAATTCACATTGGCAAGAATAGATCATTATGTAGATTTGACTTCGGGAAATAATATCATAACATTTATGGATGCATACTTAGTCTATAATCAGATAGAGATGCACCGAGCATAAGAATGTACTACTTTCATTATTATAAGGTCATTCTATTTGGATTAAACAACGCGAGGGATACATACATGAGGCTCATTAACAAAGTTTTTTTAGTCATAAAGGTCTATATTAATGACATTTTTGTAAGGGTCGCGATGATGTCGATTACATAAAATACCTAAAGATACTTTCAAGAACTTACAAGAAATAAACCTGAAGCTGAACCCAAAAAGTGTACATTTGAGGTTCAATCATGTAAGTTTTTAGCTACTTGGCCATATTAAATGCATAGAAGCATATTTATTACAATTGTTAGCCTTAGTATCCATGCAACCTCCAACATCAATTAAAGAAGTCCATATATTAGCTTAGAGGTTGACAAGTTTTAATAGGTTTATGTTGCGATTATTAGACAAATGTTCTCTTTTTTCCAAGTTTTGAAAAAGGCTCATCACTTTGAATAGACTGAATGTGACCATGATTTCTGTTAGATCCATGAGTACTTATTGTCTCTCGAGGATTTCTCAAAACCTTTTCCTAGTGAAACACTTTATATTTATCTAGCAGTGAAGAATATTTTACGACTTATTTACTATGTGAGCAAGACTTTTTTTAAGCGCATAGACAAGATATCTTCAGTTGGAAAAACTAGCTCTCACTATAGTGTTGAAAGTGAGGAAAATAATGCCATACTTTTAAAGTCACTTCATCATCTTCTGAACTTTTTCCCTTCAAATTGTGTTGTAGATACGATATGTATTGGGGTGCCTTACTCGCTGTTTTGTGGAGTTAAGAGATTAAGGTATATATTTTAAACAAAGGAAAACTATAAATGTCGATGCCTTAGCCAATTGTTTAATCGAATTTTAATATAATAGGCATTTACCTAGTCATGAACACATATCTCCCTCATTAACAATTTAGGTTGATGATGGGTCAGGCTCTACGGGTTGCGGGGTTGATATTCAGTTAATCACTCCCTTAGAGAGGATATAAATCAAACTATGTGATTCAGTTTACAAGCTACAAATATTGAGACTGAATCTGAAGTTATGATCTCAGGACTACGCCTAACTCGGATTTATGGCTCTAAAAAAGTAAAGTTGCTCAAACATTCATAATTAGTTGTAAATCAGGTTCACAGACGAGTAAAAAAATGTAAGATAATGATTTATAAGGTTTAGAAGTTTTAACAAACTTAGTAAGTGAATTTCAAAAAGTAGAGTTTTAATAAGAACATATAGTCGAGAATTATTTGGTCGACTTTCTAGCTACGTTGGTATGCATGAACGTGACCACATGGGTGATACTACAAGAAAAATCATCCATAATTAATGCATGTATATCATTCATAAACAGAATGAATGTAATCAGTGCTTTGGATAAAGAGATATATTGATGAGTTTCTATTTGTCACTACCTACTAACTAGGGTTTTGCTAAGCAATAAGGTTGAAGCACGTGGTCTAAAGTATATGTCTTATAAATATGTCTTGATGGGAAGGACTGTGTACGAAAAAGTTTTCATAAAAATCCTACTGAGATTCTTAGGCTCGATGAAGTCTTATTATGTTTTGATTAATTTGTATAACATGATACGATCAACTCACTGTGGTAATGGAACCTTTCCAAAAAAGTTCTTTCCGGTAGGATATAGTTTGTCGGGGCTCATGATCGATGCAAAAAAATGGTAAAAAAGTGTGATACATGCCAAAGGTTTTCCGACATAATTCACAAACCAACAATATTTTTAGAGACTATATCTGAACCTTTATCGTTTGATCGCTAAGGTCTGGACTTGGTTAAACATATTTTTAAGGCATCGTATGGTCGATAGTACATACTAATTGGGATTGAATACTTGGATAGAAGTCAATCCCTTAACAAGGTTCATAGTAAAAAATGGTACTTAAATTTATGAAAAAATAATATTTGTTGCAATTTTGAAATGTTGAAGAGAATTACCACCGACAATGGCTTGACAAATTGGAAATTGCATTTTCTGTCGAAAGAAAGACATAAAACAATATTTTTTAACACATTCCCACCCTCCCGCTAATGGGCAAGTCGAGGTCACTAACAGAAACAGTATTGAAGGCTTGAAAAATAAATTGTAATGTTCAGCGGCCAAATGGCCAAATGTTTTACGGGATGTCCTCTAGGCTTACCAGAATACCCCTCGTTCAACCACAAGAGAGACATATTTTGCATGGGTGAAGCTATTTCCTCCATAAGATTTTTTGTTTCCTCCATATTTCAAAAAAACCTCCACCTTATTATTTCCTCCATAAAGGAAATTATCAATTTACCCTTTTTTAATTTTACTCCAAAAACTCATATTTACCTTCTTCTTTAGCAACCACCCAAACACCATATCTACCTTAATTTTTTTCCGGCAACCTTCTACCCACCATATTTACTTCCACCAATAAACTCTAATCCTATTAATATAAATACACAACTATCAGCTCTTTTAACTGAGAAAAAAAAAACACAACCACCACTTTCGATTGAAGTAATCTGTCAAAGGTAAAAATCTTTCCTAAATTTTTTTTTTAATCTATCGGTTAGCAAGAGTTCTAGGAAGTCAGGTATACTCTGCATAGCGAGTTCCACAATATCGATATGCCGAAAAATTTGCAGTTCTCGGAATTCTCTTGTTATGATTGTTTTTTTATTTAAATTTCATGTATATTGAGTTCGAGGAACAGGTTTTTTTAGTATCGAATTAATTTTATAAAACTTTGAAAATCTGTTTTTGATTTGTTTATTTTTTTAAAAAAACTTTAACTTGTTTTTTACTCCTATCTTTCTTATTTTTGTTTGTTTTTATTTTTACAAGATTAAATTATCTGGTTGGTTGATAGGGTGATGTTGTGAGATATTGAATCTTTTGTTTGGGTGTTCTCATTTTCTATGATTAATTTTTAACGAATTTGAGTTTTTTTTTGTTTTTAAGATTTAATTGTAGATGTGTTTGTTCGAATATGGGTTGGATAGTGCATAGTGGCATCAAAATATAAATTAGAAAATAAATTAAGGATAAAAAAGTAAAAACAAGTGTTAAATATATTTTTAGAAATATAAGATGGAGGAAATAATAAATCGTATGGGGAAAATAGCTTCGCCCATTTTGCATTAGTTTACGATATGAACGTAATAGTTCCGGTATAAAAAATATTATCCTCTAGGGTAGCCAGTTACTCCAAAGACTGCAATAGATAGTCTAAATCCGAGCCACTTTTGTAGCAAAATCGATAGCATCCAGAACTACTTTAGCCTTCGATTATTTACTCTCCTTCAACTTACCCTTCAAAAGGGTAATCTCCTCTGAGAAGTTCCTGTTTTTTTATTCCAAATTAGTGTTTTTATCTCTAATAAAATGATGCTCTCTTCACGAGTCTTCTTTAGCAGAACGGTATATTTCTCCCATTCATGTTTCTTATTCGACAGATTATCTCTAGAGTTAACTAACTTCATTTAAACCCTGTTTAACTTAGCATCAAACTCGACCACATCTTTCAGCTTCTTGAGAGGGGTTTTTAGAAAACCCAAAAACTATGGCAAGATAATTTTGTCATCTCTGCTAAGGTTCAGATAGCTCTAGACATATTTTTCATCATATACAAATTAATATAAAAAAATACAAGTTATAAGACATGATGGCCGAACCCGCCTAAACGTATCTAAGTAAGTAAAAAAATCAGTATCTCAACCCTCAAACCAAGTGGTCAAGCACATGTGTCGACCAAACTTTGATTAATGGAGAAATATGAAGCATTTTATAAGCTAGTCTGTAACTCTCGACAACATGGTTGAGATCCCAGATCGTGAAATGAGACTATAATGATACGCATGCTAAGGGGCATCGCTTTGAATAGACTGAATGTGACTATGATTTATGTTAGATCCATGAGTACTTATCATCTCTCGAAGATTTGTCAAAACATTTTCCTAGTGAAACACTTTATATTTATCTAGCATTGAAGAGTATTTTACGACTTATTCATTATGTGAGCAAGACTTTTTTTAAGCGCATAGACAAGATATCTTCAGTTGGAAAAAGTAGCTCTCACCATAGTGGTGAAAGTCAGGAAAATAATTCCTTACTTTTAAAGTCACTTCATCATCTTCTGAACTTTTCCCCTTCAAATTGTGTTATAGATACCATATGTATTGGGGTGTCTTACTCGTTGTTTTGTGGAGTTAAGAGATTAAGGTATATATTTTAAACAAAGGAAAACTATAAATGTCCGTGCCTTAGCCAATTGTTTAATCGAATTTTAATATAAGAGGCCTTTACCTAGTCATGAACACATATCTTCCGCATTGACAATTTAGGTTGATGGTGGGTCAGGCTCTACGGGTTGCGGGGCTGATATTCAGTTAATCACTCCCTTAGAGAGGATATAAATCAAACTATATGATTCAGTTTACAAGCTACTAATATCAAGATCGAATCTGAAGTTATGATCTTAGGACTATGCCTAACTCGGATTTGTGGCTCTAAAAAAGTAAATTTTCTCAAATATTCATAATTAGTTGTAAATCAGGTTCACAGACAACTGGAAACATGTAAGATAATATTTTATAAGGTTTAGAAGTTTTAACAAACTTAGTAAGTGAATTTCAAAAAGTAGAGTTTTAATAAGAACATATAGTCGAGAATTATTTGGTCGACTTTCTAGCTACGTTGGTATGCATGAACGTGACCACATGGGTGATACTACAAGAAAAATCATCCATAATTAATGCATGTATATCATTCATAAACAGAATGAATGTAATCAGTGCTTTGGATAAAGAGATATATTGATGAGTTTCTATTTGTCACTACCTACTAACTAGGGTTTCGCTAAGCAATAAGGTTGAAGCCCGTGGTCTAAAGTATATGTCTTGATGGGAAGGGCTGTGTACCAAAAAAAATTCATAAAAATCCTACTGAGATTCTTAGGCTCGATGAAGTCTTATTATGTTTTGATTAATTTGTATAACATGATACGATCAACTCACTGTGGTAATGGAACCTTTCCAAAAAGGTTCGTTCCGGTAGGATATGGTTTGTCGACGCTCATGATCGATGCAAAAAAATGGTAAAAAAGTGTGATACATGCCAAAGGTTTTCCAACATTATTCACAGACCAACAATATTTTTAGAGACTATATCTGAACCTTTATCGTTTAATCGCTAAGATCTGGACTTGGTTAAACATCTTTTTAAGGCATCGGGTGGTCGATAGTACATACTAGTTGGGATTGAATACTTATCTAATTGGATAGAAGTCAATCCCTTAACAAAGATCATAGTAAAAATAGTACTTAAATTTATGAAAAAATAATATTTGTTGCAATTTTGAAATGTTGTCACTAACAGAAGCATTATTGAAGGCTTAAAAAATAAATTGTAATGTTCAGCCGCCAAATGGCCAAATGTTTTACAGGATGTCCTCTAGGCTTACCAGAATACCCCTCATTCAACCACAAGAGAGACATATTTTGCATTAGTTTACGATATGAACGTGATAGTTCCAGTATAAACAATATTATCCTCTTATAGGGTAGCCAGTTACTCCAAAGAATGCAATAAGTAGTCTGAATCTGAGCTACTTTTGTAGCAAAATCGATAGCATACAGAACTGCTTTAGTCTTTGATTCTTTACTGGTAGCGTCAAGCTACGAGATGGAACAGGTGGCTGAAAAGTCAGAGAAAGAAGACGAACAATAGAAGATGGATAGCTCTGACCCTAGGTCAGAGTAAAAGAGACATTAAAGAAAATCAAATTCTATTCAAAAAAGTCTGAGGCAAAACTAGGGTTTGAGAGCCTTTTATAAAAGTGCTCGAAACCCTAGCCCAAAATTACAGCTTTTTCCTTATGCAAAAAAATAAATCTCAGCCCAATTTCAAAACGATTGGAGTTGGTTAAGTATTTTAATAAAATCCAACAAAAATAGGAAAATGCAGAAAATTTACTAAAACAGAAAAATGAGAGTTTAAACGATTAGATTTAGGGCTTGGACTTCATCACATCGTGATGTTTTAGAAAATTATTGGGCTTCTCGACGCGTTCGATTTGAGTGGTCGCATCGCCTAATTCTGATATATGGACCCCAAATAAAGCCTATTTCCGTTTGTCCAAAAGGGCCATATAATCATGGGCTTGTGCAACTACATCATTTACTCTTTTTCAACTTACCCTTCAAAAGGGTAATCTCCTCTGAGAAGTTCCTATTTTCTTATTCCAAATTACTGTTTTTATCTCTAACAAAATGATGCTCTCTTGATAAGTCTTCTTTAGCAGAACGGTATATTTCTCCCATTCATGTTTCTTATTCGACAGATTATCTCTAGAGTTAACTAATTTCGTCTAAACCCTGGTTAACTTAGAATCAAACTCGACCACATCTTTCAGCTTCTTGAGAGGGGTCTTTAGAAGACCCGAAAAATATGGCAAGATAATTTTGTTCATCTCTGCTAAGGTTCAGATAGCTCTAGACATATTTTTCATCATATACAAATTAATAAAAAAAAATACAAGTTATAAGACATGATGGCCGAACCCGCCTAAACATATCTAAGTAAGTAAAAAAGTGAGTATCTCAACCCTCAAACCAAGTGGTCAAGCACATGTGTCGACCAAACTTTGATTAATTGAAGAAATATGAAGCATTTTATAAGCTAGTCTGTAACTCTCGACAATATGGTTGAGATCCCAGATCGTGAAAGGAGACTATAATGATACGCATGCCTCTTAGCTGGACTACAAGACCTCGAGACCTCGAGCAAGAGCATGTTCTTCAGTATCACTTTACATTCTTCTTGATTGGCTCAACCATTTTCTGGTTTGACCTTCTTACTTTCAAATGTTTCATTGGAAGTGTGATCCCGTCAGTGTTTGGGCGCTTCTAGTACTTAGTTCTTACTGGTAGATACAGCTTAGCCAAAGCTTAGACATGGACGATATGATTTGGGCCTTCACTTGCTCTTGTGTGATCATCATGGTCTTCGGCTTCTTGGGATTTCATATCATCCAGAACCCATATCTTAATAAGTCCTCAAGATTGAAAATATCGTGAAACTTTTTATTCTAATGAATATTTGCATTTGCGCTGACATTTTATGGTAACTTTTTCCCTTAGAAGTTCATGCAATTGGATAAATTCCCAAATTCTAGAACACAAATCAAAGTAAGTTACAAAAATCCTAAGGTAAAACAAATTACAGAAGTAATGACGAAGGAAGTATGTTCAATAAATTCAAGGAAGTAATGACGAAGGAATTCGAGATGACAGACTTGGGGCTCATGATGTACTACCTTGGCATTGAAGTTAAGAAACAAAAGGATGGAATTTTCATCTCACAAGAAAGCTATGCTAAAGATATCCTAAAGAAGTTTAAGATGGAGAACTGTAGCCCGATAAGCACACCCATGGAGTTTGGAGTCAAAATGTCCAAGCATGAAGAAGGCGAAAGTGTAGATCCGACATTATTCAAAAGTTTGGTAGGAAGTCTATGCTATCTAACTTGCACGAGACCGGATATTCTTCATGCGGTTGGATTGGTTAGCCACTACATGGAATCTCCAACAACTACTCATTTCAAAGTTGCAAAGAGAATCCTTCGCTATCTGAAAGGTACAATTGATTTTGGATTACTCTATTCCATTTCTAATAATTACAAACTTGTTTGGTATAGCGATAGTGATTGGGGTGGAGACATAGACAATCGAAGGAGTACAACTGGATTTGTATTCTTTATGGGAAATATTGCTTTCACGTGGATGTCAAAGAAACAACCGATTGTCACGTTGTCCACTTGTGAGGTTGAATACGTTGCTGCTACTACATGTGTTAGTCATGCGATTTGGCTTAGAAATCTATTGAAGGAGATAGACCTAACACAGAATGAGCCAACTAAAGTGTATGTCGACAATAAGTCAGCCATTGCCTTAGCCAAGAATCCAATATTCCATGATCCAAGCAAACATATCGATGTTTGCTACCACTACATAAGGGAGTGTATTTCAAGAAAGGATGTGCAAGTAGAATATGTGAAGACACAAGATCAAGCTGCTGATATTTTCACCAAGCCATTGAAAAGCGAAGACTTCAAACGATTAAGGAAACTACTAGGGGTCACGGGATCAAGTTTAAGGGGGAGTGTTGGATCATAAACTTGATCCACTTAAAGGGCCCAACCCACTCAAAGGGTCCAACCCACTTAATAAGGCCCATGTAGAAAGAATATTCTAGAAACATTTAAATTAATATTTAGTAGTTTAGGTTGAGTGCAAGACACACTTTGATGTTGAGTGTAAGAAACACTTTTACCTTGAGTGTAGACTTGAGGTTGAGTATTTAACTATCCATAAGATCTTAGATGGTGGATCCTTGTCTCCACTATGGTTCTATAAATAGTGGAGCTCTTCCACCATCTAGAGCATCACCAAACACACTAAGAAGTAAAGTTAGAGAGAAAGTTAGAGTAAGAGAAAAGAGAGACAAGAATGCTCTCTTGAGTGTTAGAAAAATATTTTCTCTTCTAGTGTGATTTGTAAGAGTGTTTTGTGATACTTCTCATTTTCTATCTATATCAAAGTTGTTTGTTTGTTTTAAAGTGAGTGTTGTTTTATATTTTCCGCCAACAAAGTGGTATCAGAACCACAAGCTCTTTCCAAAATTTCATTTTTAAATTTTCAACATATTGGAAATTTTGTTTTTAAATATTCAACATATTTAAAAATAGGGTAAATGGTGTATCATCCTTCCAAGTTCCAACACTCAACAACAACAACTACGACAATTGGAGTATCAAGATGAAAGCTCTCCTTGGAGCACATGATGTGTTGGATGCCGTCGAAAAAGGTTTTGACGAAACCGAAGATGAACCAAACCTTGCTCAAGAAGAGAAAACAACGTTGAAGGATTTAAGAAAGAGAGACAAAGAAGCTCTCTTTCTCATTTATCAAGCATTAGATGATGATGGCTTTGAAAAAATTTCAAGCGCATCTTCCGCCAAGCAAGCGTGGGAGAAATTACAAATATCTTACAAAGGAGTCGAAAAGGTGAAAAAGGTACGTCTCCAAACATTAAGAGGTGAATTTGAATCCTTACATATGAAAGCGTCCGAATCTATTTCGGAATATTTCTCAAGAGTAGCAACCGTTTCTAATAAATTAAAAAGAAATGGTGAGAAGTTAGAAGATGTGAGAGTAATCGAAAAAATACTCCGCTCGTTGGATCCTAAATTTGAGCACATCGTCGTGACAATTGAAGAAACTAAAGACTTGGAGAAAATGATGATCGAAGAACTCCAAGGATCATTACAAGCCTATGAAGAAAAGCACAAGAAGAGGCAAGAGATCACCGAGAAACTCCTCAAATTAGAATTGAAGGACATGCATGCAAATCAAGGAGATGATAGAAACCAACGTAGCTGAGGCAGAGGCAGAGGCCGCGGACGAGGTGGTTATCATGGCAGTAGACGTGGCTGGAATTACAACAACAATAATTCCAACAACAACTACGAGAAACGAGAAAGCTCAACATAAGGTCGTGGAAGAAGAAATCCGAACTTGAGGTATGATAAATATCAAATCAAATGCTATAAATGTCAAAGGTTTGGACATTTTGCTTCTGAATGCAGAGGCCCCAACAATAGGGTTGAGGAGAGGGCCAACTATGCAGAGGAGAAGATGGAGGAAAAAGATATGTTACTACTAACATACAAAAACACTAATGAAGGTCAAGAGAACACTTGGTATCTTGACACCGGTGCAAGTAACCATATGTGTGGGAAAAGAAGCATGTTCGTAGAGATCAATGAAGCAATGAGTGAAAATGTCTCCTTTGGAGATGATAGCAAAATATCGGTAAAAGGAAAAGGTAACATTCTTATTCGTGCAAAAGATGGTAGTCACCAAATAATTTTAAATGTCTATTACGTACCTAGCATGAAAAACAACATCTTGAGCTTGGGACAACTACTAGAAAAGGGCTATGATATTCATATGAAAAATTATAGTCTTTTTTTTAGAGATGACAAAGGAGATTTAATTTCTAAAGTCCAAATGTCAAAGAATAGAATGTTTCCTTTGAATATTCAAAATGATGTTGCAAAGAGTCTTAAGGCGTGTTACAAAAATTCACCGTGGCTATGGCATGTTCGATTTGGGCATCTAAACTTTACAAGTTTAGAGTTATTGTCCAAGAAGGAAATGGTGAGAGGGTTACCATGCATCAATCATCCTGACCAACTATGCGAAGGATGTTTACTTGGAAAGAAATTTAGAAAAAGCTTTCCAAAGGATTCGGAATCAAGAGCCAAGAAACCTCTCGAGCTTATTCATACCGATGTGTGTTGTCCAATCAAGCCGAGCTCTCTAGGTAAAAGTAACTACTTCCTTCTCTTCATTGATGATTTTTCAAGAAAAACTTGGGTATATTTCTTGAAACAGAAATCCAAAGTCTTTGGAATATTTAAGAAGTTCAAAGCAGTTGTGGAAAAAGAAAGCGGAAATAAGATCAAAGCCATGAGATCTGACCGAGAAGGGGAGTTCACATCCAATGAATTCCTAGAGTTTTGTGAAGGACATGGAATTCGTCGTCGCTTGACAGTTCCCAGATCTCCTCAACAAAATGGTGTGGCAAAAAGGAAGAATAGAACAATCCTTGATATGGCGCGAAGCATGCTCAAAAGCAAGAAACTACCTAAGGATTTTTGGGCGGAAGCAGTGGCATGTGCGGTGTACTTGTCCAACCGATCTCCAACAAGAAGTGTTTGGGGAAAGACACCACAAGAAGCGTGGAGTGGAAGAAAGCTCGGAATTTCCCACTTGAGAGTATTTGGAAGTGTAGCTCATGTCCATGTACCAGACGAACAACGAACCAAACTCGATGATAAAAGAAAGAGTTTTATCTTCATCGGTTACGACTCAAGTTACAAAGGCTACAAGTTGTACAACCCAAACAACAAGAAGGTTGTGATAAGCCGAGACGTGATAGTTGATGAAGAAACCGAATGGGATTTTGGGTCTCATACAAATGAGTTCACATTTTTTCCGCAAATTGAAGAAGATGAACAGACAACAAATGAGCAATCAGTAGGTGTTGCAACCCCACATGTTTCACCGATATCATCTACTCATGGAGACTCACCACATTCATCATCGTCAAATGGTAGTCAAAATGAGAGAGCAGTGGAACGTATAAGAAGCCTTAGTGATCTTTATGAGGTAACCGAACCAATGGATAACATTACACTATTTTGTCTCTTTGCTGATTGTGAGCCAGTGACATTTCAAGAAGCTACACAAGAGAAACAATGGAGAGACGCGATGGATGAAGAAATTAGAGCCATCGAGAAGAATGACACATGGGAACTCACCTCACTTCCCAAAGGGTGCAAGACAATAGGCGTCGGATGGTTATACAAAACTAAGAGAAATACTAAGGGGGAGATTGAAAAACACAAAGCAAGGCTTGTTGCAAAAGGCTATAATCAAAAGACGGGAATTGACTATGATGAGATATTCGCCCCCGTTGCCCGATTAGAAACTATTAGACTAATAATTTCTTTGGCAGCTCAAAACAAGTGGAAGATGCAACAAATGGATGTAAAGTCAGCATTTCTAAATGGCGTCCTTGAAGAAGAAGTCTACATTCAACAACCATTAGGCTATGAGATCAACGGCCACGAAGATAAAGTGTTGAAGCTAAAGAAGGCTCTTTACGGGCTAAAACAAGCACCAAGGACATGGAATAGTAGAATCGACAAGTATTTCCAAGAGAACGGATTCAACAAATGTTTGTACGAGCACGCTCTATACACCAAGATCAAAGATGGAGATATTTTGATTATGTGTCTCTACGTGGACGATTTGATATTCACCGGAAGCAGCCCAAGTATGTTCAATAAATTCAAGGAAGTAATGACGAAGGAATTCGAGATGACAGACTTGGGGCTCATGATGTACTGCCTTGGCATTGAAGTTAAGCAACAAAAGGATGGAATTTTCATCTCACAAGAAAGCTATGCTAAAGATATTCTAAAGAAGTTTAAGATGGAGAACTGTAGCCCGATAAGCACACCCATGGAGTTTGGAGTCAAAATGTCCAAGCATGAAGAAGGCGAAAGTGTAGATCCGACATGATTCAAAAGTTTGGTAGGAAGTCTACGCTATCTAACTTGCACGAGACCGGATATTCTCTATGCGGTTGGATTGGTTAGCCGCTACATGGAATCTCCAACAACTACTCATTTCAAAGTTGCAAAGAGAATCCTTCGCTATCTGAAAGGTACAATTGATTTTGGATTACTCTATTACATTTCTAATAATTACAAACTTGTTTGGTATAGCGATAGTGATTGGGGTGGAGACATAGACAATCGAAGGAGTACAACTGGATTTGTATTCTTTATGGGAAATATTGCTTTCACGTGGATGTCAAAGAAACAACCGATTGTCACGTTGTCCACTTGTGAGGTGGAATACGTTGCTGCTACTACATGTGTTAGTCATGCGATTTGGCTTAGAAATCTATTGAAGGAGATAGACCTAACACAGAATGAGCCAACTAAAGTGTATGTCGACAATAAGTCAGCCATTGCCTTAGCCAAGAATCCAGTATTCCATGATCGAAGCAAGCATATCGATGTTCGCTACCACTACATAAGGGAGTGTATTTCAAGAAAGGATGTGCAAGTAGAATATGTGAAGACACAAGATCAAGCTGCTGATATTTTCACCAAGCCACTGAAAAGCGAAGACTTCAAACGATTAAGGAAACTACTAGGGGTCACGGGATCAAGTTTAAGGGGGAGTGTTTTACAGTGCGATGGTTGGCTGTTCAAGTCTGCTTCAAAATCAATTTCTCTTTCGTAATTTATATCATAAACTTGATCCACTTAAAGGGCCCAACCCACTCAAAGGGTCCAACCCACTCAATAAGGCCCATGTAGAAAGAATATTCTATAAACATTTAAATTAATATTTAGTAGTTTAGGTTGAGTGCAAGACACACTTTGATGTTGAGTGTAAGAAACACTTTTACCTTGAGTGTAGACTTGAGGTTGAGTGTTTAACTATCCATAAGATCTTAGATGGTGGATCCTTGTCTCCACTATAGTGGAGCTCTTCCACCATCTAGAGCATCACCAAACACACTAAGAAGTAAAGTTAGAGAGAAAGTTAGAGTAAGGGAAAAGAGAGACAGTGGAGCTCTTCCACCATCTAGAGCATCACCAAACACACTAAGAAGTAAAGTTAGAGAGAAAGTTAGAGTAAGGAAAAAGAGAGACAAGAATGCTCTCTTGAGTGTTAGAAAAATATTTTCTCTTCTAGTAGAATTTTTTATATATATCAAAGTTGTTTGTTTGTTTTATTAAAGTGCGTGTGACCGACCTCACGGACTAGCGCCGCTTTGCGCTCGCAACCGCGCACGGGTTTGCTCTTGGGTGTACTCCCAAAAGGCCTCTTTCTAGTTGAGGTGGGCTCACACTTATATACACGCTTTTATGGTCCTTGTTAGCAATGTGGGATTGGGGGTCCTCTATGGATCTCACACGAACATTGCAATAAAAAAAAGTCGAGGTCAAGGTATTTTTTTAAATTGGAAAAATTATCCTTCATCACTCGGGATATATCTATAGAAATGATAACAATGATTTTGGGTTGGGCCAAGCTATATTGAGCCTTCCAAAGTCATTTACCCTTCCGAAGGTGGAAAAGATTTAACTTTGGAGTCATCGGCTCATCTTTGTCTACTTACGTCACAGTAACTTCATTGGAATCAGTATGAAGCAATCAAATTCCTTGGAAGATCATATCATCAAAGTTGCGGGCTTCTGACATCTTATCTTCAAAACTAGATCCTGTAGGGGTCAGCTCCTCTGTTAGATCTTGATGGTAGTTGTTTCTTCAGAATAATCAGATAACTTTATTGTATGGCTATGTAGTTGTAAACTATTTTCATCCTCGTCTTCCAACGGGGAGTTACTGTTGTTTAGGTCCTCGTTTGAGGAGCCCGAGTGAATCTCTATCTCTTTATCATTATAGAGGGCCTTAAGTTTACCTACATTCTCACATATTCTCATCACCATTAAATGCCAACTAACAAAAGCAATATCAAATTACTTGGCCTTAACGAAAGTCGAGAAAGTGAATGACCAAATTCTAGAGACGAATGAGACAATTCAGATACGTTCCAATTTAGACTCTCTTTAAAAGAACAAATGTACCAATTGGTCAGGTTTATATAGGCAATATGTGACCCTTCTTCCTTTTCTTTCTCATTATTATAGAGTGCAGAAAGTTATAGAGTCAGCCACTTGCAACACTTGGGAGATTGCAATGCTGTCAAGAAACTATAGTTGGTGAAAATAGTTTATCAACCTCTGACATATGCTAGTTTTTCTAGTTGAATCGCAAGTAATTAGGCTAACGAGAATGTTAAGCTAACTATAAGACTCAAACTTCCAATTAGACTTGGCAGTCCATCATTGTATTGTAATCCAACGGTATATATCAACGACCGAAGAGTAGGATCGACACCCTCGACTAGCCAAAGGAAATTTGTCCCATTCATATATATTGGACTAAGAGACCATACTTCATCTCTTTACTTATCATCTCAGAGTTGGTCATAAAACATTTTGAACAGAACTCGAGCACGTTGAATTTGGGAAGTGCAATTGCTCCCTCTTAACATAGTTCTCCCTCAGATAATTTGCAAAGACTTTAGGCTAATAATAAATGAATTATTAGGTGGCTTGTTATATGCGTTTGGACCGGATAATGGATCAGTACTTAGTCATGAACAAGTAATACATGTACTCTTTGGTCCATTGGACCATTGTAACCCAAATTGTAATTGGATTCCCAGTTGTGTGAATATCCATTTTGAAAGTGATAAACAATTAGTATTATATTTTTTAAATATTAATATTTTTATAAAATCTCTTTTTAAAAATTTCTCTTGTTTGAAGGGTGTTTTTTTATTAGTTTGAGCTATTTCTAAACCTTTAAATTAAACATCATCAAACCTAAAAACAAAAAATTCAAAATTTGTGAGAATAAAATAAAAATGACACATCTTACGATGGTATTTACTGTACGTGCTTAGTGATGGTAAATTTGTTTATCCACCAGATCCACGGTCCATTTAACAGTTTTAAGCGTGTATGTGTTTGGCGTGTAGTCTGGTATCCATTTAACAGTTTTAAGCGTGTATGTGTCTAACGTGTAGCTAATTAGGCGTGTAAATCCATGTCGGTTACCCACCAAACGACCAATTTAAGTCAGTGTTTATCAAGTATTTTATAAAATTATTTAAAACTAATTTGTATATGTTAATTAAATTGAATTTCAATAATCGAATATGTATAATATAAACGAAATAATTATGATATTTATTGTATTTTGATTTTTAAATATTATATTTTAAATATATTTATATGATTATCAAAAAATAATTTGTATGTTTTAACTAAATCAAAATTCTATAATTAAGATAGGTAGATGGTAAACAACATATTTGTAATATTATTTTGATTTTGTTTGATTATATTTAAATAATATAGATATTTTATTTAATATTAGGTAGATATTAAATAATATATACCTATTAGACATCTAATTGTATTTTGATTTTAAAATATTATATTTGTAAAATATTTATACGATTATAAAAAATTGTAAATTAAATTCTATAATTATGATTTTGATATTGTTTGATTATATTTAGATATTTTAGATATTTTATTTAATATTACGTAGATATTAAATAATATATACCTATTAGACATCTAATTGTATTTTGATTTTAAAATATTATATTTGATGTTGTATTTTGATTTTAAAATATTATATCTGATGTGGTTTATTTCTGTCTAAGGGTTATTTTGTATAGTGTTTTGGATGTTTTGTAGAATTAATGTTCTAAGTAGTGTCAGTGTGAGATAATTAAGCTATGTGCTAGTAATAAATTCTGATCACCCTCATTAATGAAAGTGGTTGGTGTATTTATATTTAATTACTAATCCATGGGTTTATTGGGTTGGATCGTGAAGTCGGGTCAAGTTTAAGGACCCATTAGTAATCTGGTTTGAAGTGACCAGCAACTAGCTTAGTCAGCATTTATTACATTTGTCCAGTTCGGAGTTTTATAATAGTGGTCATGGTCCGAACTGTCCTTCGGATTAAGTCAAGACACAGTAGCTAAAATATATGATCTCATCAATATTTGTAAAATATTTATACGATTATCAAATATTATATAGTTCTAGTTTAGTTTTTTACTTCATTTTAGCTCTTTAGATCTTTCAAGCTTGAAGTGTATATGTTTAGATGATTTAAATAGTTTTTTTTTCGAATTATTGAATATTTGAAGTACAAATTTAAAGTTTTTAGAAACGTATAAGTATATGCATAAACATATATTACTTGTAAATAACAAAATAAAAATTGAAAGAGATTTAATTAACATATAATAAATGATATAAGCAAAACAAACAATTCATTAATAATAAAAACCAAACAAATAACATAGTTGTTTGTTCTCCATCATTTGTCGCATGCATTCCGATTGTTCCGCTTGAGAGACTGAAAATCGATCATTCTATTCTTCTTGTCTACCATTCTAATTCACGTATTGAACATGCCATTGCTCGTATTCACCCCGCCCCTGCTCGAATTGACCATGCCGCTCGTTATTTTGAACCTGCCACTGCTCATGTTGACATTTCCAGTGCGTATGAAGACCATGACACTCTGTTTGCTCAGTGTGCGACCACTGGGCATACTGCATTTGCTAATCATGCGCCTATTCAGCAAATTCGCGACCGGAACATCCTTGTTGTTGTGGCTGTTCAGAAGAACCACCAGTAGCCATGGGAGCGGTTGGGGGCTGAATTTCTTGTTGAGGGTATCCAGGAGGTGCATTTGGTGGTTTCCTAACATTTTTCGCAGCCCATATATCATTCAATATGGGAAATGACGACTCCATGCTTTTCATTTTGATATCAACTCTTCATCCCAAGAATATATGTCCTGCAATCTTAAAGAGTATCTACCTGTAGCACTACTTGGTCGAACTTTGATCGGCGTGTACATACTCGCATCAACCCCTTAACAATAAAACGACTCAATATCATCTATAAGGTAAATTAACCCTCCCAAACTTTTGAGCCTTGCATCATCAAACTAGCCAAATTAATTCTTCCCTTATTTTTTACCGCAAAAGCAGTTTATAATGTTTGAATATAGGAAACTTTTGAATCATTGTTACTAGGGGGAATAAAACAACTATTAAACAATTTCAAAGCTAATTTCCTTGAGCATCCAAATTACCTCTTACGGCTTTATGTTTACTGTTAATTTCTGGAGTGTGCAGACCATAACTCAGAATATCTACTGCTAATTCGAAAGACATATGCCAATCATCACCCCAACCATTACAAGAAAAATAAAGCGACTGTAATTTATCACGAGTATACATATCTCCAGATGGAAGGAAAAAATCATCTTCAAAATCAGTTTCAAAAAAACTATTGGCAACACCATTAATTTTACACCACATTCCTAAACCTCGACCTTTAGGATCATTCTCAATCATACGTGCAGTGGCATAAAACTGTTGTACTAATTCGATATATCAATCACAACTAAGACCTAGAAAGAAATATCAAACCTAAGGATCTATTAGGTTCAAGAAGTTTGAAAAAATCTTGCATACCTTCAACTTGGATAAGTTCCTCGTAATCCAAATACATGCCCGAGTAGATTTTGGTTACACCTCGTGGTGTTAGCGGTTACGAATGCGAACCTCTCCTTCACCCCGATGTTCCAATGTCTAGCTCTCCGAATCTTCTACCTCTTGATGCAAAGAACTTCTTTCGGAAGTTGTTCTTCGTCTCGACGATGATGAATCATCTTCACTTGTCCGGACTTGCTTTGATAGAGGAGACTCCCAAACCCAAATTCACCATCTCTCAATACTACTCTAAATCAATCTACTTCTTCAATAAATTCTACGAAATCATTAGTTACTTGTTTTAGATATTCTAGTTTTACTTTCGAATAGCTTCTATATGTTTTTTGCTTTTTATTTTTCTTCGAGAAAAATACTTAAATAACATTGTGATAACATTATACTAGCTGAATTAATAGCTTTGTATAATTTATCAAGTTATTTGCTTGTTGTAGTTGTTTAGATTAGTTGTTATTCGTTTATTTGTATTTTAAAAAAAAGCTTAAATAATTTATTTTTATTTGTGATATTAGTAAGTATTAGTCTAAATTTAGTTTTTTTAATTGCATATTAGTTTCTATTAGTATTTTATTGCATATTTAAAAAAACAAACGTTGTTTTAACTTTTAAAATAACTTCAAAACATAGAAACATTAATGTTCACCCACCCGCTAATGTAGATCTCAATACGGATGATGATTTTCCTAGAGACTCCCCTCACATTAACACACTCTCCTCCCACGAAAGTAGTAGTAGAAGTACTAGTGGTGGATCAAGGTCTCGTAAGAAAACATCTTGGATTTGAGAGTACTTTAGTGCGACTGATGATAATACCTCTGCTATTTGTAAAATTTGCCATAGAAGTTATGTTTATAGAGGATAAAATAAAAATTTAGGCTACGACGACACTATGGAAAAACATTTAAAAACTCATGAAATATTTGATCCTTCAAAAAAAACGAAAATAGTAATACATTTGTAGACCCTCAAACCGATCTTCCTTTTGAGTTTAACCAAGATAGGTATAAGGAAAAAACAATTATTTATGTGATTGGTAGTTTACAACCTTTCAATTATGCATATACTTTGAGATACGAAAATTGGATGCAAGCTGAGGTAAACCCGCGAGCCAACCGTATTCCACGTAGCTTTATGGGTTTCACTAGCCTTTAAATATTATTTAAAAAGAAAAAAAGACATTATCGAAACTATGCTAGCTTTGCCATGGAATGTTTCTATTACTAGGGACATATCTACTTTTACTAATTTTGATATAATATATGTTACTCTTCATTGGATGGGTCCTGAATGGATACTCCAAAGGAGAATTATGTGGTTTGAATCTATTGGTCATCATAACGCACAAGTAATTAGAGAGAGTATAATTGAATGCATGAATAATTATGGAATTAAAAATAAGATTATGTCTATTTTGTTCGATAATGCATCTGTGAATTTGAATGCTATAAAATTTCTTAAAGATGATTGCACTCCCATTTTTCTGACTTGTTTCACACCAAATGTTTATGCCATGTACTTCAATTAGTTGCGAAAGATGGAATAAATATGATTTTGGAAGATTATATTGATCATATTAGAAGGGAGTCCTATTTTGCACGACCTCCGCTACTAAAAAAAGATTTTGAAACACTTGTTATTGAATATGGGAAAACATATAAGAAACTTATATTAGATGTCGAAACTAGATGGAATTTCTACTTATATGTTTCTTGCACGTGCTCATGTATTTAAAGAAGAGATTACCTACCTTTATAATGCATCTTATCCTCCAATAAGTCTTGAAAATCAACATTGGAATTATTGTGCTGCCATGGTAAAAAATTTAAAACTTTTTAAAGATGAAACTACACAAAATAATCCTAATGTTCACTTGGTCTTTTTCGAGATTACTAATCTTGCCATGCATATGGATAAATATAGATCTCATATTGTAATTGTAGACATGGTGCTTGAAATGGAATTAAAGTTTTCAAAATATTTTCATCCAATCCTGATGACTTAATCTATTGCATGTATTTTGGATCTTTTTTCATGAAAACATCAATTTGAATTGCTAGTTAGATGTTTTTATAAAGCCTTAAAATTTTCTGAAAATAGTCCACCGGATGACCCATTTAACCCTAAAGGGTATATTGCCAAAGTATATGATTGTATGTTTAATATGTATAATAAGTATGCTGAAAGATATAGACCAAATACAACTTCAAATGTAAGGGGTAATAACAATAGGGGTAGAGGGAGATCTTCTACTAACTATGTTCAAATGGCAATGTTACAAAGCGATGAATTTAGAGAAACCCCTCAATATGATAATGATTTGGCTAGATATTTGAGCACTAGGTTTCATTTAACAAATTATACCGACCGAGGTATTAAAGATATCTTAAAATGTTGGAGTGCCAAAACTGATGATTATCTTATTCTTTGCAGGTTTGTTAAAGATATTTATGAAATACTTATGTCTATAGTTGCAAGTGAGTGTGTTTTTAGTCAAGAGAGGTTGCAATACAGGACTAAGAGAACAAGATTGACGAGCAAAGCACTTGGAGTGTTTGTGGCAGTCAATGATTGGACCGCGACGGATAAAAGGATGCAAGACAAAGAGTTTAGAGATGAAGTGAATGTAGACGACATCTTTGAAGATTATCCAGATGGTTATGAAGATACATTTGAACAAGAAATTATGGAAGAAAATGAAGTTGAAGGTGAATCAAGTGAGTCTGAAGATTATGATTACGAAGAAGAACTTGGAGAATATGAATGTTGTTTGTAATAGTTTGTTTAGATTTTGTATTTTAATTTGCAAACATTTGTACAACTCCTGGGACGCAAGAGTATAAACTGTGAACGACTAAATAAACATAAAAAACTATTTACCTTTCATTATAATAACAACAATTGTATTATCAAATAATTATTTTAGAAAATAATAACAACACTTGTAATATTTAAAACCAAATCACAATAATAATCAAATGTAATTTAAAATTATAACCATATAACTTGTAATATTTTACCATGATAAGATATGACTTTGGTTTAAAAAATAATAACAACACTATATAACCAAATTATAATAATAATCAAAATGTATTAATAAAATGATGACCATATAACTTGAAATATTTTACCATGATAAGGTATGATTTTGGTTTATAAAATTGTAGCAACACTAGTAATATGGGTGAAGCTATTTCTTCCATAAAATTTATTATTTCCTCCATCATTCATAAAAAACTCCATCTTGTTATTTCCTCCATAAAGGAAAATCCTAATTTATCCTTGTTTTAATTTCACACCAAAAACTCAAATTTCTACAGTAACTATCCACCTTCACATCTTCTCTTCTAACCTTAAAAAACTCTAGCCACCAAACAATTTTGAAGCAGTTTCTGGAGTTCTAAAGATAAAAATCTATCGTTAATCTTATTTTTATTTTAAATATTGGGTTGGCATATCGAATAAAATCTCTTTTTAAATCTACGATTTTTTTCATAATGAATTATTTGAACTTTATATGCAGAAAAAAAAAACTTGTTCGTAGTTTAATCGAGTTCCCGCATATCTAGTTACTAGTTTAATCGTTTTTTAATATCAATTTCTGGTTTAATTGTTTCTTTTTTGTATATTGAGTTCAAAATATAGATTTTTTATGGTTTGATTAGTGTGTGTTGATTGGGTTCTTTTTTTTAATATTATATGCAGAATCACATGCTTTTAAAAAAATGTTATTCGGAGTGTTCTTTTTAAAAAACATGTAATTTTGTGACTACTCTTAAAAATAATTGAGTTTTTATGTTCTTAAGGTTTAATTTTAAAAGTTAAATCATATGTGTTGGCTGTAATTTATCTCAGCGATGTTTTTTTTTCGGAGGGAACCCGCAACCGCTACTCAGAGTGCAATGAGTGCGCACAGGGTAAACCCTCAGTCTGACGCGATAGCCTGCAAACCAACGCCAGAAGGTAAACCACACAAGGTGACAGGCTCAGCCGAGAAAGCGTATGTAGAGGGACTCGAACTCATGACCTTTTGGTTATAAGAATGCCATACTCAACCAACTCGGCTACCCCCTTGGGGGCTACGATGTGTTTATTGTAATAAGGGTTTAATAGTGGATAGTGACATCAAATTATAAATTAGAAAGTAAATAAAGGCCAAAAAGGTAAAAACAAATGTTCATGTTTTATTAAAAATTTAAAATGGAGGAAATAATAAATCTTATGGAGGAAATAGCTTCACCCTAGTAATATTTATAGCAAATTGTAATAATAATCAAAATGTAATAATAAAATGATTACCATATAACTTGAAATGTTTTACCATGATAATGTATGATTTTGGCTTATAAAATTATAACAACACTACTTATATCTATAACCAAGTCATAATAATAATATTCAAAAGTTATAACCAGAAAACTTGTAATATTTTAACATGATAAGATATGATTTTGGTTTATAACATAATATCAACACTTCTAATATTTATAACCAAATCATAATAGTAATAATATTCAAAATGTAATAATAACATTATAACCATATTGTAATATTTAAAATTTTGGTTTATAAAATAATTGCAACACTTCAAAATATTAATAACCAAATCATAATAATACTAACCTAACCAAATTGTAACAACAAAATTATAATTATATACATTATAATAATATATTTTTTAAATATGACTTAAGATATGATTTTGGTTTACAGAATAATTACAACACTTAAAATATTTATAGCCATATAATAATAATAATAATCAAAATCAAAATTTAATAATAAAATTATAATCATATAACTTGTAATTATAAAATATGATTATAATAAAAAAAATTATAACCAAATTATAATAATAATATTCAAAATGTAACAATAAAATCATAATAATACTTCTTACAATATATAAAAATAAAATATATGATTTTTATAATAATACGATTATAAATTATGTTTTTCTATTTAATAAAATATATAATTGACTAGTGCATGTCATTATTATTCGCGTGTAACTGCTTATGCGTGTAAACAGATAAACATGTCTGGCGTGTAACTACTTATGCATTAAACAGATAAACGTGTCTGGCGTGTAGCGTGTTACAGATTAAACGTACACTAGATCCATAAATTTATTGTATGTGAAATAGATTTTAAATGGTTGACAATCCAAATAGTTACGAATCTGAAATTTTGGATGCTCGTGAAAAGTTAGTCGCTTTCATAATGATAAAAAAACGCACGTATATTTGTGTTAGATGGCTCTAGCTAGAAACATCAGACATACTACCTTATAATTTTTTGAGTTTTTTCAAATATAGGGTTCTATGTCCCAAATTTGGATGATCCGGTTGAGTTTTTTATGCATTTAATTCAGTTGCAGTAACAACAACAGTAGCATTGAGACGATATATTTGTTATAGTTTCAATATATTTTTGATATTTTATTTATTACGGCAGATTTTAGATATGATTTTTAAGAAAAGATTGAAATTTCCAACATAAAATTGTAGAGTATGCAAGTTGAAATTTTAGAACTCGGGCAAAAATAACACATTAATGGAACTGTTTTCTCTATCAAGACATGTAAGAATAAGAGTATCCAACTCTATGATTTCAAGGCTAATCTTGTTTATATTAGATCGCTTTTCTTCATCCATGGAAGAAGGAGAATTGCAACCTTCACCGTCCTCAAACTCGCCAAGATCGACAAGTTTCATGTCTGTCAATAGATCCATTTTTTTAGAGCGATTTCCTTATTCTTTCACTAAAAAATCAAGACTAAAAACAGAGTATGGGGGAGGTTCATGTCATCTCCAACCCACCCTTCGAGATTTCTTGCCAAAAAAAAACAACAGAATGAAACTATATACAAAAAGATTGAGAAAACGTTTGCTGATTTTTTTGAAACCAAGCAACAAGGGAATTCTCCACAAGAATGTCTATGTTACCCACAATTCTAACCATATTGTAATTCATTTAGAAAATAATGATAGAGACATATTACAGAAGACCTCCAAATATACAATTGTTGGAAAGTTTGTATATGGCAAACCAAAATATGAGACTATCAAAGGGTTTCTCGGCAGTTTTAATTAAACCAGTTAGTTTAATGTTGCAAATATGTGATTATCGGCATGTGTTCATTGAATCTGACAATTTTGAATATCTGAAAAGGCTTTGGTCTCGAAATGTTTAGAAAATAGGAGAGTAAATAATACGATTGCATAAGTCGAGTCCTTTGTGTTATCCCAATAAAAACAGTCCTTAGACGCCGATTTGGATTACGCTAACAAATCTGTCGGAGTTTATGTATAATGAAGCAATGATCTTGGAGATAGAAAAGTCATTTGGAGTTCCCTTGAAAATATGGATCCCTCAAACTAACAGGGCTAGTTGTAATTGTTTTAAACTTTAGGTGGAGACAGATATATCGAAGACCCTTTTGAATGATTTCAGAATTATGTTTGGAGAAAATAAGGAATACATTCTAAAAATCTTTTGATGTGCCACATCCAAAATGCTGCAATGTTTGTAAGCACATTGGTCACAAAGTAACTGAATGCAAGAAAAGGTTTCTTAACTTTCAAATTGATCAGCAATCAGAGCAGGGAAACAAAGAAAATGTTCATCAACCTATTGAAACATCTACTGATAACAAAATCTCAACAACTCCTCATCTCAAATATATGATTATTGATAAAGAGAATACAATGGGAACTATTGATCAGAACTGGTGTGATTTATTTTTATCTGAGGGTAATCTTATAAAAGTATTTTGGATGTTTTGTGGAATTTAATATTTAGAGTGGTGAGTAGAAAGATAATTAAGTTGTCTACTAGTAATAAATTCTGATTACCCTCATTAATGAAAGTGGTTTGGGTATTTATACTTAATTACTGACCCATGGGCTTATTGGGTCGGATCATGAAGTCGGGTCACGTTTAAGGATCCATTAGTCATCTGGTTTTAAGTGACTAGCAACCAACCTAGTCAACATTTAACACATTTGTCATGTTCAGAATTTTATTATAGTGGTTTGGTCTGAATTGTCCATCGGATTAAGCCAAGTCATAGTAACACAAATATCTGAACTCATCAGTAGCCCCTTTAGGTCTTTCAAAATATCTTTGGAAGAGCTAATTGTCAAAAATTGACACCAATATTCTCTGATCTATTGTTTTGTTCGAACTGTAAAATTTCTCCTTCAAAAGTGACCCTATTCAAGTTCTGGTGGAACTAATTTCTCAATTCAGAATTCTAAGAGTTTTTCTTAATCGTGGGACACGTGTCAGACTTTGGTTCGGCCTCTCAACTGTTTTTCTCCTAGATTCGCGTACCCACTAGGCTAGAAAGTTACCTAGGCTTTAACTTTCACACCTTGCAGATTTTAATCATTGCTCAAAATCGGTTTACTTTCTCCTAGGTAACTACCCTTTTTTCACTGTTATATATAAACCTTTTTAGTGTTTTATTGTTCCTCAAAAATCACAAACATTTCTAGTGGGAGAAATCTTACTTCATCTTCAAACTCGTTCTTAAATCATATATGTTCACAGCCAGAAACACCTTAGTAAAAGGAGGTTGGTTGAATTTATCTGAGTTAGAGAGAGCACAAAAAGCCGCAAGAGACGAATGCATTGTTGTTGGACTCCCTATTTCATATGACAAAAGAAGTAATCAACCACAATTGAATACAGATCAAGACACATCTTCTTCAAAAACTTCCAAGGTTAGGAAATTCCCATTTGTAGCAAACCTTTCACCTCTCCCATCTGGGTCTTCTGTCCAGGAGTCCCAGAATCCTTTACCTAAAGAGAAAGTTGTATCCAGTGTAAGAAAGCATTCGCCTTTCATTGCAATGGGGTCAGACACACAAAGATTTCCAGATAAGTTAACTTTGCACCGAGTCACACGTGAATCCAGGTCAAAATCAACCCCCACATCTTCAAATCCCTCCAGTTCAGAGGCAATAAAAGTTGTGTGAAAGGCTAAACCATTCGGGCAACAGCTCCTAGCAGAAACCAGACTATCCGAACTGCCAGCTTCAAAACCATCTGAACAGCCATCTGCAAAGCCATCCGAACAGTCTTCCACGATGATGAAAGAAACTATGGAAGACAGTATAGAAGAAGCCCCTTTTAAGGCTTCCGGTCAAACAGAAGATACCACTATAGATCGGAAGGGAAAGACCAAGGTGGGTATGTCTCATCTGGATGCGCTTCCGCGGAGTCTAGAGGGTAGAGTGGGACCATGCTTTAAGAAGGTCAGCGTGAAGTATTTATTGGTCCTTCAAAATATAACCTATGTGTATACCCACACTGCTGAGCTGGGTCGGTACTAAGTGCGGAATTCCAGAGTTTGTGAAAGTAAGAATTCCAATCATCCCAGAAACCTTAATGGACTGCAAGCTAAATGAAATGGTAGTTTACACAGAGTTGTTGAACTAGGGACTCCGGTTTTCTTTGGATCCGGAGATAGTCAGATACTTCCATCTGATTAAGTTTTGCCCCAACCAAATGAGCCCTAATGCTTGGTATACTCTACTGGTCTCTATAATGGCATCTAGGCTATCTAAGATTCCACTACTGATGGAACAGTTTGCTGTTGTGGCAAGATTGTGTAAAAACCATCAGATCCCCTTATATCATTACAACATGGGGAATAATTATAAGGTAGTAGACAATCTTCTGGAGTCTGAAATATCATAGAGGAACCAGTTCATATTTATTAGTGGGGTTTGGGAGAATGGCAAGAAGATCAAGGCTGACTCAAACCCAAGCCAATTGACCAGTCGCTGGAAGAGCACTGGTGAGTTTCTCTTACTTCTTCTTTTATATTTCAAGTGTTAAGTTTTTAATCCAAACTGACTCATACTTATTTTCAGTGCTTCCGAAGAATTTTTCAGATTATTTGGAGGTGGGTCAGGATACTTGTGCCAAGCTGAATGTTTGGGCTTCAGAGAAGTGGGGTAATGCTTTTCACAACTGCTTCAAATCGGGGAACTTTGTGAGATCTCACTTGTGGAACACCATCGGAAGAAAAGACCTCTCTTGGGAAGAGCTAACTACCCTTCCTATTGCGGATGTGACCCTAAGTAAGACAGAGGAAAAATATGCCAAACTTTATTTTCCTACCAGGACCAAAGCCCCCAGTAAGATGAAAAACAAGAAAAAGAAAAAGGCCACAACAGACCCACCTCAAACGACTACTGAAGGGACCGGTTCGGAGAACCAAAGAGGTATTAACGCTGCTTTACTAAAAGCAGTAGAAGTGAATGTGAAGGAATCTGGGGGGCGGGGGGGTCAAACAACCCACCAAAGCCTCCGAAGAGGGACAAGAAGTGTAAGGCCATCAGTGATGAGAAAGCTTCCAAAAAGAAGAAAGTTACTCTGCGAGTAGAGATAATCCTTCGTCCTCTTGAAGTCCCCTCTCCAGCTCCGACCGATCCTACCTTGCAGGAGCAAAATTCCAACCAATCTCCATTCCGAACAGGTTGCTGGAGATGGTAATGATGAGGTAGATCTTGATACCTTTCAAAACATCAATATTTATTTCAAAAACTTAGAGAAAGATGACTTCGCGGGGCCTTATCGTCCTCCCAACTCTTCCAACGTGGTGACCAATAATGGAGAGACTTATGCGATATCAGGTGAGCAAGATATTTTGAGTCATGCCCTCTTGGGCTATATCCGACCAGTGCTTGATCTAGAGAGACATGTAAGGGATCAAACTGGTACCATTAATTCTATAACCACAGACAAACAAAACTTGTCAAATGATCTTCTCAGTGCTCAGCAAAGCATAGAGTTATTGAAGAAGAAGAAAGAAGATTTAGTTGCCAAACTGCTCAAGTCAAAAGCGGCCAACAAAGAGCTTAAATACTATCCAGACTTCTTCTTCAAAAGACATCACAGCTTTGAAGGAGCAATTGAAAACTAAGGCAATACTATCCAGACTCTGTCTGATGACAAAGCTAAGTTGGAGAATACTGTCCAGGAGAAGACCAAAGAGAAAGAGGCCATAGAATGCCAACAAGCTCAAGCCATAGTTACAGGTATAGAGAAGTATGCTAACGGAATAGTGGACTCTCTAGAGAAGATGGATGATGGAATCAAGTCTGATATGGTCCTTCTGTTCCATGAGACTTTTCCTAAGAGGACCCTTGGTTCTTTTTGGATATATGTGGATTATGAAGATCTCTCTTTCCATACAATGGCTGATGGGGATAAGCACAACTACTCTAGTGGGATAAGCTCTGATGATGATGAAGAAATGGGTGAGAGTTCAAGTGTTGAACTCAAAAGTCCCGAAAAAAGATGGCGGTGAAGAAAAATCCGAAGAGAACAAGCCCTAAGGTTTTATTATGTACTTTTTTGTTTTAAAAGACTAAAGTCCTTGGATGGCCGAGGCATTTTTTGTACCAGTGATTGGTTTGAATCCGATCAGATTCTAATTATCACTTTCCCCTTTGTTTAAATCTTGTTTAAATTTTTATGGCCAATGTTTAAATAGCTTTTAATATTTCAGATGTGTTGAACAAAAGTACCCAACATCTCCAACCACATGCACTTAATAAAATTAGATCAAGTGCTAAGCACATCCGATCAACTCAAGAAAACTTGAGAGTCAGGGTGTTGAATAAGAATTTAATACCGAAATTAAAAAATAATTTCACCAAACTTTTGAAGAAGGCATCATATATTATCGAAAATCCCAGACACCTTAGTAAAACCTCCCCGCGCCACCAGGGTAGGAAAGAGTATGCCCCTTAATATTTACATTGATATTTAAAAAGTAAATATTTACAAAATATTTATATTCTAAGTATAACCTGAGATGTTAAACATTACATGGGTGCTTTAGACCTCTCCTTTCTTTGTCTTAGAGGTTGTATGTTCCTGGTTTAACCTTTTCACAGACCACATAAGGGCCTTCTCAGTTTGAAGACAGCTTACCGAATTGCTTTTCCTTGGTGTGTAAAAAGACTTTTCTTAAAACTTTGTCCCCTGTTTTAAAATCCATTCTTTTAATTTTGGAAGCAAATCTACTCCTCATCAAGCCTTAGTAGTGTGTTATTCTCAAATGTGCTTTAACCCTTTTATCTTCTATCAAGTCCAACTGATTCCTAACTGCTATATCATTAGCTTGTTCGGAATAGTTTTGGACTCTGTGCGATGGTAAAGTAGCTTCTATGGGAGTAATTGCATCCATCCCATATACCAAAGCAAAATAAGACTCTTATGTGGCAGCCCGATGAGTAGTTCGATAGGCCCACAATACTTCTTGTAAATAACTTGGCCACTTTCCTGCAGCTCCTTCCAAATTCTTCTTTAAGCCGAATAAGATAGTTATATTTGCAACCTCAACCTGGCCATTTACTTGAGGGTGAAAAGGAGAAGAAAAACAATGTTGAATTCCTCTAGAGGTACAAAAGGCTTCCATGTCTTTATTATCAAACTATGGCCCATTGTCTGTAATAATCTTTTGGGGAACCCCAAACCTACAGCATATGATAGATTAGATAAATTTAATAACTGCGTTCGAAGTGGTTCCAGCCAAAGGTGTTGCCTCTACCCACTTAGATAAATAGTCAATAACAACTATGATTGTTCTACATCCACCAGATGCCATAGGAAGAGGCCCAATTAGATCCATACCCCATATGGAAAAGGGTACTGGTTCAGATACAGATTCCATAGGTATTGCTATCACATGAATTTCATTCCCATACTTTTGACAAGGATCATATTTTTCACCATTTCTTTAGCATCTGCCATTATGGTTGCCAGTAGTATCCTGCTAATAAGACTCTTCGGGTCAAGGCCCTATAGCCACAATATGCAGAACCTTCCCCCATCATGTAGTTCAGATAATACGACTTGGGATTCTTAAAACCCTAAACAACGTAGGAGAGGTCTACTGAAAGATTTTTTATAAAGAACCTCTCTTAGTATCAAGAAACCACGAGCTTTGTACTTGATATTCCTTGCCACAGCTTTATCCGGAGGCAAAGTCCTATCGGAGATGCATTGGAGAAGAGTATATCTCTAATCTTTAGGCTGAATAACAAGTATATTCATACTTTCCTCACTCTCTTTGTCCCGATCTATCTGTATGGATGGACATTCTTGTATAAGAATCTATTGGTAAGATTCAGAAATAGCTATTGTTGCCAAAGAGTCTGCCAGATAGTTTTCTGATCTAAGAATGTTCTCATAACAAATATTTTTAAAGTTTGCAGCAACTTCTTTCAACATAAGCAAATATTTAATCAATTGTTCTTTATTCGCTTCAGATTTCCCCTCAGTATGTTGAATGAGCAACTGAGAATCACTCATTAACCGGACTCTCTTAGCCTCACATAGAAGAGCCCGTTTAAGACCAGTTATGGTTGTTTCATATTCAGTCTCATTGTTGGAAGCTCTGAACCCAAAATATATGGCCTGATACATCTTGTCACCATACGGAGAATTTAAGAAAACGCCAGCTCCACAGCCCATGGTACTTGGTCCACCATCAGTTCAAACTACCCACTCCTTCTTAGATCTGTTTTCTGATTTCTGTCTGGAGGACCTATCAGTCTGAAATTCCACCACGAAGTTAGCCACTGGCTGGGCTTTGATGGTTGTTCGATGCGCAAAGTCAATATCATAATCACCCAGCTTCATTGACCACTTGGTCATTCTGCTTGATACATCAGCTTTCTGAAGAACATTTTTCAAGAGGAAAGATGTTCGAACAACAATGGAATGAGCCTGGAAGTATGGTCTCATCTTTCTTGCTGCAATTACTAAGGCCAACGCCAATTTTTCCAATTTCAAGTATCTTCTTTCAGCATCCAATAGACTCTTACTGATGTAATACACCGGACGAGGGTAATTTTCCACATCTCTTACTAGCACAACACTTATTGCATATTCTGATACAACTAGATACACATAGAGCTTCTCCCCCCGAACAGGTTTGAAAAGAGTTTTGGGTGAGGATAAGTGTTTCTTTATTTCAATAAAATCCTGGTCACACTGTGGAGACCAATTGAAGTCTTTAACATTTCTCAACACTTGGAAAAATGGAGCGCATTTATCTGATGATTTTTAGATATCTCTGTTCAACGCAGCCAATCGTCCTTTCAGCCATTGAACTTCTTTAACATTCCAAGGAGGGTCCATTTCTCGGTAAGGCATTAAGTTGATCTGGAGCACGCTGAATTCCTTATTTACTTATTATGTAGCCCAAGAATTTCCAGAACGGACCCCAAATACACACTTCTCAGGGTTTAATTTTAAATTCAAAGCTTCCAAATTGGAGAATGTCTCTTGAAGGCCATATATATATGTGAATCTTCCTCCAAAATTTTAACCATCATATCATCTATGTAGACCTCCATGTTCCTGCTAATTTGGTTAGCAAAAGCTTTATTCATCAACCTCTGATAAGTGGCCCCAACATATTTTTTCAATCTGAACGGCATCACCTTATAACAATGAAGGCATCTGTCTGTAATGAAAGTAGTGTGATCTTGATCTTTCGGATCTACTTGTATCTGGTTGTACCCTGAGAAAGCATCCATAAAGGACAATAGTTTGTTTCCAGATGTAGAATCCACTAACTGATCTATCCGAGGAATGGGATAAAGATCATTAGGGCATGCCCTATTGAGGTCAGTGAAATCAATGCATATACGCCACTTACCATTATTTTTCTTGACTAACACTGGGTTGGCAGTCCACAAAAGGTATTGAGATTCTTTAATGTGACCCATCTTGGTTAACCGGACAACTTCTTGGACAATCACATCTGCTTTTTCCTTAGAAAAATACCTTCTTTTTTGTATGACTGGTGCAATATCACTCCGGATTGACAACTTGTGTGAAATAATGTCTGTTGGTACTCCGGTAACATCACTGTTGCACCACGCAAAAACATGTTGATTATTCATTAAAAATGATAACGACCGGTGTTTCAATTCCGGTGCTAGCTTATAACCAATCTTAACATTCTTTCCCTCTGCGAGGGAGTGACTTTCAAGCTCTTCGATGGGTATTATAACACTGGGAGCCTCCCTAGGATCATCAATCTTATTCTCCTCAACAGAAGGCTCTAGTAGCTGCTAATCTTTGTTAATTCTGATTGCCCTTAGAGTTTTAGGGGCAATGGCTGTTGCATAGCATTCTCTGGCCATCTTTTGACTAATCCGGACAACACCTACTTGTCCTTGGACGACAAATTTGAAGCATTTGTGGACCATAGAGGCCATAACATGCATTTTAGAGAGCCAAGACCTCCCAAAAATTGCATTATACAATGTTGGGCAATCCACCACAACAAACAGCACTCTCACTATTTGTTTAAGAAGCCCTTTGCCCAACAATACTTCCTCTTCGAACTCTCCAATCACATATGCAGAACTTTCTGTGAAGCCTACAATGGTTATATATCATTTCCCCTTATTGAATCCCCTCGCACCACTGCATCTTCATGAGGCCCTGCAACTTGCTCAAAGCAATCTGCTAGCCCATTTTTTATATTCACAAATCGAATGATGTATTCCTTCAGGGATCGTTTGGTTCCTAAGGACAATGGATAATGGTATCCCCATTACCCTTAAGTTCCTTATTTCCAACAAATTTCCTCTGAAAGGCAACCCAAAACGTATCAAAATTTCTTATACACCACTTAGGGAGACTGTTGTACCATTTAAGGGCACTCTCTGTGAAAGTTTGGGAGAAATCCCTACAAAGTAGCTTGTCATCGTCGTCAAAATTCATCATAAAGTTCTTGAACTGTTCCAGATGGTTGTCCGCATCTTGAATCCCATCGTATTTCTCCATCTTGGAGCTATCAAACCTTTTAGGAAGATGTCCGGAGTATTTTTGCAGACAAAGTCGATTGCCTCCAATTCTTGCTGCGAATAAAAACAGTATCTTCATTAGGGGTTGTAAAAACACCTGGTTTGGACTGAAAAGCCAAGAGATCAATCAAAAACTGATCAATATGTTTGTGAGTCGACCCTTTACCCTGGTGCCTCTTGAGCCTGCCATGTATGTCCCTCTTTCTTGAATGTTTTTTTAGTTAACCTTATTTTCTTTTTAAAATTCCTTCATCACTACTTGAAGATAATGATTCTTCAATTTCTACCTTATTTGATGACCTGCTGGAGGACTCAGATGCAGAACTTTCAACAGACTTGGATCGATGTGTCTTTTTTTAGCTGAGATGAGTTTTTAAAGATTGCTCATTGTCTCCAGGATTTTCATTTTGGTGAAGTACTAACGCTCCAGATTTCTCCTTAATTCATTTTTCTGCTTATTTTATCGCTCTCAATGCCTCTATTTCAGCCCTCAGTTGGTCTCGCTCCTCGATGGTATATTATTTGTTTTCTCTTGCACCTTCCACCTCTGGGGGTGGAACATTCTACTCATTCGGATCCATCCGAACTACTTTGCTTGCCGGTTTTGAATGTGAAATTCAGGCACCGTCGTGCTCCTATTGTGGTCGCTAATTTGGTGCGCTTTATTTCTGTCTGAGGGTAATCTCGTAAAGTTTTTTGGATGTTTTGTGGAATTTAATGTTTAGAGTGGTGAGTAGAGAAATAATTAGGTTTTCTACTAGTTATAAATTCCAATTACCCTTATCAATGAAACTGGTTGGGGTGTTTATACTTAATTACTGACCCATGGGCTTATTGGGTCGGATTCTGAAGTCGGGTCAAGTTTAAGGACCCATTACTAATCTGGTTTGAAGTGACTAGCAACTAGCATAGTCAACATTTAATACATTTTTCATGTTCGGAATTTTATTATAGTGGTGTGGTCCGAATTTCCCATCGGATTAAGCCAAGACATAGTAACTCAAATATCCAAACTCATCAAACACTACAATCAACTTCGTACAAACAGACAAACTATTGGCACTACTGGAGAACAAAGTGAGTCAACTGCAAGTCTTGAAATCACTAAAGACTCATCTACAGGAACTGGTAGAAATGAAAAAGATTTGAATGTCGATCCTGAAATTATTGAAGTGTTGTATACTCTGGAGACTAGATATTTGTTTGAAGTTGGAAGAGTCACTGCTGAATCCATTCGTGGAATTACTTCCCCATCCGGAGACACAATAGGTAGCCTTTCATGTTCTCCAACACATGAACATAAAGATATTATTTATAGAGATAATGAATTCTCAAAACCTCAAAGCAAGAAAACCAAGAAAACAAAGAGATGGAATAACAAAGTCCCTACAACATCCAAACTCCTACAGTTGAAAAAGGTTGTTAAAGCTAAATCAAATAAATGACTATCAAGATTATCAACTGGAATGTCAGAGGGTTGGGGAATAAATAAAATATGAGGAGACAAGGTCTTTAAAGAGGTCTAAAAATCCTACTCTTATGGCTATTCAAGAGCCCTTGATTAACTCAATTAGAATTGAAACTGTGGAAAAAAAACTTGGCTACAATCAGTATTTTGGGAACATAAACAACAAGATTTGGCTGTTATGGAATGTAAATATTCTATTTAATGAAGATCGGGCTGCTTTGAACAAAACTTTCAGAGTGTCTGTGGTCTACACTAAATGCAACAGAAATTTAAGACTGTATCTATGGGACTCTCTTAGAAGGGTTAATGACAATGATACTGAATGGATAATGTTTGGAGATTTTAACACAACTTTTAACTCTGAGGAGCAGCTCTCTTATACCAGAACTTTCTTGAGAAGCATGGATGACTTCAGTAATGTTATGCTCGACTGTAATCTAGTTGATGAGGGTTATTCAGGATCTAAATTTACATGGACTAATGATAGGGAATTGAAGAGACTGGATAGGGTGATCTACAACAACTCGTGGATTAATACTTTGACAATACTAAGGTGGTTCACGTAGCAAGGACTTGTTCTGATCATTCAGAAATTTTCATTACAATCTATGCTACTCTGGACACATTCAAACCTGCCTTCAAGTTCTTAAACATGTGGGTACAACACCCTGGTTTCTTAGAAACAATTGAGAAAAGCTGGTTTGGCTTCATGCCTGGGATTCTATTCAAAGGTTCTTGCATAAGTTAAAAAGACTTAAGAGTGATTTAAAGATCTGGAACAAAAGATACTTTGGTAATGTGTTTGATGAAATTAAGCAGGTTGAAGATGAAATCTGTTTCAGGGAAACCAAGTACCAATCTACAAGGGCTATTGCTAACAAAATTATATTTGATAAAGCTAAGGAAAATCACTTAAATCTGCGTGCAAGAGAGGAGAGCTTCTGGGAGCAAAAAACTCATACTATGTGGCTAAAATATAGTGATAAAAACACTACATTCTTCCACAATCTGGTGAAAAAGAAAACTAAAAGGAATATAATCCACAGAATATGGAATGGGGATCGGTGACTGGAGGACTAGGACGAAATTTTCAATTCTACAATTTCTTACTTCCAAACTCTTCTAACTAAACCTTCTAACATTAATGAATGCTCTGATTCATTTGAGTTTATTCCTAATCTAGTATCGGACTATGATAACACAATGTTAACAGTTATTTCCTCTGATGAAGAAATTTACAAAGTTATCAGCAGTCTAAATCCTAACAAATTAGCATGACCTGATGGATTCAGTAGGAAGTTTTATAGAGTTTGATGGGCTATCATCCATACTGATCTTCGTGCTACTATAAAAGAGATTTTTAAAGTTCTTAGAATCCCTTATGGAATCCATGCTTCTGTGATTTGTCTCATTTCTAAAGTCAGCTCACCAAAGACTTGGAAGAAATTTTGACCAATCAGCTTGACCACAATTTTCAACAGGATATATTCAAAAGTCATCAACAACAAAATGGCCCTTATCATTCCTAATCTGATTTCTGAAGAGCGGAGAGATTTTGTCAAAGACAGGAGCATCCATGAGAATATTCTTATTGCAAAAAAACTATGCTATGATCTCAATCTCAAAACAAGGAAAAGTAATCTGGTTTTCAAAATTGACATTGAGAAGGCCTTTGATAGGTTGTCTCACAAGTTTATCTAATAGATGCTTAAAGCTTTTGGTTTCAACTCTCAATTCATTGAGTTTATTAACAACAGTATTAATAACAATCATTTTTCCTTGATTATTAATGGTGTTACTAAATATTTCTTCAAGTCTAATCAGGGATTGAGACAGGGGGATCCCTTATCCTCAGTCTATTCATATTGGCTGAGGAGTTCTTGATAATGGGGCTAAAGATGATTAATGAAACAAATATATCAGGTACAAAACAAAAGGGAACCAGATCATACCTTACTTGGCATTTGTTGATGATCTCACCATCTTCTGCAATGGATCAGCTGAGTCTATCTCCAACGTGTCTGAGTTTCTTACTCACTACCAGAGCATCTCGGATCAACTTATAAACAAAGGGAAATCAAAATAAATAACTGCTGAAAACATGAGAAGGCAAAGTATTAACATGGTTGAGAGAATACTTGGAATAAAGCATAGTTCTATTCCTTTCAAGTCTCTGGGAGTAATGGTGAGCAACAAAAATAGGCTACGTCATTTTGAGGGCATAGTCTTACATATCAGAGATAGAATTATTGATTGGGATGGAAACACATTTTCATATGTTAGAAGACTTGTATTAATTCAGTTTGTTTTATCAACCATCCCTTTCTATCACACTCAAAACAGATTACTTCCCAAATCAGTAATAAGGAGGATTGAAAATCATTATAATAAATTTATTTGGGGAAACAATATGGATTCTAAAGCTATCAATTGGTTCTCATGGAGTAAGATATGTAAACCTTACGCTTAGAGGGGAATTAATGTCAAGAAGCTAGAATCTCTGCAGGATACATACTCATACGAGCTGTGGTTTATACTTATAACAAATAAGTATCTATAGGCAAGGCTAATGATATCTACCTACTGCAAAATTCATCATCCTATTGTTGCTTCTATTCCTAAAAGGAAATCTAAAGCTTGGTCTAGAATGTCTGAAATAAGAGATAGAGCTGACAAATACATCTTCTGGATACCATGGTGTGGGAAGATTGAATTTTGGCTTGACATATGGTGTACTGAAAATCCTTTTATCTACTTCAACACAACTGACAACATGAATTTGTATGAGAGCACCAAGTTAAATGATTTTTGGGTCAATGGCAAGTGGGATGTTGACAAGCTGAGTACTATTGTTACTAGTCTTATTATTACTAACATTCTCAAGGCCAAACTCAACAATAATCCTGGCAGAATCAAGTGGGCTATATCTCCTAGATGGATCCTTCAATTCAAAGCTAACATGGAATACAATAGGGAAATAAATCAAACCTTTATAGAAAAAGCTGGAATTCAGTTACTCCAAAGAAATGCTCTTTCTTTCTTTGGAGAGCTTTAAAGAATTGGTTTCCTATTGAGGTGAATCTTCAAAGAAAAAGCTTCAATCTAGCTTCAAAGTGCCAGTTTTGCTACAATGAAGAGACCTCTAAGCATGTCCTAGTTCATTGCAAACAAGCATCAACTGTATGGAATCACTTCAGCACAACTTTAGGAATAAATGTTACCAAGAATATAATCTTTCCCCATCTTATTTGTACCTGGTACTGGTCTACAACGAAGGTTTTTTGCATAAGAACTATCCTTCCAGCAATTATCGCTTGGGAAATCTGGAAGGCAAGAAATCACAAGAAACATCAGAATGTTAACACTCATCTGAGCTCCTTAATTGATCAGGTAATCTGTATTATAACTGGACTAACCAACGTGAATCTTCTTAGGAGATAACACTGGGGTAAAGATATCAGATTTGCAACTCAATTGGGATGCAATGTTCAACAATCCAAGAAGATAGTTTCCATCTCGCTCAAATGGAATGCACCTAAGCTTAACCGATACAAACTCAATAGTGACGGAGCTTCCTTGCTATCTGGAGAAGCCAGCGGAGGTGGCTTGATAAGGAATCATGATGGAATCATTCTTCAAGGGTTTGGCAGAATTTACGGAAAGAACTCAGCAATAAATGTTGAAACTAGAGCTCTTATGGACGGTTTAGCTATTTGCAAAGCCCTAAACATAACAAATCTTGACATTGAGGTTGATTCAAGCATACTGGTTGATCTAATCGGCAGAGGAAAATCGATGTGGTTTTTGGACCCCCTCATATGTTACTGCAGAAAGTTCCTCACATCTTCTATGTCGATAAAGCATGTGTTTAGAGAACAAGATAAAGCATGAGATTGGATTACAAAGAACACGCTAAAGCTGAGAAAAAACTTGAACTTCAATCAATCATCTGCTCAAATCAATTGCGAGCTATTGTATTCCTTGAAAGCATTGGGCTCGGGTACATAAGAAACGTCGACCAAGTCAAGTTGTTGATTGAAATTTTTAATGGAGTAGAAACAAAGACACTCTTCTGTTCTTTAAGGTTTGGTAAGTCTTATTCTAAAGCCTATGCTTGCTGATGGATTCTTGAGCTCTAAAGGAGTTGGTTGACGTCATAGTCTTCGATTCTCCAGTGAGTCCCTGAAGGAGTGATGGTAAGTCAAAAACACTGACGACAATTTCAAAAGGCGGGAGATGAACTTTTGATTTCATCCTTATTTTTTAGTGCTAAATTATGTAATAGTCCCTGTAGTTTGATGTTTTTTTTAATAAAGGCCAAATTCAGATAAAAATGAAATTTTAGAACTAAACAAAAAATATGACTTTAAAAAAATATCTCTTACAATCGTATAACTTTATCCAATATTTTTAAATATAATCCTTTTTATTAAATACATATTAATAAATAACCATTTAATAAATGTCATCCGATAATCAAATTATTTATCAGAATAAATAATATATATTTTCATTTAAGTAATAATATATTATCATTGATCGATTGATTTATGATATGTAAAAATTACTTCAAATCAGAATGTATGGGTTATTAACATTTGACTATTCTGGCGATCTCTTAGTTTTTCGCGTTAACTTGTAGATCCTCTTAATAAGATCTCTTTTTTGCTTGTGATAGAAAAAAGTTAGGAAAGAAATTTAGTCGTAACCAATCATTCTTTTTAAGATGAAGTCTTTTACACGTTGAGTTCATCGTGGCTTTTGTTTAATAATAATGGTGATTAAATATCGTGTATTATATTGGTAATGTATCTTGGTCATGGCCTTTGTGGTGTACCATCATGATTCTCTCTTTTTGAAGGCATGGCGAGGAAATCTCACGTTGAAGCCACAACCACATGCAAATTCAAACCACAGGTCAATGGATCCAATTAAATATGTATCTCTAAATTTGGAATACAAATTTTTTTACTAAAAAAATATATTAGTCACTTAAAATAATTTGTTTATAAAAAGAAAATTACTGATGTTTTACGGTAATAAAACCATTATTTTTTGTTGGATGTTTTTAAAAATTATTCGTAATAATTATATATAAAAAATTAACAAAATTATAATGCGGTATAAATGACTGTTTTGAAAAAAAATAACATAGTAACTTTTTCGAAACAAATGACCAATTTCGATGATCAACCATAACTTTTAGTCGCAGCCGCTACTCAGAGTGCAACTAGTGCGCACAGGATAAACCCTCAGTCTGACGCGATAGCCTGCAAACCAACGCCAGAAGGTAAACCATACAAGGTGACAGGCTCAGCCGAGAAAGCGTATGTAGAGGGATTCGAACTCATGACCTTTGGTCACAGGCATACCATACTCTACCAACTCGGCTACCCCATTGGGGGCATATCTCACGTTTTTTAGTTGTAGTGATATGTGATAAATATGGTTCTTTTTTTAACTTATTTTGGAAATAAGTTAATTAAAATGACAAAACAAAATTTTGTTTTAATTCAATGAGTTTATTGGCTAATAGAAAATCTTATTAAAATAAATAAATTAATGGTTAAAACTAGGCATGGACATTTTAACCGGAACCGAAAGAATCGAACCGAAAGAACCGAACCGAAGTAGATTTGCTTCTTTCATAATACCCGAATGGTTCCAGTTTTTAATTACCCACGGTTCTCGGAACCGAACCGTACCAAACCGAAGAACCGTGGGTACCCGTTAGGAACCGAATCTATGTACTAACCCATAATTTTGAATTGTTTTAAAATATATTTTCTATTTTAAAGTTCGATTCCCCTAAATTTGTCTTTTATCATTGATCTCTAATTATGTTCTCTTAAATAAATGACAACATACTTTATTAAAGTGGCGACATATTTACAAACTATTATGTGTATAAACAAAATAACAAAATATCAACATTTATATAATTTAATAAACTTGATATCATCTCTCCATTTTTTTATATTACTAATATTATTCTTTAATATATTAATTTTGAATGTTTTTTATATTTAGCATTTTTTTCTTACAATTTGACATAGTTTTATTGTTTTAAAGTGTAAAAAGAGTTTTATATACGTTGATATTACAAAGCATTTAAAGTATCCAAAATTACCTCATTGGAACCGAGTTAAGTACCCATACCGAACCGAATTAAGAAGAACCGAACCGAACCGAACCGAAATTTATTCGGTTCCTAAATGGGTACTAGTTTTGAAGAACCGAGAACCGAAAGAACTGAAAGAACCGAACCGAACCGAACCGAAGAACCGAATGCCCATGCCTAGTTAAAACTATGCCAATTGAAAATAAATCATGGTAAAATTGAGAAAAGAAAAAAAAGGCAAATCTAAATAGAAAAAAGTATAAAATAGAAGTGATGGTGGAGTAAAAGTCAGGTCTTCTTCAGAGACACTCCGGACGCGGTCAAGAGCGCCATCACTTCGAAGATGAGTTTCGACGAAGGGTCGCATAATATAAAATATTTTGGAAGGTCTTTTACCACCTCTCGTCTCACCTACAACGATTGCAGACTTCTCTTCCAGAATGTCACGAACAAGATTACCGCCCCATCCACTTAACACCTTTCTTATGTTGGGAGACTCCAATATTTGGACCTCTGTTTTTATTCTCTCCACTTGAGTACTCAAAGACCTTGCTGCTATTTTCCGAAGATTTCTCTGGTCAGGACCATATATGAAGATTACAGGGGCTAAAGTAGCATGAGATGTAAAAAAATCCCTCAAAGGATGATGACCTTGGATCTTAGATAAAAAAACTAGAATCGGTGGCCGTCCTGAAAAACTTATGGTCGATTTTGGCTAAAAATCCAGCTTCAATCTGGTCTCAGTGGATCATCAGTGAAAGGCTCAAAGACAAGAACATCTGGAGTCTCCCCATTAAAGCCTCTATAAACTGGAGTTGGAGGAAAATCCTCAAACTTGGATTTATTGTCGGCTCACTTTACAAAGTCAAAATTGGAAATTGAGAGTCCACTTCCATCTGGTACGATCTATGGCTTTTCCCAACTCATTGGTGAATCTCTTTGACTCAAGTATTATCCACCATGTTCGTCTTTAAGGTAAAAATATCGTCTCAGACATCATCAGCAATGGAGAATGGAATTGGCCGATCATTACATGTCTTGGGCGTAGATCCATATACAACACTTAATTGACATTAGAAACGCAATCAACCAAAGCCATCCTCCTTTAAACGAAGAGGATGAATTCATATGGATCCCTAATAATAACACGGGTATCTTTACCATAAGCAACACTTATAATGCCATATGTTCCCCCCATGATACGATCATTTGGGACAGTCTTGTATGGAACAAATTCAACATACCCAGACACTCACTCATCACTTGGCTTGCCATCCAAAGAAAATTAACCACCAAAGATAAGCTCCTTGTGTGGGGTTACCCCACTAGCCCTCTTTGTGCCCTCTGCGACATTAATCTGGAATCAACAGACCATATTTTCACAGGCTGTAGTTATACTTTGCAACTTTCGGATTATGTTACCCAAAAACTTAGCATGCCTCCTGTTGCATCTTGCTGGCAAGATTAGATCAACGACGCGACATCCTAGACCCTGGGTCAATAGGGGTCTGGACACAATAGAATAGTCATCTTTTGTACGGTAATATACCACATATGGAAAGAAAGTAATGCCAGGATCTTCAAAGCACAAATTCCCTTTATCCGACTGTTGGACATAGAATCATCAATGACATTAGATATAGAATCATAGCACCATGTACTCATTGATTACCATTAGATAGACTATCTTGCTATGGGAAGCTATGTTGTCTAATTGTATTTCCGTAGTTCTTTTATGTTAATGCTACTCATACTGTACCTTCAGTTCCATGGAATACACTAAAGTACTTGTAGATATTATTTTTTCATATATTTAGTTGCTTTTTATACCCAAAAAAATGACGCGTAAAGTATAATGAAAATAAGGATGATTCGTGTAGTATAGAGTAAAAAATATGATGAGAGTAAAATAAGATAATATATATCATGAAAATATATACAAAGTAATTTAACTATTTCAAAAGTTATTTTTACATATGTAGTATAAATGATAGATGACGATCATTTTTAATTGGTCAATTTAAAGTGAAAAAAAATAAATTGTTCACATGTTTAAAATGTTATGTCATCCCAAACCACTTGAGTGACTTTAACTGACTTTACACGAGTTTATAAATGGAAATAATTCGACTAATTTGATATTAGTAAAATGATTTGAATAAGCTCAACGATTTGGTATAGATAGAGTGTATTTATTTTTAATATTTGAGGTTATATATTTTTCAAGTCATTTACAATTTTAATTTTTTGCGGATGATTATATTTGTATTTGTTAAGATTAATTTATTAGTACTCCATAAGTTTTTCTAATACATTTGTATATTTGAAGAGTTTAATACCCTTGCGTCGGAAGAAAAAAAACCAAATAATTTTATTTAAATATAGATTCAATGACAATCACAATATTACGTTTTCCAGTAGTTGTTGGAGATTTTGGACTAAGTTTGTGTGAGCTTTATTATTAGGAAGTATTATGTTCAATTGTGATTTTAATCTCTCTAAGTTTGACAGCAAGAACTAAAGGTCCGGCTCTATATACTTTATTTTTACTTTTAGGACTTGTACCTCTGTTTGATACTCTTTCAGTGCCAACATGATTGAAAACTAAATTCTTACTAATAACACCTCACCATAATTTTTTTTATAAACAAGATTTTCAGTTTACCATTTTCGGAAGTAGCCTTCATTTTTTATGATCTTTTGAAAACAGTTCATTCACCATCACTTTATTCTTTATACACATAGAATGCCAATACAAGAAAAAATTGGTTATATGCCATGTCTAACAAATTGTTTAGGAACTAGAAAATTTTATAAGAATATGCAAAATTAATCTCAGCCTCCACAAGTTTTGATATAGTGTTTCTTACACGTTTTATCTAAAACTTTTAATCGAGCTTGGGCACTCACAAACATGTAAAAAAAGTTTAGAATAAGGATAATACTCATAAATACGCTAGATTCATACTACAAAAGTACATAAACTATATTTGGTTTACCTTGTGGAATCCAAGTCTGAGAATAAATTGGAACTTCCTGTTTGACCCATATATTCTAACAGCACGTGACATATACAGATTTATTCTTCCAAACCTTATTGCAATTTATGAGCTTAGTCACGATCTTTGACCTATCATTTATAAAAAAGAAACATAAAATATTACTATTTCAAACACTAATTTTGTTTTATTGGAAAATATTGCTAACGCGAAAATCCCCATATACTTCTAAACAAGAATAATAGCCGTTATTAGCGTCCTCAATGCATTTGGTATTAGCTGAACTGAACAAATATGAGTACCTTTAAATATTTTAAGCAGTTCTTGACAAAAAGAGAACATATCCCCCATTTAAAAAATATAGGTAAAGAATACTACTTCATGCTCATGAGCATTTGTAATAAAAAAAAAATCTTCTTACGAGAATCAATTTTCCGAAATTCCCCAATTTTTTTCTTATAACTAGAAGGATTGGTATATTTATAGTTGTGATCAATGATGTTTCTTGTCCCAATTCCTCAAGAAAAATACTTAAATATGTTATTTATGGATTTCTTTTGATTCGACTAGAATTATTTTTAGTGAATAACCACTAGGGAACATATCGTCAACCCATAAGAAAGAACAACACATGCAGATAGTGTTTCGAGAGGGTTCACTTCCAAGGCGTTAGTAGACCGACACGTCTGCGGTTAACAAACAGATTTACCATATCTTCAAATACATTAAGAGAATAAATACTACAAGGAACATTGGTTCTCAGATTCTCTTTCTCTGAATCATCACCTTTATGATAAACAACGAGACTATAGTTTTTTATTTTCATCATTTTATGACAAAAATGAGCCAAATCAAGATACAACAATTACAAATCAGAGGTTGTAAAATAAAAACAAAGTGAAAGCTAGAAGTTTTAGCATATGATGCGCAAAAATAAAAAATTGCAATGAAAGCTTCGAGAAAGCGAAAATGATAAAATAAGTAAAAAAACTCCAAAAAGAAAGAAGATGATTACTTATAGTAAAAAGGTACATGTACTTCTAACCCTTTATTTTCTTAGATTTTTAATGGCTTGGATTGTTTTACAATTTAATTAACCAGATTAAATCAAGAATGGATGACTAAGGATGCAAGCAGTGGAAACATATGCACACGTGGAATTAAGTGTACAACACACGTCTCGACCATGTATCAACTTAATAAGTTTTCTCACAAGTGTTACAATAATTATTGCATTAGGTCTTATACTTTTCTCCCATATTCAACATTTACTTGATCAATTTCAATATGGATTTGCATAAACAACTTTATATATAAATTATAAATCGATCGTAAAATTAAAGCACAATGGTCTCGACCAACCGAACTTTTAAGATCTAAATTACTTTTCCATTTCATCTGGAGGCAATGATAGTCCTTCAATCATACTTAAGAAACAATAGAGGGGTTACTCTCATATATCTAGAAACAATATGGAGCAATTTGAATCAGTTTCAAACGATTTTGAAGTTTCTTCCGTAGTACAAATGTTCCACTAACTCCAACAACATGTTATATGTTAGAGAAAAATATGACCATCACCACGTGACATTGATATATCTCAAAACTTTTAGAAGTCTGACAAAAAATAAGTGATCCAGTTTGTCAAATTTTGGATATAAACATTCAACTACAACAAATAACCACACAATCAAATTTTAAAAAAGTTTTTTAAAAAAAACAACAATGTTTTGTATAAATTATTATAAGCTTAATCCTTTTTCAATTCTATCTCAAAAATAAAAAATACAATGCATAACTTCCTAAATATACGTGAAAACTTATAATTTATATATAAGTGTCAGATATACTTAATTAATTAAAAACATACATAACTTTTAAATATTGTTCAACAATGCCATTAATTAATTAGACAAATTGATATATAATTAGTCAAATAAAAATTAAATAGTTTAGTCGGTTATAGATAAAATATAATATTTTACTTGATTATAGGAAATATTTTATTTATATGTATAAAAATCACTGCCATAAATAATTTTTTTTTATTGTTATTTGATACGTAAACCTTTACCGGTCCATCTAAATCCAAATCTACCTAATAAAATTTAATCCGACCAAAAATAATATCTAGGATACAAATTAATTATTTATTTCAAATTCAAAAGAGTTTTAAAACATAATCCTAACATTACGAAATAAGTCAATAATTACGTAGTTTCTTCGTCATGCACTTTTAGATAGTTAACATATTTTCGGAGTTAATTACCGAATAGAGACATCTAAACACTTGATCAATAAGTGACATAGATTAGCAAAAGACATATCTTGTGGCCTGCTTTTAACATTTATCGAATTTGGATAACCCAATAAATAAGACAATCAAATATTTGGAGGACCTAAATGTGGTTTTCACTTAAACTAAAAGTAAAAATAGAAACTTCTCTCTTAAGACAGAATGTGAAGCAGAGGGGCATTATTGTCTGAAACGGACAAGTCCCGGTTTAAAAGTTAAAACCAATGTCGGTGCGTGTGACCTTCTTCTCTCTTAAGAAAGAATCTTATAAAATCCATCAGAGTCACTCAAAAATCTCGTCTCTCTAGAATTCAACCATTTCACTGGTGAGTTTCTCTCGTTCGATTGTTCTTCTTTAGCTTCTCTGTTAATCTCTTTGAATCTGTGTTTCTTGTAATCTTCTCTGTAACTTAGAACTAATTAAGATTTAGTGTTACTATACTCTTATCTCGATCTGGGTCACCCAGATCTGACAGAAAAACAACTGGTATCTGTTCGGAAACCGATTCAATGGGAAGTTTCGGGATCTGGGTTTTGTCTGTTTTGTTGTTAATTCAATCCGGGTATGGGTTTTATCTTCCTGGTAGTTACCCTCACAATTACAAGATCGGTGACTTCTTGAATGTGAAAGTGAATTCTCTCACTTCTATAGATACCGAAATGCCGTTTAGCTACTATAGTTTGCCGTTTTGTAAACCTAGTGAGGGTGTTAAGGATAGTGCTGAAAATCTAGGTGAGCTCTTGATGGGGGATCGGATTGAGAACTCACCTTATAGGTTTAAAATGTACACGAATGAAAGCGAGATCTTTCTTTGTCGATCTGATTCGTTATCGGCTGATAGTTTCAAGCTGATGAAGAAAAGGATTGATGAGATGTATCAGGTGAATTTGATTCTTGATAATTTGCCTGCCATTCGGTATACTAAGAAAGAAGGTTATGTCATGAGATGGACTGGTTATCCTGTTGGGATTAAGCTGCAAGATGCGTATTATGTCTTCAACCATTTGAAGTTTAAGGTTCTTGTTCACAAATACGAAGATCCCAATGTGGCTCGAGTGATGGGTACAGGGGATGCAGCGGAAATGATACCCACAGTCGGGAAAGTTGACGCGGAGGAGCTCGGGTATATGGTTGTTGGGTTCGAAGTGATTCCTTGTAGTTTCATGCATAATGCAGATACCACGAAAAAACTGAAAATGTTTGAGAAATACACTTCTCCGATCAGATGTGACCCGACCACTGTGTCCATGCCGATCAAAGAAGGCCAGCCGATTGTCTTTACTTACGAGGTTATTTTCGAAGAAAGTGATATTAAGTGGCCTTCGCGATGGGATGCTTATTTAAAAATGGAAGGTTCAAAGGTACATTGGTTTTCTATCTTAAACTCACTTATGGTGATCACTTTCCTTGCTGGTATTGTTCTCGTGATCTTCTTAAGGACAGTAAGGCGAGATCTAACCCGCTACGAAGAACTAGACAAAGAGGCTCAGGCGCAAATGAACGAGGAATTATCCGGCTGGAAACTCGTTGTTGGTGACGTTTTCCGTTCTCCAACGAACCCTGCTCTTTTATGTGTTATGGTTGGTGACGGTGTTCAGATTCTTGGCATGGGAGTTGTCACGATCTTATTTGCCGCTCTTGGATTCATGTCGCCGGCTTCACGTGGTACACTTATCACCGGGATGCTGTTTTTCTACATGTTTCTCGGTATCGCAGCTGGTTATGTTGCAGTTCGTATGTGGAGAACTATGGGTTGCGGTGACTACAAAGGTTGGGTGTCTGTATCATGGAAAGTTGCTTGTTTCTTCCCGGGAATAGCGTTTTTTATTCTAACCACTTTGAACTTTCTCTTATGGGGAAGTCACAGCACTGGAGCAATTCCGTTTTTCTTGTTTGTAATCTTGATTCTACTCTGGTTTTGTATCTCGGTTCCACTCACTTTAATCGGTGGTTACCTCGGAGCCAAAGCACCTCATATTGAATACCCTGTCCGTACAAACCAAATTCCTCGTGAAATCCCAGCTCAAAAATACCCGTCTTGGCTTTTAGTTCTCGGTGCGGGAACTCTTCCTTTTGGCACACTTTTTATTGAGCTTTTCTTTATCATGTCTAGCATATGGATGGGTCGCGTCTACTACGTGTTTGGATTCTTGTTCGTAGTTATGGTCCTTCTTGTGGTGGTCTGTGCCGAGGTTTCTCTTGTACTAACCTACATGCATCTCTGTGTGGAAGACTGGAAATGGTGGTGGAAATCTTTCTTTGCTTCGGGTTCAGTTGCGATCTACATTTTCATTTACTCGGTTAACTATCTGGTGTTTGATCTCAAAAGTCTAAGTGGACCGGTGTCTGCGACTCTTTACTTGGGTTACTCGCTGTTCATGGTTATAGCTATTATGCTGGCGACAGGCACGGTTGGGTTTCTGTCGTCTTTCTGGTTTGTGCATTACTTGTTTTCGTCTGTAAAACTAGATTGAGATTGATCTATAAATCAAAAGGGGGAAGGAGGATGCAGTGAGAAATTGAGGCTTGAAAATTGTAATGTTTTTTTAATATTTTCATTTGTAGTAACAATAATTTTATCGGTTTTTGTTGAGTAAGTTTTCGGTTGAAGGTTATTGTTATAAACTTATAATATGGGCAGGCAAGTATGATGGAATATGTAGCTTGTCGGAAGTTGTTCTGCCTTTGTAGGATACTATTTCTATGTACTAGTTTTACTTTTTCTTTCTAGTAGTAACAGTTGTATTCTGTTTTATCAATTATTTTACTTGGAGATTATTAGGCTAGATTTCAAACTATACTAAATAGATGAATTCAAAATGGACTAATCCAAAGACAGTAAGTGTTTTTTCATTGCAGTAGATCTGCGTTTTCTTTTTGTAGTTATAGTGTGTGAATAAACCACCAGTTAGAATTAGGTAGATGCTATTATTAAGCCAGGTTATAAATAAGGTTGCCGCGATTATTAAGCCTATATAAATTAGAGAATTTAGAAAAAAAAACCGAAACCATTTTGCCCGGTCTGTTATTTAATATTTACAAAATTGTTGTTAGATAAAAAACTCCAAAAATCTTTCCAACCATAATAAATTACAATCCATGTCATGACTCCAAACTACTCTATGTAGTTGCAAACACAATTTCAACTACCAAATCATAATTCATCTTTTCCAAACTACCAAAAATATCAAATCTCCAAACCTATTTATCTATTTTTTCAAAAACTTCAAAACCTTAAAAAAATGATCGAAATAGAGTCAGAATCAGTTCCCCTACAGAGAAGCATGGTTGCTGCGGAGGTACATTTCTTTCCCCAATTTTATTTTTGCGAAAACTAGTTTTTTTAAATAAATCCATATTTTGTGTTCTTCGCCACACCAGTTGGGTCCAACTAGTGTTCTTCGCCAACTAGTGTTCTTCGCCAACCAGTGTGGCGTAGAGACTAAGCCCACAGTGGCGTATTGACCCGTGTATACTCTACACGTGCGACGTGGCGGTGTTTGTGTACGCTACCAGATGACATCAAGATGGATTGATACGTCATACACGTAGCGAAATAAATTATACAAATTCGGAATCCCGGTTTAATTGAATTTTTTACTTCTTACATATTGCAGGAGGTTAACCAAAGCGAAATTTCACTTGTTTTGGGTTTTGGACCACGCTCATCATTTCACCACTCACGATGAGTATAGCTTAGACTCGATGACCGAGTGGGTAAAAAGTACGAGAAAGACGTTAGGTTTCTCGATTAACATAGCATCTAAGGAGATTGGAAAAAGAGGGAGACCACCGAGAATAGATTATCAGTGCGAGCAATCCGATATTATTTAAGTCGGCCGTTAATGAGTGCGACCGTAAGCGTAAGGCTACCGCTAGCAAAAAAATAAATTGGCCTTTTCATTTCGTAGGCAATCCGGTGAAAGGCGACGATAAGTAGGCTCTAAGTGTCATTTCCGACAAGCACAACCACGAACCGATTAAGTATGCCCAAGGACATCTTGAGCAATGGATGGGAGATAAGCCTCTAGACATGGCCAAACTGCCTCAACACCCGCTTCGGATAGTATGCCTGCGAGTGCTCTACATCACAGCTGACATCTCGAAACCATGCTATACTTTCGAACGGAAAAAGATCGTATGTCGCACGATAAAAATCGAACAGTATCTGCAATACAAACCAATACGTACTTAAACACATATAAATGACACTAAACCCAACAAACACAACACATGACAAACTATAAACCAGCTTTGCAACTATCGCGGTAGGTTAAAGTATAAAACAATTTTATCTTACTAAATAATAAAACTTACATCTGTCTCTTGTAGGTTGTTGACAGTGATTCAAATGTTCAGTTTTGTCCGTGAGTCAGAGACAACGACAGTTGTATCCCATCTCGCAATAATGGGCTGGCGCTCGGTGTAAGTGGAACGAGTAACCGGACGAAGCATAAAAAATGATCTCGTATCCACGTGTCCAGCTAATCGATATATCCGGCCATGGTCCTGGTCTCGTGAGGTGAGGCCACACTCAGATGGTGATATAAGTAAGCAAGCACAACACTACCCCATGAGTAACGTCCGACACCCTCCTCCGTCGAATCGCGCAATAGAAACAAGTACTTGAAATTAACGTACATTTTACTCTTATTAGGAAATGGGACGGTGCCGAACATATGTAATATATCGGCGAGCGCAGCCGCATGTACCAAATGGTCAATGAGATAAGGGTTGTCATCGCAAAAATCTGGCCCACTAAACCTAATCCGGAGCCATTTAAATTCCAAACCGATGCCCTTGCATTTTTCAACCTCCTTCACAAACAATACCTCTTCCACAATAAGCAGATCAACACCCTCATGCATGGCCAACGACTTATCCGACAGGAAAAACAGCAAGCGGACCACAAACTGGGAGTCCCAAAATGGTGTGCACGTCGTCGAGCGTGATCGTCACCTCACCGAACGAAAAATGGAAACTATTTGTTTCCGTATGCCACCGCTAAAAAAAAATCTTCGTCATGTTGGAGTGCGTGTGCATACGCGATAAAGACTCGATAAGTTTACCGAAATGAGTTCCATCAAGTACGGCGCGCACCTTGTTCCGGGAGATCAAACTCCAACCTTTATGGCTAGGATAATGGGCGTATACCCGCATCTCGCGCTCCTGAAAATATTCGTTTTTAATATTAGTATATATTAGAAATCAACTGAAGTAAAATATCAACTGCAAATTTAAATATTACCTCTCTCATCCAAATATATTGTGCAGCATGGGCAGTGAACGCCTCGCCGAATAACGATGGCAGTCTGGAAGGGAGAGGAGCTCTAAGCTGCCCTCTAGGTGGCAGATGATGACATCCTACGCGGGAAGCGGAACTGAATTCGGAAGCATGCGGTCCTGAAACTATATGCAACTCTTCCATCGGAACCCCTGAATCGGCTACTAAATCAGGCTGGCGAGTTGCCCGTACCCTAGTATGCTTATTTACTCTCTTCGTCCAAGAGCCATCACCGGACCTGGAAGTATCAATGGAATCCATAACCTAAAATAAAAAATGTATGAAATGTCAAGGTTGGTTCCAAATACCAAATGTCAATTCGAAAATGTTAATAAAGAAATAAATAGCATAAACGCGTAATATACACACCAACCAACAAGAATATACCGGTCCAGGGTTACTCCGGTGACCGGAGCATTCTACGCCATCAGGATGGCGTAGGATTGGAATGCAACGCCGTAGAATTGGAATGTCACGCCGTACTTGTGGTGTAAACGAGGACGCCCACACCTTCGCTATGCCATGTGCGTCCTCTCTTACACCATGTGATGGCGGACAAAACGTGTTACACGCTCCCGTTTGGCGAAGAACACCATCCGTCATTATGGAAGCTTGGATCTTTTGTAAACCTAAACCACCACTTTAATAGACACTGGAATCGACACTATAAGCCACCAAATACCCTAATCGACACCCAAAGCCTAACTAAATCATTCAGCAACAAAAAAATTCACTTACACTGAATTTGATTTTTAAATCTGCTCCCCGATTTGATTCTTCTCGTCGGTTTCGGTTTGCCTCCGGTGGGTGTTTCCGATTTGGTCTTCCGATGAGTTTCGGTGTGTATTTAATGGTATTAATATCAGTTAGGTAGGGTGTTGCCAAAAAAATATGTTGGTTGACTGACTGTTTTGAGTTGAGGGAGCAGAGAGGGATTAGTGTTTAGGTTAGTATTTTAGTTTTAATTACCTTTAGTTATTATTTTAGGTTTAAATTAACTAGTTTTAGTTAATAGTTTAGGTTTAATTAGTTTTATTTTAGTTTACTTTTAGTTTAGGTTAAGTATTTAAATTATGTTTTTATTAGGATTTTTGAAAATTTAAGTTTTTTTAGAGAGAAGGTAGAGAAATTGTAATTTTTTTGAAAACTATGGTAACTTCATAGAGTAAATTTGTCTATTTATAAGATTTCGTAAGGGTAAAATCGTCATACAAAATAACTTCGCGGAGTAGTTTCAGAAAAAATGCGACTTCACAAAATAAAATCAGTTTTTTTAGCAATTCCCTATAAATTATTATTTGATTAGAGTAAAGTCAAACTAGAGTTAAAAATATCGTGCTAGAATTTAGTAGTGTATGTTAAAATTATTTGTGACAACTTAATTCAAAATATGAATATTTGGAACATTTAATGGTTGTTTTTTGGCTAGATGTTTATTAGAATTTAAAGAGAGGAAACGAGGATTATGCTGTAAGTGGGGGTGTATGTTAATTTTTATTAGATAAAATGTGTATGAATTTATCGTCGAGCTTTTAGATATGTTTAGGTATTTCTAAAAAAATTAATTTCAATATTTTATGAAGGATATGAAATTGGTGATGATCTTAGCTGTTGATCAAGTGATTTTATTTAGAGTGTGCATTTAGAAGAGATAAAATAGTACAAAAAACGATGTCATACGTCAGGAGGTCGGTGTTACTATTATGGTGCATATAAGGTGTACGGATGTCAGTATTGTTGCGTTGTTTGTATCCGGTTGCTTATGGAAACAAGTTGTAATGTATCGGTTTTATAAATAATGATAGAGATGTATGAAGTACAACGGATGGATTATCGGGGGACTCAGAGAATTTTAAAAAGAGGAAGTCTATATTTTCTCCAGATTTTGGAGAGTAAAGTGAGGTAGAAGATTAACACTGAGATAAACTCTGATATCCATAGTTTTTTTGTAACCTGAGAGTGCTTTGTAACAAAATAAGACTAGCTACGTTAGTTGTGTTTGAGATAGTCTTTCTTGTAACCTACTTCTATATAAAATCTGTGTATGTTGCCCGTAGATGTATGATTTTTTCACAGGACGGACCGCGTTAAATCTGTCTTATGTGATTGCTTTATGTTTATTGTCTCTTTGTTATCTTTGTTGAAGTCAAGAGTTAAGATTCAAAACTCATTGACTATCTTTTGTTCTCTAACGAGAAAGGTTCACAAAACATCCAAGCTTCGGGTGATAGCGGTTAAGCTTCAGACTGCACCTCATTTGTTTCGGCCATTATAGAAATTGCCAATGTTGTAGTTAATGTTTGCTGTTGTTTTCTTTTTGGCTAATTTTAAAACAAATGGTGCAGTGAGTGTGGATAATCTGTAATAATTTATGGTAATATACAATGACGAAAGAAGAAGATCATTTTGGATCTTAAGGTTAGAGATTTAGATCTCACCAGTAAACCAAAGAAACTCACCAAAATGAGTTCTATGAAGTTTTAAAATATTCGACGGAGAGAATGATTTTAACCTCTGTATAATTAAGATTTGAGCTTTCCTAGTACAGAAGAGGTTTTTGGTTGTCATTAATGAAATTGTCAAAGATTCAGTTGATGCTGAAGTCCTATCTAAGGCTCATAGTGCTCTAATCTTGAGCTTGAGGGACGAAGTGATTCAAAAGGTTTGTGAATAGTCGACCGCATTGGGGATATGAAAGCGGCCAGAATCCATTTACATGAAATATTCTATATTTAATATAATAAATCTCAAGAAACAATTGTATATGTTGTCAATGGATAGTAACAAGGAAATTCGAAGACACATAGAAGAAAATTCTGAAGAATTACTATAAAGGTCTTTGACTGAGTGTAAAGAGCAAACGCGAAAGGAGATATTCAATCAAAAAGAGAGGAAACTCTCAGTTCATTCAATGAGATTTGTGAGTGGTTCAAAAGTGAGATGTTGTTTATGCAAGAATGAAAGTCATATCAGTAGCAAATGCCCGCACTGAAAGAATAGCGATAATTATCCAAAACATGATGTCAAAAATGCTTCCATGGTCTCATATGACTATGAATTTATTCATGTTTTAATGACTTGTACTTGCAAGTACAATGACAAGTGGGTGTTAGATTCCTGATCTTTATTCCACATGACTTCCAACAAATATTGGTTTAAAAACCTTAGATTGTTTGATGATGGAAAAGTTCTCATCGAGAATGATGAACCATGTAATATAAAGAGGACGAGGACATTCGTCTCAGTTGTCTAAAGTACTTGAGAGAGTAATAACATATGTATGTTATGTGCCCGATGTTAAACGAAACATTCAATATATTGGCATGTTATATGAGTAATGGTTTACATATAAGAATGAATATGACATACTTAACGTCATGCGAGACTCACTAGTTGTTATGGTAGCCTGCATGAGTAATGTTGTGATAATTCTTGAATGATCTATAGTGGTAAGATCTATTTCTAGTGTCGATAGAGATTCAACCAAGCTTTTGTATATAAGGTTAGGTCGTATGAGCGAGAAATGACTTATTAAAATTAGAAAATAAAGGTTTTTAGATGGTAAGACAGTTTAGTATTTAAGCTTTTTTTAAAGTTGTGTGCAAGGTAAAACAAAGAAGGTTAAGTTCATGTCTAGAAACCATAAAACCAATTATGTTCTTGAGTATGTTCATTCAGATATTTGGGGTCCAATACAGCAACCCATAATGGGTGGTGCAAGTTACTTCATATATTTGATTGATGACTACTCCAAAAAAGTATAAGTTATACTTTTAAAGACAAATGATGAAACATTTGATGATTTTAAAAACTAAAAGAGGCTGGTGGAGAATCATAATGGGAAAATGTTGAAGAAACTGGGAATTGAAAATGGTTTCGAATATGTGAATAAGGCATTCACTAGCTATTATTCTAAACTTGACATTGCTAGAGACTAAAGCAGGAGAAAAATCCTCAACATAATGGGCTTGCGGAAAGGATAATTTCAACCTTGCTGGAAAAGGTTAGGTGTGTGCTTCTACCAGCTAGAATGAGCCGAATATTATGAAAATAAGTTGTATCGACAGTTGCATATATCAGCAACATGAGTCCTTCTACAGCACCGAAATTTAAATGTCTGCAAAGTATATGGACTGGAAAGAAACCTGTGCTGAAATATATGAGAGTGTTCGGATGTGCTGCATACGCACATATGATACAAGATAAGCTTCAGTCTATAACATTAAAATATTTTTTCCTCAGTTATCTAGAATGAGTAAAAGGGTATATATTGTGGTATTTAGAACTTGGATGTCGAAAGGCTTTGACCAACCGAGACATGGTTTTCAATGAGTAAAGTTTTAAATGCTAATGAGTTACTTGAAAGGTTCAGCCAAAGTTGGGATGTATTATAATTATAAGTATACGTATAATGCGATATCATGTGGACTTTAATTATGCAGCATGCCTTGACACAAGAAAGTGAACTTTAGGTTATATGTTTATTTTCTTTGGAGGAGTGGTTAGCTAAAAGTCTTGTTTACATAAGGTTATTGCCTTGTCATCTACGAAAGCCGATACATGGCTATTATGAAAGTAATGAAGGAAGCCATGTGGCTAAAAAGATTCCTAAGTGAGATCACAAGTATCAAAACAAAATATGACTATATTATGTGATAATATAAATGCTCTTCATTTTACGAATAATATAAAGTTCTATAAAAGACTAAGCACGCAGATATCAAGTTTCACTTCATTCGAGAGGTTGTGGAGAGAAAGTAAATAAAGATAGCGAAAATTTCAAGTGAAGAAAATCTTTTAGATGCTCTTACCAAAGTATTGGCGGTTTCAAAGTTCACGAACTACATGATGATTATACAATTCTTTGAGGAAAATGAACTAAACCCCCCTCCCCCCCTATAAATTATTTGGAACATTGGGGTAATGAATATTATAGTCATCATAAGCATAAGCGGGTAATTTTTAGGTGTAGGCTAAGAGTGACTGGAGCAACTCATCCAAAAATTTAAGGGCTAAAGATATTAGTAAGACGAATACTTAAGGGTTGTAGTTAGGTGTAAAGACGCCTACTAAATACTAATGGACATTATTTCCAAAGAAAAGTGTTAAATTTCTACCGAAATCGTAGGTGTCGGTCTACTTCAACTGGGCCTAAGGTGTGGAAACTTGTTGCTGAAGCTTCTGAATATACCTTGGTGTTTCTAGAAAAAACTACTTTCACTATTTTATTGCGGAACTTATATTGGTGACGATCTCAGCCGTTGATTAAGTGTGATTTAGTCTGGAGTGTGTCTTTAAAGGAGACAAGACTGTACAAAAGACAATGTCAGACATAAGAAGTTGGTGTAACTATCATGGTACAAAGTATGCCATACATATATTCGTGTTGATGCCCTGTTTATGTTCGGCTTCTTGTGGAATCAAATTGTAAGGTGCTATTATGAGCTAGGTTGTTCAGATCACTCACTATTGGTTCTATAAGTAATGATAGATGTATGAAGCAAGGTGGATGGCTTGGTGGGAGATTCGGATAATTTCTAGAGAGAGAAAGTCTCATACTTATCTTGATTTTAGAGAGTGAAGTGAGATAAAAGATAAAAACTAAGAGAAAATATGAAATCTATAATTTATTTTGTAAAATTATAGAATTTTTTAAAACAAAATAAGAGTGATTAGGTTAGTTGCGTTTGAGTGAGTCTTCTTTTAGCCAACATCTAAATAAAATCTATGCCTATTTCTTATCGATGTAGGGAATCAACACAATCTGAACCACATTAAATTCGTCTTATATCATTGATTTATTTTTATTGTCTTTCGATTATCTTTGCTGAAATATAGAGTGAAGAGCCAAAGCTCTTTTAATCTCCTTGTTAACTAACAAACAAGGTTCACAAAAATTCAGGCTTCAGGTGCATTGTTCTAGCTTCGGATTTCTCTTTCTTAGTTTCGGTCATTGTTGAATTTGCTAATATTGTGATTCACGTTTGAAGTTGTTTTCTTGTTAGATCTTTTCATAACAAAAAATAATACGTAAATATTTATTTTTATAATCTAAATTTTTATGTTTGATAAAAATTTGTACATAACCTATCACCAATTATATTACATAGAGTTATAAAGTTGTTATTTCACAATATGGAGTCTCGTCAGGTTTACTTATATCGTTAAACATCCCAAAATGACATAACCTTAAAAGAATACATAACCCAAGACATAACCAAATCACATATTAATATTTGATATTTGGTAAATATTTCGATATAACATAATTTATTACACATATTGATGCTCAATAACGATCAGTGAAGATCGGTGAAATATGGACTCACTTGGTTGTTGTAATTTTCTCTAGTCATATATACTTAGAATTTGGTAAACGTATGGAAAAGATAGGTAGAGGTCACATAATAATTCTTGATATTTGTTTAATGTCTCAAAGTGACAGAATCGAGGAAGCATATTGATATTCGATATACGATAAACATCTTGAAATAAATACGTGAGGTCACGTACCAATGTTGACCATGCTATGTATTGATTCTTAACTTAATAAACTAATATATTTCAAGTCTTACTAATCAAATAACGAATGCACATATTTTACTAGTATTTCTCCTATTCTTCGTTCATGAAATACAATCATTAGCAATGAAACAAGTTGGGTTAATGATGAATGCGGATGCAAGTTTGGTTAGTAATGGATAATGATATCATTTATCTTATTTTTATTTTTCGTACTTTGGTTGCCGCCTGACATGTAGGCGGAACCAGGTAAATATATAATTTATTATTTATTATATATAAAAATCTAATATATATTTATGTTGATTTAAAAAATAATGTAAATTTATATAAATTTGATGATGTTTGTAGAAAACCCTAACTATAAGATACAGTCTTTTAGAACAATTTCTCTTTTACTATCGATTAGACAACTCTAACTACAAGCTTCAAACACTAAGGTATTTATTGTGTCTCTATGTTATTAATTCTCAAAATTTAAGCTTTGCTACATGTCTTATGTCTTATATTACTATTCACTAGTTACAAAGATTAACATCGGTTGATATATATTTTTTCTTGAGATAGAGAGCCGTATAGTTAAATTTCAAAGCAAATAGTACCTCCATAAATCCTAATTTTTTATTTTGCTTTGCTAAGTTTAAATTTTATTATTGATTTAGTTTTTATGTTTGTCATTATAGGATACATAGATATTTCAAAATAAGTAAATTTAGAAAAGAAAATACAAATATCTTTATTTTAATCAGTGAAGTTAACCGTAGAGGGACACAAGATTAACTTGTTATTCCAGAAGCACGGGTTTTGGTTGTCAATAATCCATAACTTGAAGTTGAAGCACAATCTTCAAATTGGGAACATTTGGAGGCTGATCCAGGGAAAAAAGATCGAATCTCTAGCTTTCATCCAGATCTTCAAGACTCGGTAAGAAGAATTTACCTTTTAAGGGGTCTAACACAACCTTGTAAGGAGAAATATCCTTATATCGAAGTTACTTAGAATATATTAAACATAATAACTCTGTCCATTTTTGGCTTTGTTTTACCTGTAGCAACGACGAGTGTTGGACGAGTTTTCTCGGGTTTGAATTATGTGAAGGAGTTGAAAAATAGAATGAGCGATCAATAGCTTAATGATTGTTTGGTAATATTTGTGGCACGATTAGTAACATAACTACCCTTCAACAATTTCAAACTATGAATAAGAGAAATATACAAGTAAAATTAACTTAGATTTATGTTTTTATTTTAGTTTTTTTAATCACATTTTAGTTACTTGTGTAACGTATATTATAACAATAAAAACTTAATATTTGAGATTTCAATATAAATCATGTTTGTTATAACTTTTGTATCTTATTTTAATTTATTTGATAATAATAAAAAAAATCCAGGACACCACTATGTTTCGATCCTGGCTACGCCACTGCATGTATCCCAATTATTATGTAGGCGTACTAGTATCTCTAAAATGCTTATGAAGTGGAATTTTTGTCTTTTTATGTGATCTGAATCAAATTATCATGATTTTTTTATCATATTAAATGATCGTATCCGCTAGCTAACGTATAACGAGCAATGAGGGTCGTTGATTTCTAGTTTTCTAAATTATGATATTGTTATTTGATTTTATATATCTCATGATTTCTATATTTAGTTTTATTTGCATCACATAACTTTATTTTTTTTATTTTTGAATATTTGTTTATATTGCTCGTTTTCCATTCAAGTTTCTATCCATGTATTTTTTGAGATATTTTATGTTTAATTTTTCGGTAATTTTTTTAAACTATGGAAAGGAAATTATAAAGTCTCGGTTGAGACAATATTATGTGTGTTTACAGCCGATTGATTCTCAAACAATTTGGCGTTATATGTGTTTTTGGATGTGAGGTCATTTGATTCGTGAAATGCGACCAATTCAGACTTTGAATAAAAATAACGTTATGTACGAGACCCAATTATAATTATTATCCAAAAAATAAGTCTAATTTTATTTTCAAGTCATTTCAAAATTGTTTTTCCTCGGACATCTAACTCTTTGTCTTCTTCTTCTATCGTCAATTGTGAGAAATCCTCTTTCATATCCAATTTTATTATTTTTTTTCTCAAATTTTCTATATTTATTATCCTTAATTTGAACTTAATGCATTTAATTGGAGTGGAGATGTGAACTTACTACCATCACGAATAAGGATATATTTTTCTTATTTTATGATGTCTTACTATAGGACTGGTTTTCCACTTCATCAAAAAATAAATAAATAAAATTCAATACATTTAGATATGGTTTTCTCAACTATTTTTCAATGCTGACTGAAATCTTATTATTTTGATAGATAGTTCAGTTTTGTTGAAAATCCTAATAATGTTTTCTCAAATTTCTCATTCCATTCCAAAATAATGGTTGTTTTAGAAGATTTTTATTGTTTCAAATTAAATGACGTTTGATAACCAATAACGTATTAACTATTTTTGACCAATTATATTTATGTTAAGAATATATAAGAGGCGTTTCAGGAGTTGTACCAAAACCAAAGCCGTGAGGATTTTCGGGGCCAAAGCGGACAATATGTTACCAATATGTAAGACACACTTATATATTCTGACATGATATCAGGGCCAAGTTCGTAGCAAATGTGAGATTCGATGTAAATGCATTGAATATCCAGCGATGTGTTTCGGCTGTGATTGGGCGACGTTTATTCCGTCCTGCGACGTTTATTCCGTCGATTGATTAGATCAGGTATAAGGGGGGATTTTGGATTAAACTTCATCCCATACTTGGTCCGGAATCCCACATTGGCTAAATATTGAAAAGAGTAGAGTGTATATAACTGTGAACCATCCCTCAATTAGTAAGCGACTTTTTAAGAGTGTACCAAAAATAAAGCCGTGCGGGACTGATCACCCAAATCGGACAATATATTGCTAGTATGTGAGGCACACTTGTATATTCTTAACATGGTATCAGAGCCAAGTTTGAAGTGATGTGCGATTCTAAGAAAATGTGTTGAATATCCAACGATGTGATTGGGCGACGTTCATTCCGCCCAACGACGTTTATTCCGCCGATTAATAGGATCAAGTTTAAGAGGGGATGTTGAAGAGTAAACTCCATCCTATACTTGGTCCAGAATCCCACATTGCTAACATAAAAAAGAATAGGGATACCTCAACTAGTAAAAGACCTTTTAGGAGTGTACCAAAATCAAACCCGTGAGGGCCTTCAGGCCCAAAGGAGACAACACTTATATATTCTTAACAATTTATTTTATTTTTATTGATTATAAAATTAATGCAAAATTTATTATTGGGTAAGTTACCAATAACAACTCATGAAATATAAAAACTAATAATAACTCGTTTGGTTTATTTTGGGTTGGGGGTAGTTTGGTAAAGTGTTTTGGTAAGTTTGAAGTATTTAGTGTTTAGTGTAAGGAGTAGTGAGATAATTGAGCATCCTGCTTGTATTAAAGTTTGATCACCCTCATTAATGAGAGTGATTGAGGTATTTATACTCTTAATTAATGACCCATGGGCTTACCGGGTCAAGTTATGAAACTGGGTCAAGTTTAAAGACCCATTAGTCTTTTAAGTAGATTAGCTAATAGCTTAGTCAAAATGTGTTTTACATTTGTCCAGTTCGGATTTTTCAGTGGTGTGTCATTGTCTGAATTACCCCTGTCCGGATTAAGCAGTGGGTTGTGTCTAAAGTATCTGAACTCATCAGTAGCCCATTTTTTAGGCCTTTCCAAATATCTTTGGTATGGCTAAAAAATCTACCAAACGAATATCAACTTTATCCGATCTGCCTGTGCTGTCCGGACCAAGAAGTTTACTTTCAACATCTACCCAGTTTGAAGTTTGTCAGGACTGGTTTCTCTTCTCAGAATTCTAAGAGTTTTCTTCTTGGATCGTGGGACACGTGTCAATATTTGATTCGACCTACTGATAAGTGCATTTCATATCACTTATTACGCTTCCATTATTCTTAAATTCGTCACCGGTTCTCAAATATTCGTTGAGTTTTAACGTATTTTTCCAGTATTCTTAAAGACGCTTGTGCCGCGGGTAAATTGTGATAATATTAATAAATTTGGGGTTGAAATTGAAGAAACTGGAAATTAATGTACTTGAGGGCAATTTTGGAACAGTTGAAAACAAAGAAAAATATATTGATGCTTGAAAAAAAAATTATGTTGAAAAAAATATTAATGCTTGAAATATATTATGACGAGTGATTTTCCAAAATATATATTAATGCTTGAAAAATATATTTATGTTGAAAAAACAAGGAAAATATATTTTCTAAGATATTGTTTAAAATATTAAATTAAGAAGAAAATATTAAAGCGAAGCATAAAAGGAAATTAATGCTGAATTAAGAAAAGAATATTAGATTAATCCGAATATTTTATTTAGCTATATTGTTAAAAATATTATTTTATTTAACATAAATATTTACGATACGTAATTTAATTGTTTTTAGGGTTTCGGCAGAATATCTATATAAAGAGACGTAAAGGAGAAAGAAGGAGCGCCGTTTCGTTTCTTGTCTTTCGGCAAAATACAAATAAAAGAAAAAAGAAAAAAAGGAGAATAGAAAAAGAAAGAAGAAAAAGTCGAATGGTCTACTGCCTTAATTACCAATTAGATTCGTTCGAAAAGCATAAACAATTGGTGTCTGTTCGCCTGTGCATATACAATTGGTGTCTGTTCGCCTGTTCGAAAAGTAAAGCAGCAAAAAAGCAGAGAAACGTGTCTGTTGAAAAGCAAAGCAGAGAAACGTGTCTATTGAAAAGCAAAGCAGAAAAGACAAAACGGACGGCAGGACAGTAGGCACGAATTGGGTTTGCGGCAAAAGCAATTGACGGCAAGCGACGACGATTTGACTTTGAGTTTTTTATGGTTTAATATTTTCTAAACTCTTCTTCCTTTATTTTTATTTTTATTTATATTCATCAAGCTATGTTAATTTTTAAGACCATGATGATGATTTGTTCGAATATGAACTAATCGTTGTCATGGAACCTTAGCGGATTTGTTTGAATAATATTTAGGGTTTATTGCTTAATTAATTTTTTTTTGAGATATGTTTATCGGTTACCTAGTATGGTTGTGTTTTTTTTGTTAGATGCGTCGCGAACATCTAGATTGTTTATCTTTAATGAATACGAAAGTATATTTAAGGGTTAGAACTTGCCATGCTAGCATATGTTCTTGAATGATTCATATTGTGATTGTTCATGATTCGTAATATGTCATTAACCATATCATATTACCCTATGTAATCGAAATAGATAACTTGTGCTAAAAACCAATTGTACCTCAATTCATATAGACATATAGGATTGTCATACATGCGGTGTCTGCTTAACTGCTATCTCTTTTGTGGTTGTTTAAGTGGTTTGGTTTACGTGTACTGAAAGGTAGCGTATTCTGATTTTGTGTTATCTGATTAGTAATCGTAGTTATCTTACATATTGATTAAGTATATTAATACTCTAAGTAAAATAAACAATGAAGTTAGGGTTCCATGTTTTCTCTCGCATAAGTAAAACTCATTAGATATTCTCGTTACTTGATTTGTTTAGTTACATCCATACTTTATTACTCGTTCAAGCATTAGTTTAATAATCATACGTTGTTGCATAAGTGAATTCTTGTCTTATACAACTAGTCTTCGTGGGAACGATCTTTCTTACTTATTACTTGCTACGATTTGACCGCGTATACTTGCGTGAGAAAAGGACTAACAAGTTTTTGGCGCCGTTGCCGGGGACTCGGTGTTATTTTACAGTTTTATTGCTTATCAGCAGGGGTCGTTATAAAACTACTGACTTGATTCGGTTACTTTCTTTTCGAGTGTTTCTTGTGCTTCAGGTACTTAAGTGTGTATACAATGGGAGATCCAGCTCCAAAAGCACTCATGGAGTACTCTCAACCAAAGATCATGGATATTCAGTCTAGCATTGTCAGACCCAATATCGCTGCGAATAATTTTGTGATTAAACCCAGCACTATTCAGATGATGTAGAATTCTTGTCAGTTTGGGGGAGCGTCATATGAGGATCCTAATATGCACATTATGATCTTCCTTGAAATCTGTGATACTTTCAAGTTCAACGGTGTTTCAGATGATGCCATAAGACTGAGACTCTTCCCATTTTCTCTGAGGGACAAAGCTAAGAGCTGGTTACACTCTTTACCAGCAGGCTCGATCACTACTTGGGATATACTAGCACATAAATTTCTCTCAAAATTCTTTCCTATGGCAAGAAAAGCCGCCTTGAGGAATGCTATTACTCAGTTTTCTCAGTCATATGGTGAATCTTTAAGTGAAGCTTGGGAGCATTACAAGGAGATGCTCAGAAAATGTCCTCATCATGGGATGCCTTATTGGTTAGTAATAAATTGCTTCTACAATGGGTTGGGTACGCAAACAAGGCCCATAGTCGATGTTGCATCTGGGGGAGCCTTATTAACGAAAAGCTATGAGGAAGCTCATGAGCTCCTTGAGATGATGGCTGCTAATGAATTCCAGAACCCTTCTCAGAGACAGTCACAACATAAAGTAGCTGGTATTCTTAACCCTTCTCAGCTTGAAGCTCTAAACATGAAGGTAGATTCTTTGACTAAACTATGGGTACAACAGGTAGCTAGTGTGTGCGAGATTTGTGTTGGAGGGCATGACACTCAACAATGCCCAATATCTACTGAGTCAGTGCAATTTGTGAGTAACTTTCAGAGGCAGAATCAACAACCAATCTCAAACACCTATCAACCAAGCAACATAAATCATCCAAACTTCAGTTGGAGCATTAATCAACAAGGTAATCAGTATTATGGTGCTAAGCCATACGCTCCTCCTGGATTTCAGCAACAAGGGCAGCAACATCAATCTCAACAGTATGCCCCAAGACAACCTCAGAATCAACATCCTGACCCTTCTCAACATTCTGTGAGAGACTCTGAATTCGAAGAGATGAAGTTAATGATTAAAAGTCTGATGGTATCTCACAAGACCTTGAAAAATCAGATTGGGCAGATGGCCAGTAACATGATTGTTAGACCTCAGGGAGTTCTTCCTAGCGACACAGAACATAATCCAGGTAAACAGGACGGCAAAGAGCAATGCCAAGCTATCACCTTGCGATCATGAAAGGTTGCTGAGAACCCCACAGTTGAACAAGAGGCGGATTCTTCTCAAAATCAGTCCATTATGAAAAATTCTGCTCAAAATCAGCCCTCATCTGAGGTTAATTCTGGTCAAGATCAGCCACCTAAAAAGCTATCTCAGTCAGTTGTTGAGCCTACGATCTACCCTCCTCCACCTTTTCCGCAAAGGTTGCAGAAACAGAAGCTAGATGCTCAGTTTGGGAGATTTTTGGAGGTGTTCAAGAAGCTACACATCAACATACCTTTTGCTGAAGCATTAGAGCAAATGCCTAGTTATGCCAAGTTCATGAAGGGAATTCTTTCGAAAAAGCTTAAGCTTGGTGATTTTGAGACAGTAGCGCTCACTGAGGAATGCAGTGCGATCTTACAACAAAAATTGCCTCCCAAACTTAAAGATCCAGGAAGCTTCACCATTCCTTGTTTAATCGACAATTTAACTTTCAGTAAATGTTTATGTGATTTGGGAGCGAGCATCAATCTGATGCCCCTATCTGTGTTTGAGAAACTTGGGCTACCTGAGCCAAAACCGACTAATATCTCTTTGCAACTGGCTGATCGTTCTATCACATATCCTCGTGGTATCGTAGAAGATGTCTTAGTAAAGGTAGACAAGCTCATCTTTCCTGCTGTCTTCGTTATCTTGGATTTCAAAGAGGACAAAAACATCCCCATAATCATGGGAAGACCATTCTTGGCTACGGGCAAAACTTTGATTGATGTCCAAAAAAGGGAGCTCACTATGAGAGTGCAAGATCAGACTGTCACTTTCAACGTTTACAAGGCTATGCAATCCCCAATAGAGGATGAGGAATGTTTCAGGTTGGATACGGTCGATTCTTCGCACAGTAATGAGTTGGATCAGTTCTCGAGTTCAAATGCTCTAGGCAGAGTTCTACATGGTGAATCTGACTTCAAAGACGAAGATATATCTGAATGTGTTCAACTACTACAGGAAGCCCCGTATCAAAAGAGGCTCAATATTCCACATGAGTCGCTCGTATTGGGTGATCTTAAGGATTCTCAGGAAAGACTTAAACCTGCTCTACAAGAAGCTCCTAAACTTGAACTCAAACCACTACCAGATCATCTCAGGTATGCTTTATTAGGAAAGTCATCTACATTACCTGTTATTATTGCATCTAACCTTTCAGGTAGTGAGGAAGAAAAGCTATTAAGAGTTTTTGGGAAGTTCAAATCAGCCATTGGTTGGACCATAGCAGATATCAGAAGATGTATAAGGAAAAAAGTCAAGAAACGGCATGATATGAAGCTTGTACATAAAGTTTTTTATCCAGACCAACTTGTTATTCTTTTCAACTCTCGTCTAAAGCTTTTCCCAGGGAAGCTCAAGTCAAGGTGGTCTGGACCTTTTAATGTCAAGACAGTATATCCACATGGAGCAGTTGAAATCTATGAGGAATCGCCAGATAAAGCATTCAAAGTCAATGGTCAACGACTCAAGCATTACTATGGAAATATGGAGAACCGTGAGGCATTCAGCATCAGCCTCGACACTATATGATTCCAAGTGGTATCGTCGAGCTATCGACGTTAAACAAGCGCTTCGTGGGAGGCAGCCCACTGGGAAACAATGATCAACACTGCTGGACGAATAGGGGAGTGTTTCTTTTATCTTTTAATTTCTTGTAGTTGCATTCATCATAGTAGTTATTCATGTTAGTCATGTTTATTTGCATATTCATGCCATGATCATATAGACTGTGTTTAGGATCGAGTTAGTCTATTAGCATATCATTTTGTTCATGTATTTTGCATCTTTGATCCCTTGAGTTGTTGTTTCTACTTAAGTAGCCAATGATGAAAATTGTTTGGAATGACAGTAGGAATAAAATCTAATTAGGTTGCTTGTCAGTTAGCTTGCTTGATGTAGAAGCACAATTAATACATGTAGACTCATCGATTGTTTTTATGCTAGTTACGGACACACTTGAGTATTGTTATACATAATCCTTGATTAGGTTCAGAATTACACCTTAATCCTTTATTAGCTCATGGATTGCAAAAAGATAAGTTTGGGGGAGTTGAACGATAAATATGCGTCTTATTCAGTTAGGCGTCAAAGGCTAGTAGCCGCTCGTCGACGTACGTCCTCTCGCTGGGGCTGCGTATTGCGAGTAGTCTAGGGGTGGAATGAGATGGAGCGAAACGCACTCATTCCTAATCTAATTTAAAAAAAAAACCAAAAAGACCAAAAGAAAAGATAAGAAAAAAAGGCAAAATTGGCTAGGATGAGCTCTTTGGTACTCGAGTTATTAAGTTCTAGGGGACTTTGTGCCTAGTGACCTAAGACTTTTCCGGTCTGGGATCCGCTAACCTAAAGCTCGCTACATGGGTACCATTATATAAGTCTTTCAGGGACCTTATCCATTGCACGGTCAAATAAGCCTTTGAGTGTCTGTATATAGAGTAAAGCATAATAAATTTTTGACAACCCCGGAGAAATATGGATGTGCAACTTGACTATGAAGAATGAAGGTTGTATTTTGTTTCTAATCTTGTGATTATTATGATGAGAACAAGTAAGGTCCATTAATTTGTACTAAAAACATGTCGATTGAGTTTGAGCACACACACACGCTTCTTCACTTGTATTGCTAACATTTGAGTAGCTAGTTATTTCACATTCCGAGGTCATTGCATTCTTTGAGGCATTTATGCTGAATTAGTTACGGTTACTCGTTCGGGATCATTGCATTCTTACAAATTCAGTTGCATTCATGCATCAATTGCTAAACCTGTTTTGCATTACTTGAGGACAAGCAACGGTTTAAGTTTGGGGGTTTGATAAGTGCATTTTATATCACTTATTACGCTTCCATTATTCTTAAATTCGTCACCGGTTCTCAAATATTCGTTGAGTTTTAACGTATTTTTCCAGTATTCTTAAAGACGCTTGTGCCGCAGGTAAATTGTGATAATATTAATAAATTTGGGGTTGAAATTGAAGAAACTAGAAATTAATGTATTTGAGGGCAATTTTGGAACAGTTAAAAACAAAGAAAAATATATTGATGCTTGAAAAAAAAATATTTATGTTGAAAAAAATATTAATGCTTGAAATATATTATGACGAGTGATTTTCTAAAATATATATTAATGCTTGAAAAATATATTTATGTTGAAAAAAAAGGAAAATATATTTTCTAAGATATTGTTTAAAATATTAAATTAAGAAGAAAATATTAAAGCGAAGAATAAAAGGAAATTAATGCTGAATTAAGAAAAGAATATTAGATTAATCCGAATATTTTATTTAGCTATATTGTTTAAAATATTATTTTATTTAACATAAATATTTACGATACGTAATTTAATTGTTTTTAGGGTTTCGGTAGAATATCTATATAAAGAGACGTAAAGGAGAAAGAAGGAGCGTCATTTGGTTTCTTGTCTTTCGGCAAAATACAAATAAAATAAAAAAGAAAAAAAAAGAGAATAGAAAAAGAAAGAAGAAAAAGTCGAATGGTCTACTGACTTGATTACCAATTAGAGTCGTTCGAAAAGTATAAACAATTGGTGTCTGTTCGCCTGTGCATATACAATTGGTGTCTGTTCGCCTGTTCGAAAAGCAAAGCAGCAAAAAAGCAGAGAAACGTGTTTGTTGAAAAGCAAAGCAGAGAAACGTGTCTGTTGAAAAGCAAAGCAGAAAAGACAAAACGGACGGCACGACAGTAGGCACGAATTGGGTTTGCGGCAAAAGCAATTGACGGCAAGCGACGACGATTTGACTTTGAGTTTTTTATGGTTTAATATTTTCTAAACTCTTCTTCGTTTATTTTTATTTTTATTTTTATTCATCAAGCTATGTTAATTTTTAAGACCATGATGATGATTTGTTCGATTATGAACTAATCGTTGTTATGGAACCTTAGCGGATTTGTTTGAATAATATTTAGGGTTTATTGCTTAATTAATTTTTTTTGAGATATGTTTATCGGTTACCTAGTATGGTTGTGTTTTTTTTGTTAGATGCGTCGCGAACATCTAGATTTTTTATCTTTAATGAATACGAAAGTATATTTAAGGGTTAGAACTTGCCATGCTAGCATAGGTTCTTGAATGATTCATATTGTGATTGTTCATGATTCGTAATATGTCGTTAACCATATCATATTACCCTATGTAATCGAAATAGATAACTTGTGCTTAAAACCAATTGTACCTCAATTCATATAGACGTATAGGATTGTCATGCATGCGGTGTCTGCTTAACTGCTATCTCTTTTGTGGTTGTTTAAGTGGTTTGGTTTACGTGTACTGAAAGGTAGCGTATTCTGATTTTGTGTTATCTGATTAGTAATCGTAGTTATCTTACATATTGATTAAGTATATTAATACTCTAAGTAAAATAAACAATGAAGTTAGGGTTCCATGTTTTCTCTCGCATAAGTAAAACTCATTAGATATTCTCGTTACTTGATTTGTTTAGTTACATCCATACTTTATTACTCGTTCAAGCATTAGTTTAATAAACATACATTGTTGCATAAGTGAATTCTTGTCTTATACACCTAGTCTTTGTGGGAACGATCTTTCTTACTTTTTACTTGCTACGATTTGACCGCGTATACTTGCGTGAGAAAAGGACTAACACCTACCAGCCATTATTTTTCCTAGACCGACGCATCCACTAAGTCTAGAAAGTTACCTAGGCTTTTGATTCTTCACACGTTTGCGCAGCATTTAATCATTGCAAAAACCCTCTTCAACTTCTCTTAGGTAACTGTTACTTTTTACTGTTATATAAATACTCTTTTACTATTTCATTGTCTTCCACACTCAAAGCTTTTTTAGAGAGATACCCATCTTTACCTCCAAATCGTTCTTGAGAGTTTTTATGTTCACAACCAGAAACGCTCTAGTTAAAGGTGGTTGGTTAAATTTGTCAGAATTAGAGAGAGCGAGGAAGGTAGAAAGAGAGAACCGTATCGCCGTCGGCCTCCTAGTTTCTCCAGGTGAGAAAACCAGTCAACCAACTTAGGACGCCGATCAGGGATCATCCTCTTCCAAAAACCCTAAACCCAGACAGCTTTCATTCAAACCAAGCCTTTCACCCCTTCATTCAGGTTCTTCTGTTTAAGAGTCCCAATATTCTGTGCCTAAGGAAAAATCCATTTAAAGTATCAGAAAACCCTCTCCTTTAGTGCTATGGGTTTTGATACTGAGAAGTCTCCAGAGAAGATAACCCCTCGCCGGACGACCCGCCAAACCAAAACCTAATCCACACCTTCACTGCCAAAACCCTCAAGATCAGAGGTATCTAAAGCAGCTCCAAGGGGCAAGCCCTCCGGATCCCAACCTTAACCAGACACTAGGCCTTCAGATGCAACAAGCGCTCAACCATCCGAACAACCTTCTATGCAAGAAACTGACCCCCTTCTTCTTCTAAGGCAACTGACAAGCTTTCCACAGTGATGGAAGAAATTATAGAGGACAGCATCAAGGAGGCTCCCTTCGAGATCGAGGCATCAGGTCAAACGGGAGATGTTGCATCTGATAAGGAGGGCAAACGTAAGGTGAAAATCTGTATGACCATCCAGATTTGCTTCCAGAGTGCTTAGAGGGAAAGGCCGGCCCTTGTTTCAAACATGTTAGTGTCAAATATATGTTGGCCCTACAAAACATCAATTATATCTACACCCACATTGCTGAGCTGGGCCAACTCCGGACGAAATGGGGGATTTTGGAGTCCGTAAAGGTAAGGATACCTATCACTCTGGAGACTCCCAAGGATTGAAAGCTATATAAGGTGGTAATTTTCACCGAAGTGCTAAACTGGGGACTCCGGTTCCCACTGGACCCATAAATTGTTGGATACTTTCACTTGGTCAAACTTTACCCTAGCCAGCTAAGCCCCAATGCCTGCTACTCTCTCTTTTCTTGCATCATGATATCAAGGTTGTCGAAGATCCCACTTCCGATGGAGCAGTTTGATGTTGTAGCAAGCTTGTGCAAGAACCATCAGATTCCATTCTACCATCATAACATGGGCAATGACTTCAAAGTTGTGGATGACCTGTTGGAGTCCGAAACGAATTAGAGGACACACTTCCTGTTTGTTAGTGGAACGTGGGAAAATGGCAGGAAGATCAAGGCCAACACCAACCCTAGCATGCTGACTAGAAGGTGCAAAAGTACTCGTAATTTCCCTTATTTTCTTTGTCTTTCAAGTTTCTTTTTTTCCCTTTTAAATTATAAGTGTTCCTATTCTGATTTGCTTGTTACTCCTTTTCAGTGCTACCAAAAGAGTTCACCAGACACTTGGAGGAGGGGAAAACGACCTGTGCACAACCCAATGCATGGGCTGCGGAGCATTGGGGAAATGCCTTCCACAATTGCTTCACATCCGGCCATTTAGTGAGGTCCCATCTGTGGAACACCACAAGCTGGAGAGACCTCTCATGGGAAGAGCTGACCACCCTTCCTCCACCTGGCGTGATTCGCAAAAGAACAGTGGCCAATGATGGAAAATTTTTCTTACCTTCCAGAGCTAAGGCTCCCATAAAGATGAAGAACAAAAAGAAGAAAGCTGCATCAGGATTGGTTCAAGCAGCCACGGAAATGACTAGTTCGGGGAACCAATGGGGATTGATGGAGCTCTACTCAAAGCAGTAGAGGTTGAAACAACGAGGGAGGCTGGAGAGTCGCGGAACCTACCAAAGACTCCTAAGAAAGACAAGAAACGGAGGGCCAGCAGTGATGAGAAAGCTGCTAAGAAGAAGAAGGTCACCCTGGGAGAAGAAATAATTCTTCGTCCTTCAGAAAACCAACCTCCCCCAGCCCCTGTTGATCCTACCATGCGAGAGAAAATCCTAACATATCTCCAGTCTGGAGAGATTGCTGGGGGAGGGAATGAAGAAGTGGACATTAGTTCCCTTCAAGACATTGATTTGTATTTTAATGATTCCGAGAAGGATGATTTTGCAGGTCCCTACCGTCCCTCCAGTTCTGCCAATATGATGACCTTCAATGGTAAATCTTTCTCCATCTTCTGAGAGCAAGATGTCCTGAGCCACTCCTTCCTTGGTCATATCCGACCAATACTTGACCTGGAAAAGCAGGTGAAGAGTCAGACCACCTTTATCAACTCCCTCATCTCTGATAAGCAATCCTTGTCAAACAATCTCATAAATGCTCAGCAAAGTATAGAGGAACCGAAGAAGGAGATGGAGGCACTAAAGAAGGACAAAGAGAATTCGGCAACTAAGTTAGCCACATCAGAAACATCTAGAACTGAGCTCCAGACTAAGTATTCTAACTTAGAAAAAGACCTCACAACACCGAAGGAGGAAGTGCAGACCAATGATGGTGCCATTCAAACCTTAACCGATGAGAAGGCTAAATTGGAGAACTCTGTTTCAGAGATGACCAAGGATAAGGAAGATTTAAAGAGTCAGCAGAAGCAGGCTATTCAGGTGGGTATTGATAAGTATACCAATGAAGTGATAGACTTTTTAGAGAAAATAGATGATGGAGTCAAGTCTGACATGGTGCTGCTCTTCCATGAGACTTTTCCGAAGAGGACCCTTGGTCCCTTATGGATATATGTGGAATACGAAGACCTCCCATTTCATACTATGGCAGATGGCGATAAGCACAACTAATCCAGTAGAATAGATTCCACTACTGATGATGAAGAGGGAACTGGTGAGAGTTCGAGTGCCGTACTCAAAAGTCCTAAAAAAGGTGATGGTGGTGAAGGAACGTCCGAAGGGAACAAGCCCTAAGGTTTAATCATATATATATATATATATATATATATTGTCTTTCCAAACAGTTAAAGTCCTTGGATGGCCAAGGCACATTTTGTATTGTTATTCGGTTAAAGTCCGAATAAATCCTTTGAACACCTAAAGTCCTTGGATGGCAAAGACATGTCTTGTTTTCATGTTCGGTTCAAGTCCGAATAGGTTTAATTTATCAAACCTTCTATTGTTTAATACTCTTCTTTAAATTTATTATGGATTTATGTTTAAGTAGCCCCTAGCATTTCAGAAGTACTAAAGTGAGAGTGTTTAATATCTCCGATGACATGTATTTAATAGTCACCACTTAACCAAGCTTATCCGATCTATTAAAGATCCAAAGTGTTGAATAAGCGATTTGTACTTGAATTGAATTTTAGTAAAACCACTCTGAATATTTTAAGAAAGCATAATATATTATTGAATAAAAGACCGGACACCTCATTAAAACCTCCCTGGGCCACCAGGGTAGGAAAGAGTATGCCCCCTAATATTTACATTGATATTTAAGAAATAAATATTTACACAATAACTTTATTCTAAATATAACCTGAGATGTTCAATATTCCATGGGTGCTTCAAAACTCTCCTTTCTTTGTCCTAAAGTCTATATATCCCAGGTTTGAGCTTTTCACAGACCTCATAGGGGCCTTCCCAGTTCGGAGCCAACTTACCGAATTGCTTCTCCTTGGTGTGTAAGAAACCTTTTCTTAACACCTTATCTCCTGGTTGAAAATCTCTTCTTTTGACCTTGGAAGAAAATCTGTTTCTCATCAAACCTTGGTAGTGAGTTATTCTTAGGTGAGCTTTAACCCTTCTTTCTTCTATTAAGTCCAACTAATTCGTAAGTGCTATCTCATTAGCTTGTTCGGAATAGTTTTGGACTCTGTATGATGGTAGAGTAGTTTCTATGAGGGTAATTGCATCAATTCCATACACCAAAGCAAAATGAGACTCTTGTGTAGCTGCCGAGAAGTAGTTCGGTATGCTCACAACACTTCTTGCAAATAGCTTGGCCACTTCCCTATAGCTCTTTCTAGATTCTTTTTTAATCCGGACAAATAATCCTGTTGGAAACTTCAACCTAGCCGTTTGCTTGTGGATGGAAAGGAGAAGAAAAACAATGCTGAATACCTTTAGAAGCTCAAAAATTCTCGATGTCCTTGTTATCAAGTTGTGGCCTATTGTCTGTGGTAATCTTTTGAGGGATCCCGAATCTGCAACATATATTGGATAGGGTAAATTTAATGAAAGCCTTCGAAGTGGTTCCTGCCAAAGGAACTGCCTATATCCATTTTGAGACGTAATCAATAGCAACTATAATAGTTTTGCACCCCCGGACGCCATAGACAGAGGTCCAACTAAGTCCAATCCCCAATGGACAAAAGGTAATGGCTCATAAATAGACTCCATAGGTACTGCTGGCACATGAATTTCATTGTCATACCTTTGACATGGATCACACTTCTTTACCATTTCTTTAGCATCTGTCATTATGGATGGCCAATAGTACCCAGCCAATAACACTCTCCGGGTTAGTGCCCTGTACCCACAATGTGTTGATCCTTCTCCATCGTGTAGTTCGGATAAAAAGACTTGATATTCTTCAACCCCCAAACAACGCAAGAGAGGTCTACAAAAATATTTTTTATAGAGAACTCCACTTATGATAAAAAAAACCACGAGCCTTGTGTTTAATTTTTCTTGCCATAGCTTTATCCGGAGGTAAAACCCCATCAGAAATATATTGAAGAAGGGAAAACCTCCAGCCTTTAGGTTGAATCACTTGTATGCTCATTCTTTCCCCATCTTCCTTATTTTGGCTTGGTTTTATAGATGAGCATTCTTGTATGTGAATCCAAGGGTAGGACTCAGAATACGCTATAGTTGCCAACGAATCTGGTAGTGTATTCTCTGATTTGGGAATATGCTCATAACAAACAGTTTTGAAGTTGAATGTGACCTCTTTCAGGAGGAGTAAGTATTTGAGCAGTTTCTCCTTCTTGGCCTCAGACTGACCTTGAGCGTGATGGATAAGAAGTTGAGAGTCACTTATCAACCGAACTCTCTTAGCCCCACATAGGAAAGCCAATTTAAGACCAGCTATAACTGCTTCATATTCGGAGTCATCGTTAGAGGCCCTAAACCCAAAGCATATAGCGTGGTACATCTTATCACCAAATAGAGAGGTTAGGAAAATTCCAGCTCCACAAACCATTGTGCTTGAACCACCATCAGTTCGGACTACCCACTCATTCTTGGTTATCTCTTTTGAAGTTTGTTCGGAGTTCCTGTCAGAATGAAATTCTACCATGAAATCAGCCACTGATTGAGCTTTGATAGCCGTTCGTGGGAAAAATCAATGTCGTAATCGCCCAACTCTACTGACCACTTGGTCATCCTGCTTGATATGTCTGCCTTCTGAAGAACATTCTTGAACGGGAAAAATGTCTGGACAATGATGGAATGAGACTAAAAATAGGGCCTCATCTTTCTTGCCGCAATCACTAAGGCTAGTGCCAACTTTTCAAGCTTTAAGTACCTCTTCTGAGCATCTATTAAACCGTTGCTGATCTAGTACACCGGACGAGGGTAATTGTCCACTTATCTTACCAATACTGCACTTATAGCACATTCTGACACAGCCAAGTATACATAGAGTGTTTTCTTCTTGAATAGGTTTAAAAAGAGTTTTTGGTGAGGATAAGTGTTTCTTTATTTCAAAAAAATCTTGGCTGCACTATGGAGACCAATTACAATCTTTAGCATTCTACAAGGTTTGGAAAAACGGAGCACATTTGTCCAAAGACCTTCAAATAAAACGATTCAGGGCAGCCAACCTTCCAACGAGCCTCTGGACTTCTTTGATATTCCGAGGAGGATCCATTTCCAATAGGGAATTAAGCTGATCCAGATCGGGCTGTATTCCTTTCTCACTTATCACATAACCCAAAAAAATTCCAAACCGAACCTCAAAGACACATTTTTTCTGGATTCATTTCCAAATTCACAGCTGTCAAATTAGCAAATGTTTCTTGAAGATCAATTATACGCAAATCGTCCTCCAGGCTTTTAACCATCATGTCATCTATGTATACCTCCATTTTTCTACCAATCTCACTAGTGAATTTTTTGTTCACCAACCTCTGATAAGTAGCCCAACATTCTTTAACCCAAAAGGCATCACCTTGTAGCAATGGAGACCTCTGTCTGTTATAAAGGTAGTATGATCTTGATCCTTCAGATCCATCTGTATCTGGTTGTACCCGGAAAATGCATCTATGAAGGACAAAAACTTGTTTCCAGACGTAGAGTAAGATCTATTAAGTTTAGTGAAATCAATGCACATACGTCATTTCTCTTTCTTATTCTCGACTAACACCAGATTGGCAGTCCATAAAGGATATTGGGATTCTTTTATGTGTCCAATCTTAGTAAGCCGATCAACCTCTTGAACTATCACATTACCAGATTGGCAGTCCATAAAGGATATTGGGATTCCTTTTTGTGTCCCATCTTGGTAAGTCGATCAACCTCTTGAACTATCACATCTGATTTTTCCTTAGAAAAAGCTCTCCTTTTCTGTACAACAGGTGCAACATCACTCCAGATTGACAACTTTTATGAGATAACGCTTGCGGGCACTCCGGTTACATCACTATTGCACCAAGAAAAGACATGATGATTGTTTAGTAAAAAGGACAACAACTTCTTTCTCAACTCTGGTGCCATTTTGGAACCAATCTTGATATTTCTACCCTCTACAAAGGATTGGTTTTCAATATCTTCAATCGGTATAATAACACTAAGAGCCTCTCTAGGGTCATAAATCTCACCCTCTCCCTCAGAAGGCTCCAGTAACTACTAATCTTCATAAATCCGAACTGCTCTCAAAGTTTTAGGAGCAAGGGCAGTTGCATAGCACTCCCTGAGAGGATGTTTGCCGAACTGCTTGTGTCTATCAAAATCCGGCGTATATCATTGCTCCCAATAGATGCTCCTATCACCAGCGCATCCTCATGAGGCCCATCAATATTTCTCAAATCATCCTCATCAAAAATATATAAATGGAAAAGGGGTTTGGCATTGATGGGAAGACATTCCCTCTTCCAGCTGAGTGGTCAAACTGTGCACATGCCTCTTCCTTGATGAATGAGTGGGTGCTGTCACAATATCTCCTCTAAAAATTGTGAGTGATTCGAAAAAGTTGATCAGTCCGGACACCATCCTGGTTTGTTCTGTTATGACCCCTACTTTATTCTGAGTTTGATCAGGATCCAGATACTCGGAATCAACATCAAATCTTTCAAGGATTACCATTGCCCCCTCTTGAGCAGATGTTCCTACATTGTTTGTAGGGCCCGTTCGAGGAGCATTGTCAGGCCTGTTTCCAGTTATTCTTTTAACATAAGCTCCCAATTTGCCTCTTTCAATAAGATTTTGTACTTCTTGTTTAAATCCTATGCAATCTTGAGTGTTATGGCCTATATCATTATGATACTGGCAAAAACAATTATTTCGGCTTTCTCTGGGAGATTACAGTGTTGTTGGTTTCCGGAAATAGACTTCATCCTTGGTATTGTCATATATTGTGGCCACATTCTCTTTAAACTATACAAACCACTATGGCTGAACCCAAGGACCTCTTTTACCTCTTGACTGCTGGCTCTGAGACTGATTCTGGTTGGACTGAGTTTGTTTAGTCCGGTTGGACCCTTGTCCGGACTCCTTAGCTTTAAATCCGGACTGGTTAGCTGTTGTGGTGGACCTCACTTGTCGGTGCACCCTGGTTTTCTTGGTTTCTTCCACATTAATCTATTTTCCCACTTGATTCAACAGGCTACCCCAGGTCATGGCTTTCTTCCTGGTCATTGAATTGGCCAGGTTCCCTGGGTTCAACCCTTGTCTCAGAGAAGCAATTGCCACCTGTTCGAAGCAATCTGTTAATCCGTTCTTTGTATTCACAAACCCACATATGTAGTCCTTTAAGGACTCGATTGGTTCTTGGGCAAAATGGATAATGGTATCTCAATTTCCCTTCACCTCCTTACTTCCAACAAATTTCCTTCGGAAGGCAACCCAGAATGCATCAAAGTTTCTTATACACCCCTGGGGTAAGCTGTTGTACCACTTAAGAGAACTTCCCGTAAAATTGTGGGAGACGGCTCTGCACAAAATTTTGTCATCATCATCAAAATTCATCATGAAGTTCTTGAATTGCTCTAGATGGTTGTCCAGATCTTTACTTCCATCATACTTCTCCATTTTGGAGCTGTCAAATATTTTGGTTAGGTTTCCGGAAAGTATTTTGCAAGACAAGGGTGACTGTCTCCAATTCGTATTACGACTAAAATCTGTGTCTTCATTAGGTGTTGCAAAAATACATGGTTTGGTTTGAGAAGCAAAATGATCTATCAGCAACTAATCATCATGTCTGTGAGATGATCCTTTGCCCAGATGCCTTTTAAGCCTACCATGCCTATCTCTCTTTCTTGAATACTTTTTGATTAGTTTCATCTTATTTCTGGATCTCCCCTCCTCACTGCTTGATGACAAAGACTCATCAAGCTCAGTCTCATTCGAAGAGCTGCTGGAGGACTCAGAGTCTGAACTTTCAACGGGCTTAGACCGATGTGTCCCTTAGAGCTGACATGAGTCTTCTTTGAACTCAGATGAGTCTTTATTGATGGATCATTCTCCCTAGGGTTGTCAGTTTGAGGAATAGTTGACACTCTTGACTTCTCCCTTATACCATTTTATGCTTATTTTATGGCCCTTGGCGCATTTATTTCTACTCTCAACTTGTCTGGCTCTTCAATGGTGTATTCCTTGTTTCCCCCAACCTTTTCCACCACAGGTGGTAGTGTTCCCTGCTCGTTCGGATCCATCAGAACTGGTTCTTTTTAATGGTTTTGAATGTAAAATTCAGGCACCTTCGTGCTCCCACTATGGTCGCCAATTTGGTTTGGTTTATTTTGGGCTGGAGGTAGTTTGGTAAAGTATTTTGGTAATTTTGAAGTATTTAGCGTTTAATGTAAGGAGTAGTGAGATAAATGAGCAGCCTGCTTGTATTAAATGTTGATCACCCTCATTAATGAGAGTGGTTGGGGTATTTATACTCTTAATTAATGACCTATAGGCTTACCGGGTCAAGTTATGAAACCGGATCAAGTTTAAGGACCCATTAGTCTTTTAAGTGGATTATCTAATAGCTTAGTCAAAAGGTGTTTTACGTTTGTCTAGTTCAGATTTTTCAGTGGTGTGTCATTGTCCGAATTACCCCTTTCCGGATTATGCAGTGGACTATGTCTGAAGTATCCGAACTCATCAATAACAACCTAAATTTTCAAGTTTACATAAAATCTACCAAAAATATCATTCGGATATAAAAACATAAACTCAACATCTTTTTAATTTCTTTTTAATTCGCGAACCCTCTTTCTCTACTTATAAAATCTTCCAAATTAGAGATTTTTTTCTAAAAAAATAATTGAATTATGAAATCAATCATCACAAATCAACTAGAAAATCAGATTTTCACTACGAAACTACTCTCTTTCATCTTTATTTTTTTAATTATTGTGCTCCTTACCTAAGAGCCGTTCATGTTTCGTTTTGATAAATATATATTTAAAAAAAAACTAAAAGTACAATCAGTAACCTAAGAACATATTATGTATTTATTTAAAGTTTTGGATGATTTTATTTTCGTTCTTAGCAACCATTTACAACGTATGTATGCAACCTAATGCATTTAATTTACATAGACAATTTCTTTCTTGTTTTTTAAACCTAAAAAACTTTTAAGGAACCAATGTGAACGTAATTTCACACCATAATATAGTAAGTTTCCATAAAAACTTTCTTTTTTGTTTTCAAACCTACAAACGCTTTTATGAAACCGATATTGACCTATTTTGGCACCCAAATTACAGTTAGTTTCTAGGCCAAACTTTTTTTTTGGTATTTCAAACCTAAAAATAATTTTACAAAACCCAATCAAAAGTAATTTCGCACCTAAAATACAGTAAGTTTCTAGAAAAACTTTATTTCTTGGTTTTTAAACATATAAAACTTTTATACAACCTATTTGAACATAATTTGGTACCCAACTTACACTAATTTACATATATTTTTTATTTTATAATTCAGATAAAAAATAACAAAAAAAATAGTATATTACACATCGTGATTTGTACTTATAACTTAGTTGTTGAACTCATCACCTATAAAAGAAGCTCACCTACAAGATTTAAAAAACACGCATTTCTACCATCTAATTAAAGGTGCATATGACCATAACCATTTGTTAATTCTTCAAAGAATAAATGGGAGGTCATAACAAAAATAATAAAATATTTTAAGAATAAGAATGAAACTTTTATATCTGCTGGAAAACCTGTTAAATACGATAAATGATGTAATGCTCATTTTGGGAGTCAAGTTAAGGAAAAAAAGATTAACATAAATAAAATAGGAGTTGAAGCTTTTACAAATGAAGAAATACAATCAAGAATCATCATAACTTCTTTTCTAGATTCTTGGCTCCAAAAAAGATAACGATAAACTTTTGTAATTCCACAACTGAAAAACCTATTTTCGCAACCAATTTACTCTTAATTACCAACCAATATATATTTTTGAAATTTCAAAACTGAAAAAAAAAACCTATTTTCATAACTAGTTTATTCTAAATTACACAACCAAATGTAACAAATTACAAAACTATTTTTATAGGATGCAGTCAAGCGGGTTGCAGTTTCACAAAAAATATAGGATATCAAAGATGTAATTGTACCCTCAATGTTGTATGTTTGTGCAATAATAATTTTCAAAAAATATGGAGAAATATTAGTTACTGCAACAGTAAAATATGTTGAAAAATTTTCAAAAATAAATGACTAGATTGGTATAAAGAAAAGTTAACAAGTTTAGTAACAAAAATGTTACGTAAGCAAAACAGAAACAATAATTAGTTGTAGCACTACTTATGGTGAGTACTAATTCAAATAATTCTCTATCATTGTGAAACTATTGTTTCTAGAAAAAATAACCGTTGAACTCTACACAAGATGTAAAAAAACTATTTTAGGATGTTTCAAATGGATGATATTAGAGAGAAGTGATACGAAATTGGTTAAAATATTCAACAATATAACGACAACAAAGATAAGTTTACAAATGATTTTTGTTTCATAAAAATCATTTTAAATTTTAAATTTAATTAATAAACTTTCATATTATAATAACATATTATAGTGGGATAACTAGAAATAACAAACTAATAGAGGTTGAAATTTACGAATAATATAAATGAAACAGAAAGTCATGAAGGTGTTAATGTTGATGAATATATGAATATTAATGAAAAAAATGAACGAAGGTGTTGATGTTGATGTTGGTAATGAAGAGCTTGATATTTCACCAACTAGTGCTCTAGAAAAAAAAAGAAAAAAAGAAAACAAAAGCAGTTTAAAATATAGGTGCGAAAAAACTCTAACTCGCAGATTCTAAAATATTTTGAAAGACCACGTCTTGAAGATAACATCACTTTAAATGATATGTCAGAGAACATGAGGCTTAAGGAAAAAGATAATAGAAGTTCAGGAATAGGTAAAAAGTCTATATAATCAAACTGAACATGTAACTTATTTCTATTTAAACAATCCAAAAATCCTTCCTTCGCACCGAGGCTTTTCATATCTACGCACCTATATTACACTTAATTTTGAACCTAGTTTTTTTTATATTTACGCACCCATATTTCTCTTAATTTTACAACCATCTTTTAATACTTAATTACACAATGGATTCTCTTACTATTCAGTCTGATTATGTTTCCACTCTCATTTATTTGATAAATTTATTGAATCTTTCATATTAAAATTTGGTAAGAAAATCACCGAAGTTTGTCTTTTTATAACTGTAAGTGCTTCATATCATGGTTTGTATTGTTTGAATTTAGCTAATCATTACGTCAATATTTTTTATGTGCCCAACTTTTGAAATATATTTTCAAATAATTCACAGTTAGCATTATCATAATATAGCCTATAAATATGACGTATTTTCTTTGATTCGATTGCTAATATCATAGCTAGATTTCCATCCCAAAATAAAAAACATGGTCATTAAACCATAAGAAGTCTCATACCTCAGATTGTGAGTTACATAATTATAAAAAAAATTGTGGTAATCATTTGTCCGTTGGAATCCTACAAATATAGCATAGACACATTTTGCCAGTTTCAATAAATCAAAACGACAATCCTAGTCGCTTCACCTTCTTCTTCCATATCAACCAGTTTCACTTTAAAAAATATTCTCTCTTCTTCCTCAACACTCTCTATCTATAATCCTTCATTGATCATTTTTTAATTTTTTTTTTCTTTCATCATATTCTATTTGCTATCAATGTAACGTCTCATTCAATTTGCATGCTAGCCATACGAATTCTATGTAATCAAATAAAGAGGGGAATTATCCTTGATATTCAACCAAAGTGTCGTTCAACCATGATTTTTAAAACCCGATATCTTTATAAAAATAAACCTCCATTTCGGCTACGCTGAGCGAGATACCAAGTAATCAAAATATCATCTCGCCCTTACCATTCTCCCTTTATTATTCCATAGATCGAATATGAATTTTAACTTTTTAATGAGAAGTGAAAACTAATAGTCTCAAGGTGCCATATTTTGAGGAATGCCATTGCAAGTGGGCTATTTAGATGATAATTATGCGATATCTCCAATAGTGGACCAAACACTATGTTGTAGACAATCTCCTGGGCATATTGCTAATTGGACAATCCCAACTAGAGAGCATACTATGTGCCATATAAATGAAGCATTGTTTATTCGATATCTTTTACAAACTAATAAAGATAAATTTATCGTACAACATATTAGTTAAAAAATTTAATATACTAATTACCATGTTATAATCCCATGATATGTAATGTGATTAAGGTAATCATGGTATAATTTGTGTATGCGTGTGGATTTTTCTTTAAAAGACTCGATTTTTTAGTTTATGTTAGTTGATTCTATATTGAGAGAGGGTGAATTAGTAGGCTCTACTTCTGTCTATGGTTGTGGGAAAATTTCCATAACATCTTACTTCTTGTATTCTATAACTACCCTCTTTATCGGTTCAAGTCTATCAACCGATCCATCCTCAAGTGCACGCGATGACGAGGTTTGGAAATCTTTAATATTTTTTTGGTGTCACCTTATTAGAATAAGATAAATCAAGAAACCAGAATAAAATTAAAAATAGGAAAAAAAAATCGAAAACCAAATGACACATAAATCTAACCCAAATAAAGAAACTAACTGTCACTAAAAAAATAATTAATTTAGAAAATTTGGTCAAAATCATATGCCGCTGAAAATAGCTGAAATAATACTAGGTAACAAAATCTTTTGGTTTACACCCTTAAATCCATAATAAGATTTGCATTCTCTTTTATGAAAATCTCTCATGTTATTATTACATTTTATCTTTTCTAAATATCATATGACCAATCATGCGAATCTTCGTTTGTAAATGTGAAGATTGTATAATAGATTACCATCAACCAGAGACCTAGAGATTGCAGTTTGGTTTATGATTTTTTTATAAGTATATAATCAATTGTCTTTTTTAATCTATTTATTATTTTATAACAAAAACATGTTCTATGTTTAACATAACTACATCTGCATGGTTGTTCTTATACTATAAAGTAAATGTTATTATAGCTGTAACCTATATTTTTCAATTCGTTGTTGATATCATTCTCTTCACGTGGTATTTGTCCGTAAAAATATGATCAAAATATTTCCAATATATTTCTATCAACTGTAAATATTTTTGGTATTTTCTTCTTTAGATTCATATTATATCGGAGCATGATGTATGACTTTATGCGAATCGTTTACGCACTTTATGGTTCATGTCTTATGTTTTTAGTTTGACGCATTTATGATAATAATGTCTCGCATTTTTATTCTTTGTTCATAGTTTAAAAACGAATTGAATTGCTTGTTTTATTTTGTTATTGGTTGGGATTGTTATTACTACTTTAGTTTTATAACAATAAGTATTGGATCCCCCTAACTTTTCAGTCTCATTGCATTTCTATTTGAATATTTTATTAGATCTTTAAAACCAAAATTTGGTACAAACATCATAATTTTTTTGTCATATAATAATCGACGGTTCATCTCACATTTTATATTCTTTAAATTTGATTATTCATTAAGTCAATTTATTTAATATATCCAATTTCTGAAATACATGTTCAAATAAAAACATCGATTACACTATTCTAATATAAGTTTAAAAATATCGGTGTATTTTTTATTTATTTTACAACCAATATCGTTTTTTTTAATTTCATGAACAATATCATAATTATACATTCTTTTCTAAATTTCCATCATTTGTTTAGAGAAAACAACACTCACCATTCAATGGAATATTACTAAACATAGTTCTCGTTTTTCAAAAGTGTTTTTTTGTTAAAAAAACAAACAAAAAGAAAATATAATTGTGGTTAGGGTTTTATTATTTAGAAAGCTCGAGATTTACATAGAGCATATACTCTTATTTATAGATTAAATAAATAGCTAATGAGTTTGAGCTATCTATTTCTAATATCCTCTCTCAAACACACCATATACGAATAATGAGCAGAGTTTATCAAGAAAAAAAACGAAACCTGAAAAAGATGTGTCCATCTCAAGTGATAATCTATTTCGATGTGTTTCGTCTTTTCATGAAAAATAGAATTCTTTACTATTTGCACGACACTTTTGTTATCATTGTTAGGAAGTAAGTTTAGTAATGCTAACGCTTATATCTGCAAGAAGCCATCGTAACTAAACAATCTCAAATATGGTCAATACAATAGCATGACGCTTCTTTCAACAGAAGATCTAGAAACAATATCTTGTTTCGTGCTATCCTATAAGATTAAGTCTTTTAAACAGATGATCGAAAAACAATATCTTGTTTCGTGCTATCCTATAATATCAACGATTTTTCAAAAAAAAACGTAACATCGTTACATTTTATTTTCAAAATATTTATATAACTCGACTTTAGGGTTTGGGGATTTACTTTGAACTTGATTGAGTATTTGAATCGTGGTCAGAAAAGCAAAAGCAAGTCTTCTACACCTCAGATTGTGAGTGAGTGACATATCGTAAGGAAACTTGTGGTGACCGTTTGTTGTTAGAATCCTACAAATCTTGACGTAAATACATTTCGCCAATTTCAGTCAGCTACTACTACACTTCCTTCCTCTGATACAAATCAGAGCGACAATGCTACTCGCTTCACCTTCTTCTTCTTCTTCCATGTCAACCAATTTTACTTCAACTACTTTTCTCTCTCCTTCCTCAACTCGCTCTCTCAATAATCCTTCCTTGATCAATTCTTTCTCTTCCTCTCCTTCTCTCTTTCTTTCACCACACTCTCTTCGCTATCAACGTCTCGTCTCCTTCAATTTACGTGGTGGCCACTCGAAATCCAAGGTTTTCCTTTTTTGTCATTTAATGTGTTATTGTGAGTTCAACTTTTTGTAATTCGAATTTCATGTGCAGAGATTGCAGATCACCTGTTCGACTGATCAACAGTTGAAGGTGATGATATCCGGTGCACCTGCGTCTGGGAAAGGGACTCAGTGCGAGTTGATTGTTCAAAAGGTAACTAACTTAATGTAAAATTGAGGTAGGTAGAGTGTGTATTGCCTCACTTGTTGATGTAATGTGAGTTCCATGATAAAAAAAAAGTGAATCAGTATTGAATTTCATTATGCTTTGATTCTCACGAATGGATTCGTGGTAATGCAGTTCGGGTTGGTACACATTTCGACTGGGGATCTTTTGAGAGCAGAAGTATCATCTGGGACGGATATTGGAAATAAAGCCAAAGAGTTTATGAATGCTGGCCGCCTTGTTCCAGATGATATTGTCACAACTGTACTACTTCATTAGTTTACTCGGCGACTTTCATGTTTTGAACATCCTGTTTTAATTAATTTAGAAGATATATGTGTTTTTTCTTCTGTAGATGGTGATTTCAAGGATATCGCGTGAAGATGCTAAAGATAGAGGATGGCTTCTTGATGGGTATCCACGGAGTTCTGCCCAAGCGGAAAGTTTAGAAAAACAGAACATCAGACCTGATATTTATGTGGTATTAGATGTATGTGTATCACGTCATCGTTTTGGTGAATTGTTGTTTGTGTTACAGCAGTTCTCCTTTACCTAGCATTAACATAAACGTCATTTCTTAATGTCAGGTTCCTGATGAGGTTCTAATCGACAGATGCGTTGGTAGGAGGATGGACCCAGTCACGGGGAAGATTTATCATATTAAATTTTTCCCTCCTGATAGTCAAGAAGTGAAAGCAAGACTTATTACCCGTCCTGATGACACTGAAGAGAAAGTATGACCTTGTATTTTTATGAGCCCTTTCTTTTTCCTCTCTTGTCTCTTGGCTTTGCCGTGTTTTCCCTTCTATTGATTTTTTGGTGATATATTTAGTTTCCTAAACAAAATCATAACTCGCAGCAATCGTGTGCACGTTAAAATTCGTTTTACTTGATTAATTAGCTGGTCCAACAAATTTGCCTAAAAGAAAGAAACATGGGACAAAGTGAAAAGGGCATCTATGATATCTGGTGAGATTTTGGTGTCTAGGGATAAGGCCCAGGAATGCCAAAAGGAAATGTAACGAGCACAAACACAAGAATCTATGATATTAAGTGAGACTTTGGATCATGGATGTTGCAACTTAGCTTAATATATTATACTATCTGCATTAGATGAGGCATGTATTTCGTATGTATTAGTTGTAAATTTGTGCCACCTAGTCTTATTACTTCGGGATGGGATGAGTGGTGGTCTATAGTATTCAAGCATTTTCATTTGAAGTGTGATGCTTATATTATTAGTCTCTTTGTGAGAGGGAAGATGTAAGTGCATCATGCCTGTGGAACCATCTTGTTAGAAAATTGTACTCTGCAAACGATATTTGTTCTCAGCGATGGAATCTAACATACTTTTATTTTCTCGAGGTTAAATCGCGACTAGAAATTTACAAACAAAATGCAAAATCGATCTCGTCGACTTACTCATCCATAATGGTTAAGGTAGTTGTACACTATTATCATTCCACCAAGTCATAGTTATCATGATATCATCCTGAGTGATTTGTGGTTGTTTTCCCTGCGGCAATTCACAGCTTGATGGAAACAGAACAAAGGATGCAGTTTTCAAGGAGATAGAGTCTTTGCTAAATGAGGCGCGGAAGGATAAAAGAAAAGGATTATTAGGCAAGTGCTAGTTGTTGACTTTTCTGGAAGTTTAATAGTGTTCATGTATGGTATATGCACTCATAATGTTTTTTATACTTTTGCCTCTTTATCCAATTCTTGTCATTTTTAGTGTAGGAAGATAAGCTTCTTTACCAAATATGATTACCTTTTTTCTTTCATCTCCACAAGAGATTTGAGATCATGCTTGTGCAATATAAATTATATAATTCAGTATATATATAGCATAGACATTCTATTCAAGATTAACGTAAGAAATCAGTTTCTATTGTAAGCAATGTTATATATTCTGTGCATTTTGCATTATTGTTTGCAAAAAGCTTCAAAATAGTGTTATCGCACTAAAAGATAATTCTACTTATCTGGATTTTCTAACTTCATTAAATTGCCTTCTATACTCAAGTGCAACCTCTACCTGTAACTGAGCGCCTTTTAAGTGAAGGATCTCCAAATCAAGTATGTTTTTAAGTTCAAAGATCATTGTATACAAGTGCTAATGTCATGCATCTTATGTGATCTTGCATTTTGCAGGATAAATGGAGAGGAATTCCTACTAGATTGAACAATATTCCTCATTCTAGAGAAATAAGGACTTATTTTTATAATGATGTGCTACAAGCCACACAAAGAGCAGTGAAAGACGGGAAACTTCGATTGAAGGTCAGATATTAGAATAAACGGTATTTTTGACGGAGACAAAGGTCACTTTTTAGCAGAAGTTTGGATATATTTGTATACATTGAAGATTGTTCTTGATTTTAGATTAGAACATGATGGCTGTGACGAGAAGTGAAGATTTTTACAGATATTTCAAAATACATCTTAAGTAATTTTATGATAGATTGGAATCATTGATTAAGCAGTTTTGGAATTGTAGAATGTTTAGGCCAGGTGCACCAAGTGCTAGTTTGATTTTATCTGAATTTACATTGTCAATGAACAGGTAGAGATCAATATCCCGGAGCTTAATCCAGAAATGGTAACAAATTTCCTTTATTTTAAATTTATCAACTTCAGGAAATATAATCTAGAAGTAACCATACTTATGATATGCAGGATGTTTACCGAATCGGTACCTTGATGGAGCTTGTTCGATGTCTAGCTCTGTCATTTGCTGATGATGGGAAAAGAGTGAAGGTAGCAAAGTAGTACATAAGCTGGTTTAATCGGAAAATGTGACTTGTATAACAATGGCAAGCAAAAATTAAATATTTTATTCCAGGTCTGTGTTCAAGGGTCTATGGGCGAAGGTGCACTGGCAGGGATGCCATTGCAACTTGCAGGCACTCGACAGATTTTGGAGTATATGGATTGGGGTACATATGGTGCAATGGGGACTTTTATAAATATTGGTGCAATAGGTACTTGGATTAACCGAAAAACATTATCTGTATTGTGTATATATACTTCTCTTCTATACCTCCCATATTTAAGGCATTACTTTGTGTGTTAGTTCCTCTGTGGTATTCTTCTTCCTTTAGTGTTGCTTTTAGATTATTTACCTAGGGAGAGACAGTTAGTCCCTATATCGAAGCAAATGTATCAAGATATCTTGATATGCTATTGACAAAATATGAAACATGACCACAGAGACTTCTTGTATTTGACGCGCTTCGAACTGGTAAATAAGAACCTTCAAATGGAAGGGAAGCCATCCCTCGTCATCACTATTTCCTAGAGTTAATATAACAATTCAAATATCAAAATTGAGAATGCATAAGCTCGATGGGAAGGTGTATGGGATTTTATGATAGATTGATCGGGGTGCTATTAGATGAAACCTTCATTCACAGGACACAACTTGGTTGAGACGATTCTAATGGTTTATGTATAGTAATATTAGACATCTTGTATTCTCATTTGCAGGGGCCAAAGAGGTTGATGAGCAGGATGATATGTTCATCTTAGTGGCTCCTCAAAATGCTGTAGGAAACTGTATAATAGATGTAAGGAGCTTGGAAGGAAAAGGCTACTTTTAAGTTTTAATTTTGATATTTTTAACTTTTACTATCTTTGAACATACAGGACCTTAGAGCTATGACTGATGCTGCTGGTAACCGACCAGTTGTTGTCATCAATCCTCGGCTCAAGGTTTGGTTTTTTTTTTCTTATAAAGTTATGTATCATAGGTCGATCTTATTTAGACATAATCACTGCATCATTAATAGCTGTTGTAGAATGTAGGTTCCGGATAACTTGAGTAAATGATGTTAAGAACTCCGTTTTTCACTATAGAGGACACTGTTGCACTTTTCCCTTCAAAGATATTAGTAGTTCTCATTTTTCATGATGCTAATATGTCTGTGTTTTATCTTCTAACTCAGGACTTACCTGCTTCAAGTGGTATAATGCAAGTACGTAACTACACTTAGTAGCTGATGCTAACATAAATTTATCTGTTTGTAACTGTTGTACTCCTTTTGTGTTAGACGATTGGTCGGGACAAGAGAATGGAATATGCTGCTTCTTTTGAAGATTGCTATTTCTTTCGTCTTCTCTACTATGCAGGGACCCAGTATCCAATTATGGGTGCTCTCAGGTACATTAATCAAAAGACAATACTATTAATCATGCTAAGGTCATCCTACTCACTATAATATAGTGAAGGTCAGGTCTTGGCGCATCCTTGTTAAATTATTCTCGCTTTTCAGATCTGTAGTTTTTAGATTATATATTTTATTTACAGGATGGCATACCCTTACCAGCATGAGCTATACAAAAGAGTGGACGAACCGTCTGGCAAGGAAAATTACGCCCTAGTATCAAAATTTACAGAGAAGCCAAGTATTGACGAGGTTAACGATGCCTTGACTGGGATTCCCAGGTAACTCATTCAACGGCAAGGCTGATCGTTTATGTCAACATTTTTTAGGTCCATTTTCTATGCTTTAATTTACTATGAAGTAGTGAAGGCAGATTACATTGTTTTCTTTTTCCCACATTGCAGTAATCAAACCAAGAAAACCACTGGATTCTGGTAAGCGACGCACCTCTATTTTGAGTTTGGTTGTTTAAAAAATTTAGCTTTTGTGTCATGTGCAGCTGCATTTAGTTTGGTTTTTGAAAATAACATTGTGTTCCAAAAGCTAAAAACAGTTTTACTGAACAGAAAATTAAAAGTCTTTGCAAACTACATTTAGCCTTGTCCATCGAATTTACCTTTACTTGTTCTCCATGCTTTTAGGGGATTCCTAAGTAGTGTATTTTAGAAGAAAAACGAATGGTGATTAAACAATGGTGATTAAACAATAAACACGACGGAACCGGTGAGAAGTCATCATTTTGAATTATAGAATTCTGATTTTATTGAGTGTAAATTATAGAGACAATATATATATATATGTATGAAGCACTCGTGGCAACTCATCATTTTGAAGCATCGTTGTTTTGAAGTTACTCCGTCACTTTCTTAATACATGTCATATGTTGCTTAATGATTCTGCATAATTATTAAAAAGCCATTTATGTAAAAATGATACTACTAAATTGTCTTTTAGTTTCCTTTCTTTAGATAACATTAAAGTTCGTTTCTTACCATAATTGTTTTTCTACTAGTGTAATCATGAATTTTTTTTGGTAGAAAAAAATATATTAAATAAAAATAAAAAGTGTTCTTATTTTTACATCTACATTGGGCATACCCAGAAAAGTGGTTTAGGAGCTGTAAATGAGAGAATCGAAGAAACTCATCTAAACTATAAAAAAAAGTATCCATCGAAAGATAAACCAAATTAAGAAGAGGATAAATGGATTGGATTGGCCTGATATGACCAAATGATCTAAGAAGTAATGGCGAAAGTCAGCAAAGCTAGCAGGCCGGTAGCGATAGAAGTCCGCGATAATTTAAGAACAAAACAAAATTAAGTTAGAGGTTAAATGAGTTAGCAACTTTCGTACCATGAAATCTAAACCGTAGGTCAGAAAATATGCGGTAAGAAATCGAAGAGGCAAGGGTAGTAGAGGAGCAAAAAATTCTGGCATTCCTCTCACACCAGATATGGTAAACGATGGCGCCAAAACAGGCACGCCACAGGTATCGAAAAGTGGATGGAGGCCAGTTGGATGCCTTATGGATCCAAGGTATCCAATTATTGCTGTGGTTTAAAGAAAAACCAAGTTTGGAGCTTGTGTAACCCCAAATGCTCTGAGTGTAACTACAGTCATAATGGATAGTAATTATGAATTCTTGTCTACATATTTTTTTTAGTTTAAATTTTGAAAATAAATACGGATAAACTACGTCATCACCAATTTAAACACTATATTTTATTCTGGGTCTCTAATTTTAATTGTAGTCCTTATTTATTTTATTGATGTAGATATTTCTGTATTTAAAAATAAACTGGTTTTTTTTCGGACCATAAGGTAAACCACACAAGGTGAAAGGCTCCGAGAAAGCGTATCTAGAGGAACTAGAACTCATGGCATTTCGTCACAAGCGTGCCTTACTCAACCAACTCGGCTATCGGATGACGCTCAATATTTTATTTTAATTATATTTAATTTATTAAATATTTGTCTTTATTTTAAATTTAGTTTTATTCTATAAAAAATAATTCCAAATATTTAATTTTTAGTTTTTCGATTTTATAAACTTTATATAATTTTAAAATTTAGAAAGAGAAACACTCCAAGAAACTCTCTCTATCAATTGCGTCGAAACCCAAAATTTTCAAATTCTAGATCCATATGATCTTCAATCATTCAACAAAACATGGCAGAAAGCGCAATTCAAACTCAACTAGATGTTGCTAAGAATATTAATCAATATCCAAAAGACAAACAAAAAGATCTACACCATCCTCAAAGATTTAGAAATCATGATATAGTATCACAAGACACAAAATCTCAAGAGATCGAAACTTTCCTCCCTTACGCAGCTCCAAGAAATCTTCATCTCAGTTGGTGGAAAATCAATTACATGTGGTTAACAATTCGATTTTTTACCACTTCATACCTTCTCAACAACAAAATCAGTCCGACTCTAACATCAGGAAACAACGATCATTCGCAGAAGTTTCTGAGACCCAAGGAGAAGAATTATACTCACGAGAAGGTGATTTACAAGAACAAGGACAATCATCAAGCTGTAATATTCCAGGAAACAGATAAGAATCTTCAAAAAATATGTTAATAGCTAAATATTCACTTGGTCGTCCTAAATTAGAAGACATAAAAATCTTTTTAGATTCGTCAAATTTCTAGGGTTATATTGTACATATGTTTGGGATTACATATATGTTCTTATTGAATTATAAAACCTAGATGATCTTAAAACCCTCTTGAAAAGAAACGTATGGTATATATAAAACTACCCTTTTAGCTAATTAAAATAAAATCCAAATTTTAACCATAAAGTGGAGTCTCTAGAAACTCCCGTGTGGGTTTCTTTTCCTAGAATCCCAGAATTTCTATATAATCATTGATGAGTCCGGATTCTGTTACCTCTTCGGACAGGGACAGTTCGGACAAAGGCCATCTAACCGGACAGGGCAGTTCGAACACCTCATCCATTTGACTGTTCGAACAAGGACTAAAGTACTTAAAAACCTAATCACTTCTTGACTAAGCTTCCTGCTCTCCTACTAAGAGCTCATAGGTCTTTAAACTTGACCCGGGTCTATTAAACATGACCCGACAGCCCATAAGGCCCAAACGTAAGGGTATAAATACCCAACCACCAACATTAAATGAGGGTAATGAAAATTAAATACAACCAGGCTGCTTAATTCTCCCTCTACTCTCTACTCAAATATTAAATACCTACAAACTTCCACAAACTCTAAACAAAAATTACGAACTTACCCTCAGACAAAAATAAACCACACCAAATTGGCGACCACAGTGGGAGAGAAAGGTGCCTGAATCAAGCATTCGAAACCAACAGGAAAAATCAGTCTGAATGAATCCGGACGCCCCAGAAGTACCACCAGCCTTGCTTGAAGTGGTGGGTGAAAATGATGAGTATACCATCGAGGAGCGTGATAGATTAAAGGGCGAGATAGAAGCTTTGAGGGTAGAAAAGGCTAAGATGGGCATGAAGGATAAGTCAAAAGCGTCAGTTGCTCATCATACAGATAACCCTAGAGAGCATGAGCCTTCAAAGACTCATGCCAGCTCCAAAAAGTCTCACCGGTCTAAGCCAGTGGAGAGTTCTGACTCAGACTCAGAGTCTTCTGGTAGCTCCTCGGATGAGGAAGGAGTTGAAGAGTCCTTGTCCTCCAGCAGTGATGAGGGCCGATCCAAAAAGAAGCAGAAGTTGATTAAAAAATATTCAAGAAAAAGGGATAGACATGGGAAATTGAAGAAGAATATATGCAAAGGATCATCTCACAGCCGGAGACATGTAGACCGGATGCTGATGGATCCCTTTGCCTTCCACGATGAACCAGGTATCTTTGCAACTCCCAATGAGGATACTGTGTTCAGTCGTGGCCGGAATTGGAGACAATCTCCATTGTCTTCTAAGATTCTGTCCGGGAACCTCCCTAAGAGGTTTGATAGCACTAAAATGGAAAAGTACGATGGCAGTACTGATCCGGACAACCATTTGGAGCAATTTAAAAACTTCATGATGAACTTTGATGATGACGACAAGTTACTCTGTAGAGCATTCTCCCAATCCTTTACGGGGAGTGCTCTGAAGTGGTATAACAGCCTACCTCAGGGCTGCATCAAGAATTTTGATACCTTTTGGGTGGCCTTTCGAAGGCAGTTTGTTGGGAGTAAAGAGTTGAAGGGCAATGGGGACACAAAATCCATTGTGCCCAAGAACCAAACGAATCATTGAAGGAATACATAAGTCGTTTTGTAAACACCAAAAATGGATTGGCTAATTGCTTCGAGCAAGTAGCAATAGCGTCCTTGAGACAGGGTTTGAACCCTGGAAATTTGGCTGATTCAGTGACCCGAAAGAAAGCCATGACTTGGGGAGGTTTGCTGAATCAGGTCGGAAAGCAGATCAATGTTGATGAAACAAAGAAAACTAGGGTGCATAGGCAGGGGAGGTCTGCCCCGGTTGCACCAAACCCTAACCAAAATCAGTCTGGAAACAAGGCAAGAGAGACCGGACAGGGGCATAACAGGGCCAAAGATCAATCTCACCCAGCTGCACCTGCCCAGAGTCAACAATCTAGAAATAAGAGGGGGCCTTGGGTCCAACCAGAGTGGTTTGCAGAATTGAAAGAAAATATGGCCACCATCTATGATAAAACAAAGGAAGAAGTGCACTATAGAAGACCAGCCGCACTGTAATCCCCTAGGGAACATCGTAACAACTCTTTCTGCCAGTACCATAATGATACTGGCCATACCACTGACGATTGTATAGCCTTGAAACAAGAGGTTTAGAACTTGATTGAAAGAGGAAAGCTGGGGGCATATGTCAAAAGAAGAGGAGGAAATAGGCCTGACAATGCTCACCGGGTTGGTCCGAGCAATGCTCTGGAGGGGGCTATGGTAATAATCGAAAGATTTGATGTAGAATCTGAATACCTGGATCCTGATACAACTCGAAATAGAGTGGGTGCCATTGAAGAACGTGGTAAAACGGTCTCTGGGCTAATTAAATTTTTTGAGTCACTTACGATTTTCGGAGGGGATACTATGACAGCTCCTACCGCTTCTTCAAGGAAGAGGCACGTTCACACTTTAGCCACCCAGCTAGAAGGAGGCATGACCTCTTATCAGTCGCAAATTCCATTTCCCTTCATTGTTTTTGATGAAGATGACTTAAGAGATATAGCTGGCCCTCATGAAGATGCTGTCGTCATAGGAGCATCCATTGGGGGCAATGACATAAGACGAATCTTGGTGGATACTGGAAGCTCAGCCAATATCCTCTTCTTAACCACTTACAAAAAGATGAAAAATCCAGCCGTAATTCAGCGTTCGGACATATCAATTGTGGGCTTCACTGGGAGCTCAACAGATGTGATCGGGGAGTTCGAAGAAGAAGTTTTGTTGGGCAAGGGCCCTTTCAAGAAAATGGTCAGGATAATTTTTATTGTGGTGGATTGTCCCACTTGCTATAATGCCATTTTAGGGAGATATTGGCTCTCTAGGATGCATGCAGTGGCCTCGACAGTCCACCAATGTTTGAAATATGTTGTTTAAGGACAAGTGGGAGTTGGCCGAAGGAGTCAAAATGTTGTAAGAGAATGTTATGCTACAACACTGGCTCCACGGACGTTGGGGGCAGTTCGTATCAATGAAGAATAGCAGTTTGAGGGGCTTTCTGGGGGTGAGGGTGAAATTGATGACCCCAGAGAGACCTCTGGAGTATTGATACCAGTTGAAGAAGTTGAAACACATTCTTTAGAAGAAGGAAAAAGTGTTAAGATAGGGTCCAAAATCCCGTCCGAACTGAAGAGTAGAATGTTGAAGTTTTTAAAAGACCATCAGCATGTTTTTGGTTGGTGCAATGCTGATGTAACAGGGGTTCCAGCAGACATTATATCACATCACCTATCCATCCGGAGAGACATAGCACCTGTGGTACAAAAGAGAAGGGCTTTTATCAAGGAGAAGACTGATGTTATTGTTCAAGAAGTTGACAGGCTCACAAAAATGGGGCATATAAAGGAGTCTCAATATCCTTTATGGACTGCCAACCCGGTCTTGGTGAAAAAGAAAAATGGCAAGTGGCGTATGTGCATTGACTTCACAGATCTCAATAGGGCTTGCCCGAAAGATTTATATCCAGTTCCCCGGATTGATCAGCTAGTAGATTCCACCTCTGGGAATAAGCTGCTATCCTTTATGGATGCTTTCTCCGGGTACAATCGGATTCAAGTAGACCCGAAAGATCAGGAGTATACCACGTTTGTAACTGACAGGGGTCTTCATTGCTATAAAGTGATGCTATTCGGATTGAAAAATGCTGGGGCAACTTATCAGAGATTGGTGAACAAAGCCTTTGCTGATCAAATTGGAAGAAATATGGAAGTATACATTGATGACATGATGGTGAAAAGTGTGGATGAGCAGCTGCACTTGGCAGACCTCCAAGAAACTTTTGCCAACTTGGTAAAAGTGAATTTGAAGCTAAATCCAAAAAAATGTGTATTCGGAGTACAGTCCGAGAAATTCTTGGGTTATATAATAAGCGAGCAAGGGATACAGCCTGATCCGGACCAGCTTAATGCTTTGTTCCAAATGGAGCCTCCTCGGAACGTTAAAGAAGTACAACAGTTGACTGGGAGGTTGGCTGCTTTAAATCGATTCATATCAAGGTCTTCGGACAGATGTGCCCCGTTTTTTCAAACTCTAAAGGGAGCAAAGGGATTTGACTGGAATTCACAGTGCGATGAGGCCTTCAATGAAATTAAGAAACATCTGTCCTCCCTCAAGACTTTGTTTAAACCTACTGATGGAGAAACACTCTTTGTATACTTGGCAGTTTCAAGTTGTGCCATTAGTGCTGTATTGGTAAGAGAAGTGGATAACTACCCCCATCCAGTATACTACATCAGCAAGAGCTTGATAGATGCAGAAAAGCACTACTTGAAACTCGAAAAATTAGCGTTAGCCTTGGTAATAGCTGCAAGGAAGATGAGGCCTTATTTCCAGGCTCATCCTATTATTGTCCGGACATCTTTTCTCTTGAAGAATATTCTCCAAAAGGCAGACATTTAAAGCAGAATGACTAAGTGGTCGGTAGAATTGGGGGACTTCGATATTGATTTTGCTCCTCGAACAGCAATCAAAGCCCAAGCTGTGGTTGATTTTTTAGTTGAATTCCACTCTGATAGGGATTTAGAGCAGACCACCGAGATGAAAGATAAAAAGGTCTGGGTCGTCCGGACGGATGGTGGATCTAGTACTATGGGATGTGGTGCAGGGGTGTGCTTGACTTCTCCATACGGTGACCAAATGTATCAGGCTATATGTTTTGCTTTCAGGGCTTCCAATAATGAGTCCGAATACGAAGCAGCTATAACTGTTTTAAAGTTAGCTTATATTTGTGGGGCCAAAATGGTCAAGCTGATGAGTGACTCCCAACTTTTTATCCACCATGCACAAGGTCAATCTGAGGCCAAAAAGGAGCAACTAGTGAAGTATTTACTACTACTTAAAAATGAGGCTCTTAAGTTCAAAAGCGTTCTTTATGAGCATATACCCCGGGCGGAGAATGAACTAGCAGATTCATTGGCAACCATAGCATACACTGAGTCATATCCTTGGATCCATGTACTGGAGAGCCCTTCCATTCAACTTAATATGGGTAAAAAGGAACAAATTTTCGATGTACAGGTAAAACAACCCCAAGACTGGAGATTTCCTCTCCTGCAGTATCTCTCCGATGGCATCCTGCCTCCGGATAAAGCACTAGCAAGAAAAATGAAGCACAAGGCTCGTGGTTTTATCATACTAAGAGAAGTTCTGTATAAAAAGTCTTACAGTAAACCTCTTTTGCGATGTTTGGGAGATGATGAGTCTCAAGTAGTCCTCTCCGAATTGCATGACGGTGAGGGATCAGCTCACTGTGGATTCAGGGCTCTAACACGGAGAGTTTTACTGGCTGGCTATTACTGGCCCTCTATAATGCAGGATGCTAAGGAGCTGGTGAGAAGGTGTGATCCATGCCAAAGATATAGCAATGAAATTCATGTCATGACCATCCCTTTATAGTCAATTTCTGAGCCTATACCTTTTGTTCGATGGGGGTTGGATTTGGTGGGACCTCTTCCCATGGCGTCCGGAGGGCGCAGAACAATAATTGTTGCTATAGATTACTTTTCGAAGTGGATTGAAGCAGCCCCCTTGGCAGGAACAACATCAAAAGCTGTCATAAAATTCATATTATCCAACATCTATTGCAGATTTGGTGTTCCAAAAAAAATAACGACAGACAACGGGCCACAGTTCGACAACAGGGAAATGGAGAGTTTCCGTGCCTCAAGGGGTATACAACATTGTTTCTCTTCACCTTTCCACCCACAAGAAAATAGACAAATTGAAGTGGCTAACAGAACTATACTGTCCGGTTTAAAGAAGAATTTGGAAGGGGCTGCTGGGAAGTGGCCTAGTTATTTACAAGAGGTCTCGTGGGCCTACCGGACTACACCTGGGGCTGCGACACAGGAGTCACCCTTTTCCTTGGTCTATGGGATGGATGCAATAGCTCCCATAGAAGAAACTCTCCCATCATTTCGGGTTCACAACTTCTCCGAACACGCTAGCGAAGTGAAAATCAGAGGTCAGCTCGACCTAATTGAGGAAAGACGAGTTAAGGCTCACCTTAGAGCTGCACACTATCAAGGTTTGATGAGAAGCAGGTTTGCTTCCAGAATTAAAAGAAGGGATTTCCAGCCGGGGGACAAGGTATTGAGAAAAGTCTTCTTACACACTAAAGAGAAGCTGCTAAGCAAACTGGCCCCAACTTGGGAAGGACCTTATATGGTCGTTGAAAGGCTTAAACCTGGAACATATTGGCTAGAAGACAAGGCTGGAAGGGTTTTGACCCACCCTTGGAATATTGAACATCTCCGGATGTACTTGGAGTAGCATCTATGTAAATATTTACTTGTTTAAACATCCATGTAAATATTTGGGGGCATACTCTTTCCTATCCTGGTGGCACAGGGAGGTTTTAATGAGGTGTCCGGGATTTTTAATAAAATTTGATGCCTTCTTAAAAAAATCGAAGTGTTCTTATTTTGTTTTTTGTCACACCATCCGGATTGAAGTAAAAGAATGATAACTACTTAAAAATTTGTCATCGGAGAATTTAAACACTCTCACTTTAGACTATTTATGAAATAACTAAGGGCTATTTAAACACTAGCCACCAAAATTGAAACAAACTATGAAAAGATGCGAGAATTGTGCAAAACAAAGATATTCATTAAAATAACTTAAGTGCCTTGGCCTTCCAAGGACTTTTAAATTGTCAAACGAAGCAAAGGATTTATCCGGTCAGATACCGGACACAATAACAAAAAGAATGCCTTGGCCTTCCAAGGACTTTAGTTTAGATAACATAAAAGTGAAAAGATAATTCATAATTTAAGACTGAGCCTTTGAAGATGGCTCAGCCTCACTTGTCTTCTTCTTCCCCTTGGGATCGGCTTTCTCTTCGAGAGGGCCCTCCCCGGTATTTTCTTCTTCTTCGTCAGAAGAGGAAGCACTAGAATAATCATGCAAGTCTCCATCAGCCATGGTGTGGAAGGGAAGGTCTTCGTACTCTACGTGAAGCCACAAATCTCCCAGGTTCCTCTTCGGGAACTTCTCATGGAAAAGCGGGACCATATCCGACTTCACCTTGGCATACATTTGCTCTTGAGTGTCTATTACGTTGTTGGCATAAGCATCAATCTTTGCCTGGATTTTGGCCTCCTGCTCCCTTAGCATATCAGCTTTCTCCTCTGCAGCCTTGGACACTGTGTTCTCAAGCGCAATCTTGTCATTTGTTAAGTTGTGGATGACTTGATCCTTGGCATTCCCCTCCTCTTTTGAAGAGGTGAGATCTTTCTCTACTCCGGAAAACTTCTCCCGGAGCTCCTTGATAGTATCTTCTAGAGTAGAAACTTTTGTGGTCCACCCCTCTTGGTTCTTTTTCAGCTCCTCGTTTCCCCCCTTTAGAATGACAGCATGTTGAGTGGCAGTAAGAAGATCATCGGACAGTCTCTCTTTGTCAGACTTGAGATCTTTGATAGTATCTGCCTGACTTCGAACTTGCTTCTCCAACACAAGTATCGGCTGAACACTACTTAATATAGAGTGAGCTATAATATCCCTTTCACTTGAAACAGTAAAAGTCTTACCATTAAAAGTGACGGTGTTCGAAGTATTCGGAGGGAGGTAAGGCCTAGCAAAATCATCTCTGGGGAGGTTGGCAAAGTAGTCACCAAGCCCATCGAGACCGGTGATGTCAACCCCATCAATGCTAAGGTCTCCTCCTCCGACCTCGTCGGTTTGAAAATCACCAGGGATCTCATCTGCTTGTGTTGGATCAGTAGGATCAACATGGGGGAGAGGCTCCGGAGGCCGGAGAGAAAGTTCATCACCCTTGGAGGTCTTTTTCTTCTTAGCCTCCCTGTCCTTGCTTTCAGCTCCATGTTTTTGTCTCTTTTGGAAGCCCTTGGGGGTTTTGGGGATTGAACCTCTTTCCTAACACTCTCCTGCTCTACCACTTCTAAGAGAGCAGCATCAATCTGGCTTGGGGCTGGCCCCTCCGGATTTGTTGAAACAACCTCCTCCACCTCAGCAGGGTTAGCTCCACCTACCATTTTCTTGCCCTTCTTCTTCTTTCCTTTCATCTTACTCGGGGCCTTGGCCCGGCCTGGCAAGTAAAGTGTCCCATCCGGTTCGTATGTTCTCTTGAGGACTACATCCGGAGGGGGTGGAGTAGTAAGTTCTTCCCAGGTCAAGTCCCTCCGACCAATAGTGTTCCAGAGGTGAGACCTTGCTAAGTTGCCTCCTGTGAAAGCATCGTGAAACCGATTTCCCCACTTTTCAGCAGCCCAAGTGTTGATCTTGGTGCAAGTGGTCTGCCCGGACTTTAGGTAGTCATTGAAGTCCTTGGGCAGTTCTGCTAAGAAAAAGACAGGACCAGTTAGTTTAAACAAATTTGATAAGAGAAAAATAATAATAATATACAGTAGGAGCCTTACGATCACTCCTCCATCTGCTGGTGAGGAGACTTGGATTGACTCCGGCTTTGATTTTCCTCCCGTTCTCTCAAGCACCACTTACGAACAGGAATTGAGTCCTCCAATTCCTCTCCGACTCAAGCAGATTATCCACTGCTTTATAATCATCACCCATGTTGAAGTGATAGAAGGGAATGTGGTGCTTTCTGCAGAGATTGACCACAACTCCAAACTCCTCCATTGGTAGAGGAATCCCGGAGAGCCTGGAGGCCATGATGCATGCCATAAGTGTGTACCAGGCATTGGGACTTAATTGACTAGGACAGAGTTTGATGAGATGGAAATACCTAACTATTTCCGGATTCAAGGGGAACCTTAAACCCCAGTTAAAGAGCTCGGTGAATATGACTATTTCACTGAGTTTACAATCCATGGGGGTTTCAGGATCTATGGGGATTCTTATTTTCACATTCTCCGGAATCCCCCACTTTGTACGCATCCGACCCAACTCAGCTGTATGGATGAAAGCGTAATTGATCTTTTGCAGCGCAAGGAGATATTTAACATTGACCTTGTGGAAACAAGGCCCCACTTTCCCTTCAAGACACCCCGGCAGATCCGGATGCCTTAAGCATAGCTTTTCCTTGCCTTTATCCTTTTGGGCAGCAACAACACCACTAGTATGTCCGGAAGGTTCGGACTCGAATGGAGCCTCTTCGATAGAGTCCTCCATTATTTCCTCCATGATTGAGGAAGGATTTTCAGTTGTTGTTGTGAGGGGGAGGTTTGGAGTTGGATCAGCCTGACTTCCGGACTGATGAGCTTCAGTACTCTCATGGATCCTAGCCTCCGGTTGGGGCTCTGATGTAGACGTTTCTCTTCGGGGACTTGAGCCAGTGGCCTCCGGACCGGACAGCCTGTCCCTGGGTGCTTTAATGGGTACCTCTGACCCTGTGCTGCTGTCTTTGGCCCCCGATTTCGAAGGGGTGCTCTTGGAAGCCTGCCCTTTGACCAGCTGGCCTTTTCTTCGATCAACCAGCTTGTGAGGAGAAGTTTCAGCATCTGACCCCATGGCTAAGAATGGGGAGGGTTTTTTAAAACTGGTAACTGTTAAATCTGGCTCAACTGTGGGTTTTGACTCTTGAACCGAAGAACCTGAGATGATAGGGGAAAGATTGGTTTGAAACAACCTCTTCGGTTTGACACCCTTTGTGGAGGAAGAACCCTGGTCAGACTCTGTACCTGAGAATGCTGGTTTGTCGATGGGGGAAGTGGGTAAGCCTGCTGCAATGCGCCTTTCCCTTTCGACTTTTGGTGCTTTTTCTAGTTCAGATAGATTGAGCCACCCACCTTTGATCAAAGCGTTCCTTGCCGTGAACATAAAGGACCTAAGCAAGAACTTGTATTTGAGAGAGAAAGCTCTGAAGATTGTCAAAGTAAAAATGAAAGTGATGGTAAAACAGTGGAAAAGTATCTTAATTTATAGTAAATCTCAAAAAGAAGTCTTGATTCCTAGGAGAATTCGAAAAGATTAGCAATGATTAAAAGACGGCGCTGATGTCACCCAAATTAATGAAGGGGTTGCTTTTCAGAGAAGGTGGGTGCGAAATCCAAGGTGAAAAAACGGCTAAAGCAACCAACCAGAGAGTGCACGTGTCCCATGAACCTTGGCAAAAAACCGTTTAGATTCAAAGAACTTTTTCACTCCGGATAAAACCATAATACGATTCAGAAGACCTGTCCGGATAAAACTTCCATTGACAACGGATTGTTTTTCAGGTTTTGGCAAAGGTTATTTGAACAAACACCTAAAAAAGGGGCTACTGATGAGTCCGGATTCTGTTACCTCTTCGGACAGGGACAATTCGGACAAAGGCCATCTAACCGGACAGGGCAGTTCGAACACCTCATCCATTTGACTGTTCGAACAAAGACTAAAGTACTTAAAAACCTAATCACTTCTTGACTAAGCTGCCTGCTGTCCTACTAAGAGCTCATGGGTCCTTAAACTTGACCCGGGTCTATTAAACATGACCCGACAGCCCATAAGGCCCAAACGTATGGGTATAAATACCCAACCACCAACATTAAATGAAGGTAATGAAAATTAAATACAACCAGGTTGCTTAATTCTCCCTCTACTCTCTACTCAAATATTAAATACCTACAAATTTCCACAAACTCTAAACAAAAATTACAAACTTACCCTCAGACAAAAATAAACCACACCAATCATGACTCAATCACCTAAATTTTTAAGCCAATTGGTATGCCTCTATTAATTTGGATGCCCTAAAAAAATTGAGCAATCTTTAATTGTTATAAAACTTTGGTCATAATAGACATTTCAAAATCTTTTCCCGAAAGACTTTGGATAAGTTTTAGGGAAACAGATGGTTTCTGGCAATAAAAAATCCTATAGAAATATGCTAACATATTGTTTATCTTGCAAACATCTGGGACACAGAAAAGAAAATGGTAAAAATGACTTAAGCGGTAAAGAAAGGTCAGGTGCTAATGATAAGCAACTCACCTTTGAATCAAACATAAATTCAAACTTGCACTCAAAATAAAAATGTGTTCAAAAAGTTTAATCGATAATAGTTCACAAGATTAATAATCAGAAACAAGAAAACTCATATTCTATTGAAGAATTAAGAAAAACATAAATCAATGTCCTTGAAGACTCTCACCAACATACCAAACATCCAAAATACATTGAGTCACCCGTTAAAAAAAATAATAAATATGTTAAATCAGAAATCAATCAAAATAATATTTCAAAAAATATAAACTTGAATTCAATTTAAAATGGTGAACCAAACGAGGTTACAAATAAGGAGGTTGATAAGGATATAAATAATTGAGGAGTGAAAGTAATTGTAAAAAGTATTTTAGTTTGTATGTTTTATAGTTAAACAATTAATTTAATACATAGTGTAAATATTATGGGCGAAGAGTACAATTTACCACATTTTGTAACCGAATCTGTTATTTACACCCTTAGCCTATAAATAGAGAAGGGGGATCATAGAAATAAATGATGGTTGGCACTTTTTACTTACGAATCCTCCTAATTCATTTCTCTCTCTAAAAAGCGTGTTACTTTTTTTTGGAGGGAACCCGCAGCCGCTATTCAGAGTGCAATGAGTGCGCACAAGGTAAACCCTCAGTCTGACGCAATAGCTTGCAAACCAACGCCAAAAGGTAAACCATACAAGGTGACAGGCTCAGCCGAGAAATCGTATGTAGAGGGACTCGAACTCATGACCTTTGGTCACAAGCATGCCTTACTCAACCAACTCGGCTACCCCCTTGGGGGGCTTTGTTACTTAATATTACTCTTGATATTTTATATTTGTGCATGCATAGCATTGACGACCACAATGGGAGATAAGTGAGGTACCTGGATAACACATTTAAAGCCAAAACAATTGACAACTGAATTTACGATGAATCCAAAAATCAGAACTGATCTTGCGGTCTTGATGGAAAATTAAGTGCTTGAATTAGGTTTGCTTAAAGAGGAAAATCCAGATGAAATCCAGGGAAACAAATATCGTGAGCAATCTAACGTGGATGATTAGTTAAATTAATTATTAGAAAGTATAGCGGTTTGAATGATCAGTTTGATCAAAGGGAGTAACAGATGCAATCTGGTAGGCTGCGATCTGAGGTACGACAAGATGAGAAAAACAAGTTGGAAAATTTGAAAAAAATGCTAAGTGATCGGAGGAAATAATATTTTTAGTCAGACATAGAATATCACTCTTCACGAAAGGAAAATAAAGATAAACATCGATATATTTTGACTAGTGATAGTGAGATCTCTGGTTTGGTTTCCGAATATGAATTGTTTAGACATGGAAGAGATCAGCGTTCTTCAAGGAAAGATGGAGGTCGACATCGGAAATTTCGTAGAGAGCTCAAATCCAAGAGGGATGATAAGTCTAGGAATATGAGGGACAACCTTTTGTTCGAAGGTAACATATCCAACTAGTATGTTAATACTGTGGACCAAAATTTATATGCAGTTATGAGAACAACTGAAGCTAGTTTATACATACAGAGAGTGTATTGAAGAAATTCTTCTTTGTCTTCAGAAATTCTTCTGAAGAATATTTTGAATGTTAAAATTTTTGATGGAATACAAGATCCTAATGATCATATTGAGAATTATAAAGATTACACGATAAACTTTGAGGATGATGACAAGCTGGTGTTTAGAGCATTTTTACAAACTTTTAAGGGCACTTCTTTAAAGTGGTAGAATAGGATTCCGAGGATATCTATAACCGAATACGTCTACGCAGCATAATAGGGGGATTATGGAAATACAAGGTTATTTACATTTTTTACTACTCCTAATTCATTTATTTCTCTAAATGTTTTGTTACTTTCTTTCTTTAAAATTACTCTGGACATTTTCTATATGTGCAAAGAATTTAATACATAACAAAGGTAATAAAATCTTTACGCATCATAGAGCTAGACAATACATTCTCTAACGATTTGGACAATTTTGATAAGGAACAAATGTCACTCAAAGTTTCTTCATTTGGTAGCCTTTATCACCTGTGAAGGATAAATTATGAGTTAGAAGAAAAACAATAACACTAAAAGTATCAATAAAAGACCAAAAAAATCCAAAAACAAAAACATCAAAGGCCCCTTAATATCTAGAGTGGTCCACTTTAAAGGATGTTCTAGATTCTTAAACTTACAATTTCAATTCTTTTGGAATTCTCGTGTATTTTGTGAATAAATGAACTATTAAAAAAATCAAATCAATTGTTAAATCTGAAAAAACTGATTTCATAGCTCTTCAAAAGCCTATAATATCACTTGATAAATTAGATAAAATTTCTGATAAACTTGGTTTTAATCAAAGAACATATAATATAAGTAACAAAATTTGGGTTTGGGTTACCTCAGAATTAAAAGATGATTGTTAGTTGTTCAATTAATATTTGATATGATTCTAACATCTTTATGACACGGATAAACCTGATCAATAGTCGCTCTTTACTTAATATTTTTCATGTACATGTTATTAAACAAATGAAAAATCCACGATTATTATTGATGACTTCAGGATAAAACTAAATGTCTATAAGAAAAAAGAACTTGTTCACCGGAAATTCAAGTATTTTGCTTCATCAATATTTCAACAGAGAAGAAGAAGCATGGACAAGAAGACTTCATGTTGGTTGAACAACCAAGAGAAATTTTACAATTGTATATCATTGCTGGTTATGGTCAAGATCCAATCAACCAAAATCTGGTGATTTTGAAGTCAAAGCTTCAAAAGATTCCCAAGAAAATGAATTAACATCGACTGGAGCTTCAAAATGTAAATTTATTCGGCAAAATGCAAATTTTAACAAAAGCTGAAAATTAGTTTATGTTTTCAAGTAATGGGTTCAAATTTAGATTTCATTTTTTGAATCAATGGCCTATGGGCTCATTTCATTCAATAAAATGTTGTTTGCTTTAAAAAATATTAGAGTGTGATTTTTGATAACGAGAAACTCATATCTTGATTGGCAAGTAAAAATTATATTTACAACTAATTTTACTAAAAATATGTTTTAAATTATAGGTTATTTATTTATTACTGGTGAGGTTAATTTGTGTCTAAGGGTAATCAAGTAATTTGTTCAGAGTTTTGTGGAGGTGTATGGGTATTTAATATTTTGAGTAGAGAGTAAGAGGGAGAATTAAGCTGCCTGGTTGCAGTTAATTTTCATTACCCATATTTAATGCAGGTGGTTGGGTATTTATACCCTTACATTTTGGGCCTTATGGGTTTTCGGGTCATGTTTAATTGAACCGGGTCATGTTTAAAGATCCATGAACTCTAAGTAAGAGATCAAGTAGCTTAATCAAGAAGTGTTTAGGTTTTTTAGTACTTTTGTCATAGTCCGAACAGTTTAATGGGTTATGTTTACAGTGAGGAACGCTCTGATCAAAGGTGGGTGGCTCAACCTTTCTGAATTAGAAAAGGCGCAAAAGGTCGAAAGGGAAAGACGCATTGCAGCAGGATTACCCGTTTCGCCCATCGACAAGCTAGTGACTTCAGCCACAAAATCAGATCAAGGCTCTTCTTCCTCAAGAGGCACCAAGCCGAAAAAGCTATTTCAAACTAATCTCTCCCCCATTATCTCTGGTTCCTCAGTTCAAGAATCGGAACCTGTTGTTGAGCCAGAGGTAACAGTCACCAGCTTCAAAAATCCCTCCCCCTTCTTAGCAATGGGGTCAGACACTGAAACCTCCCCTCAAAAGTTAGCTGTCCGGAGAAAAGGCCGGCTGATCAAGGGTCAAGCCCCTAAGAGCTCTCCTTCAAAATTGGGTGCCAAATACAGCAGCACTGGGTCAGAAGTGCCCATCAGAGCTCCTAAGGACAGACTGTCCGGTCCGGAGGGTAGTAGTCCAAGTCTTCAAAGAGAACCATCTGTATCAGAGCCCCAACCGGAGGCCAGAAATCAAGGAAACACCGAAGCTCAACAGTCCGGAGACCAGGCTGAGCCAGATCTAAACCTCCCCTTGCCACTGCTACTGAAAACCCCTCGTCGATCATGGAGGAAGTACTGGAGGACTCTGTCGAAGAGGCTCCATTTGAGTCTGAGTCATCCAGACAGAGCAATAGTGCTATTGTTTCCAAAAAAGGTAAAGGCAAAGAGAAGTTGTGTTTGAGGCATCCAGAGCTGCTGGAGAGTCTCGACGGAAGGGTGGGGCCTTGTTTTCACAAGGTCAATGTCAAGTACCTCCTCGCTCTACAAAAGATTAACTATGCATTCATCCACACAGCTGAACTGGGCCGGATGTGTACGAAGTGGGGAATTCCGGAGAATGTAAAGATAAGGATCCCCATAAACCCAGAGACTCTCATGGGTTGCAAATTGAGCGAAATTGTCATCTTCACGGAGCTGTTCAATTGGGGACTCAAATTCCCCTTAGACCCATAAATTGTCAGATACTTCCATCTGATAAAGCTCTGTCCGAGCCAGCTGAGCCCCAATGCTTGGTACACTCTCATGTCCTGCATTATGGCTTCCAGGCTCTCTGGGATTCCTCTGCCAATGGAGGAGTTAGTTGCTGTGGCCAGTCTTTGCAGAAAACACCACATCCCCTTTTACCATTTCAATATGGGGGATAATCTCAAGGCTGTAGATGACTTGCTAGAGGCAGAGAGGAATTGGAGGACACAGTTTCTGTTTGTTAGTGGTGCTTGGGAGAATGGAAAGAAGATCAAGTCCGGAGTGAACCCAAGCCTTCTCACAAGCAGGTGGAGGAGTGATCGTAAGTCTCCTGTTTTATATTTTTGTCTTTTTTTTAAAGTTAGTTTAAACTAATTAGTCTTACTTTTGCCTTAGCAGAACTGCCCAAGGAGTTTAGTGATTATTCGAAAACCGGGCAGGTCACTTGCTCCAAGATCAATGCTTGGGCCGCTGAGAAGTGGGGGAATCGGTTCCATGCTGCCTTCACAGGGGGCAACTTAGCCAGGTCTCACCTTTGGAACACCACAGGTCGGAGAGACCTAACTTGGGAAGAGCTCACCACCCAGCCTCCTCCGGACGTAGTGCTCAAAAGAACGCATGAACCAGATGGGACGCTCTACCTGCCAGGCCGGGCTAAGGCCCCAAACAAGATGAAAGGTAAAAAGAAAGGCAAGAAGGTGGTGGGTGGAGCTAACCCTACTGAGGTGGAGGAGGATGCTCCAATAAATCCGGAGGGGCCAGTCCCCAGCCAAATTGATGTTGCTCTTTTGGAAGTGGTGGAGCAGGAGACCGAAAGGCAAGAAGTGCTCTCCCCAAAACCTCCAAGGGCTTCCAAAAGAAATCGTAAACGGGGAGGTGAAAGCAAAGATAGGGAGGTCAAGAAGAAAAAGACCTCCAAGGGTGACAAGCTTTCTCTGTGGGCTTCGGAGCCTCCTTCCCAAGCTGATCCTACTGACCCAACACAAGCGGAGGAGATACCTGGTGACTTTCAAACCGATGAGGTCGAAGGGGGAGATCTGAACATTGATGGGGTAGACATCACCGGTCTTGGTGAGCTTGGTGAGTACTTCATCAATCTCCCCAGAGACGATTTTGCTGGGCCTTACCTCCCTCTGAGCACCTCAAACACAGTCAATTTCAATGGTAAGACCTTTATTGTTTCAAGTGAAAGGGATGCCATAGCCCACTATTTATGAAGCAATGTTCAGCATGTGCTCGTGTTGGAAAAACAAGTCCGAAATCAGGCAGACATCATCAAAGACCTTAAGTCTGACAAAGAGAGGCTGTCCGACGACCTTCTTACTGCCACTTCGAATGTTGCCACTCTGAAGGAAGAAAACAAAGAGTTGAAGAGGAACCAAGAAGCGAGCACCACAAAAGTCACCACACTAGAGAACACTATCACAGAGCTCCGAGAGAAGTTTTCAGGACTGGAGAAAGATCTTTCCAGCTCAAAAAGGGAGACCAAGGCCAAAGATCAAATCATCACCAACTTAACCAATGACAAAATTGCACTTGAGAATACAGTGTCCAAAGCTGCCGAGGAGAAAGCTAGTTTGCTAAGGGAGCAGGAGGCCAAAATCCAAGCCAAGATCGATGCTTATGCCAACAACGTGATCGACACTCAAAAGCAAATGTATGCCAAGGTAAGATCAGACATGGTCTTGCTCTTCCATGAGAAATTTCCGAAGAGGAACCTAGAGGATTTATGGCTTCATGTAGAGGTTGAAGACCTCCCATATCATACAATGGCCGAAGGCGACCGTATTGGATTTTCTAGTGCATCTTCATCCGACGACGAAGAAAACACTGGGGAGAGCCCAAACGAAGAAAAAGATGATCATAAGGGGAAGAAGAAGGTAGATGAAGCTGAGCCATCTTCAAAGGCTCAGCCTTTATTTACGAATTACTTTTTACTTTTTATGTTATTTGAACCAAAGTCCTTGGAAGGCCAAGGCATTCTTTTTTGTAAGTGTGTCCGGTATCTGACCGGATAGATCCTTTACTTTGTTTTGACAATTTGAAAGTCCTTGGAAGGCCAATGCACTTAAATTATTTTAATGAATACCCTTGTTTTGTACAATTCTCACCTTCTTTCATAGTTTGTTCCAATTTTGATGGCTAGAGTTTAAATAGCCCTTAGTTATTTCATAGTGGGAGTGTTTAAATTCTCCGATGACGAATGTTTAAGTGGTCATCACTCTTTTATTTCAATCCGGATGGTGTGACAAAAGACAAAACACTTCAGAATTTTTTTTAAGAAGGCATCAAATTTTATTTAAAAGGCCGGACACCTCATTAAAACCTCCCTGTGCCACCAGGGAGGAAAGAGTATGCCCCTAAATATTTACATGAATGTTCAAACAAGTAAATACTTACACAAATGCTACTCTAAGTACATCCGGAGATGTTCGATATTCCAAGGGTGGGTCAAAACTCTTCCATCCTTGTCTTCTAGCCAATATGTTCCAGGTTTAAAACTTTCAATAACGACATAAGGTCCTTCCCAAGTTGGGGCCAATTTTCCGAGCTGCTTTTCTTTAGTGTGCAAGAAGACTTTCCTCAATACTTTGTCCCCCGGCTGGAAATCTCTTCTTTTAACTTTAGAAGCAAATCTGCTTCTCATCAAACCCTGATAGTGTGCAACTCTAAGGAGAGCTTTAACTCGTCTTTCTTCCACTAGATCGAGCTGACCTCTGATTGCCACTTTGTTAGCGCATTCGGAGAAGTGGTGAACACGAAATGACGGGAGAGTTGCTTCTATAGGGGCTACTGCATCCATTCCATACACCAAGGCGAAGGGTGATTCTTGTGTTGCAGCCCCAGGTGTTTTCCGGTAGGCCCACAAGACTTCTTGTAGATAACTAGGCCACTTCCCAGCAGCCCCTTCCAGATTCTTCCTTAAACCGGACAGTATAGTCCTATTAGCCACTTCAACTTTCCCATTGGCTTGTGGGTGGAAAGGTGAAGAAAAACAATGCTGTATACCCCTTGAGGCACAAAAACTCTCCATTTCCCTATTGTCGAATTGTGGCCCATTGTCTGTTGTTATCTTTTGTGGGAAACCAAATCTGCAACAGATGTTGGATAAAATGAATTTTATGACAGCTTTTGATGTTGTTCCTGCTAGAGGGGCTGCTTCAATCCACTTCGAAAAGTAGTCTATAGCAACAATTATAGTTTTGCGCCCTCCGGATGCCATAGGGAGAGGTCCCACTAAATCTAACCCCCATCGAGCAAAAGGTATAGGCTCAGAAATCGACTCTAAAGGAATGGTTGGGACACGAATTTCATTGTTGTACCTTTGGCATGGGTCACATCTTCTTACCAGCTCCTTAGCATCTTTCATGATAGATGGCCAATAGTAGCCGGCCAGTAAAACTCTCCTCATTAAAGCCCTGAATCCACAATGAGCTGATCCCTCACCATCATGCAATTCCGAGAGGACTACATGAGACTCATTATCCCCCAAACAGCGCAACAGAGGTTTAATGTAAGATTTTTTATATAGAATATCTCTTAGTATGATAAAACCACGAGCCTTGTGTTTCAATTTTCTTGTCAGTGATTTATCCGGAGGCACGACGCCATCGGAGAGGTATTGCAGGAGAGGAAATCTCTAATCTTGAGGTTGTTTCATTTGTATTTCAAAAATTTCTTCTTCTTTACCCATACCAAGTTGAATGGAGGGGCTCTCCATCACATGGATCCATGGATACGACTCTGTATATGCTATGGTTGCCAATGAATCTGCTAACTCATTCTCTGTCCGGGGTATGTGTTCGTAAATAATGCTCTTAAACTTGAGTGCTTCATTTTTAAGAAGAAGTAAATACTTCACTAGATGCTCATTTTTAGCCTCAGATTGACCTTAAGCATGGTGGATAAGAAGCTGGGAGTCACTCAGTAGCTTGACCCTCTTAGCCCCACAGATATAGGCTAACTTTAAACGAGCTATAGCCGCTTCGTACTCAGACTCATTATTGGAAGCCCTGAAAGCAAAACATATAGCTTGGTACATTTTGTCTCCATATGGAGAAGTCAAACACACCCCTGTACCACATCCCATAGTACTGGACCCACCATCCGTCCGGACGCCCCAGACCTTTTTATCTTTCTTGTCAGTAGCCTGCTCTGTATCTCTGTCGGAGTGAAATTCAACCAAAAAATCAGCCAAAGCTTGGGCCTTAACTGCCGTTCGAGGAGCAAAATCTATGTCAAAATCCCCCAATTCTACTGACCACTTTGTCATCCTACTTGAAACGTCTGCCTTTTGGAGGACATTATTCAAGGGAAAAGATGTCCGGACGATGATAGGATGAGCCTGGAAATAAGGCCTCATTTTTCTTGCAGCTATTACCAGGGCTAATGCTAACTTCTCAAGTTTCAGATAACGCCTTTCTGCATCTATCAAACTCTTGCTGATGTAGTATACTGGATGGGGGTAATTATCCACTTCTCTTACCAACACAACACTGATGGCACAACTTGAAACTGCCAAATATACGAAGAGTGTCTCCCCATCAATTGGTTTAAATAAGGTTTTAGGGGAGGACAGATGCTTCTTGATCTCATCGAAGGCCTCATCACACTGTGAGGTCCAATTAAATCCCTTTGCACCCTTCAAGGTTTGAAAAAATGGGGCGCACCTGTCCGAAGACCTTGAGATGAATCTGTTCAGAGCAGCGAACCTCCCCGTTAGCCGTTGTACTTCTTTAATATTTCGAGGAGGCTCCATGTGGAATAGAGCATTAAGCTGGTCCGGATCGGGCTGTACCCCTGTCAGTGACAAATGTGGTGTGCTCTTGATCCTTTGGATCTACCTGGATCTGATTGTATCCGGAGAAATCATCCATAAAGAACAGTAGTTTGTTCCCATAGGTGGAGTCTACTAGTTGGTAAATCCGGGGAACTGGATACAAATCTTTCGGGCAAGCTCTGTTGAGATGTGTGAAGTCAATGCACATACGCCACTTACCATTTTTCTTTTTCACCAGGACCGGATTGGCAGTCCACAAAGGATATTGAGACTCCTTGATATGCCCTGTCTTTGTGAGCCTGTCAACCTCTTGTATAATGACATCAGCCTTTTCCTTGGAAAAAGCCCTTCTCTTTTGAACTACCGGTGCTACGTCCTTCCGGACGGATAGGTGATGTGATATCACATCTGCTGGAACCCCAGTGACATCTGCATTGCACCAAGCAAAAACGTGCTGATGGCTCTTCAAAAACTTTAGCATCTCACTTTTCAAACCGGGTGGCATTTTAGACCCTATCTTGACACTTTTTCCTTCTTCTAAACAATGTGTCTCTACCTCTTCGACTGGTATTAACACTCCAGGGGTCTCTCTGGGGTAATCAATTTCACCCTCACCCCCAGAAAGCCCCTCAAATTGCTATTGCTCGTTGATACGAACTGCTCCCAGCGTCCGGGGAGCCAGGGCTGTAGCATAACATTCCCTTGCAACCTTTTGACTGCTCCGGACAACTCCCACCTGTCCCTGAACAACATATTTCAAACATTGGTGGACTGTTGAAGCCACTACATGCATCCTAGAGAGCCAAGACCTCCCTAAAATAGCATTATAGCACGTGGGACAATCCACCATAATAAAAAGTATCCTGACCATCTTCTTGAAAGGGCCCTTGCCCAACAAAACTTCTTCTTCGAACTCCCCGATCACATCTGCTGAGCTGCAAGTAAAGCCCACAATTGATCTGTCCAAACTCTGAATTACAGCTGGATTTTTCATTCTCTTGTATGTGGTTAAGAAAAGGATATTGGCTGAGCTTCCAGTATCCACCAAAATTCGTCTTATATCATTGCCCCCAATGGATGCTCCTACAACAACAGCATCTTCATGAGGGCCACATATATCTGTCAAATCATCTTCATCAAAAAAAAAGAAGGGGAATGGAATTTGCGACTGATAGGAAGTCATGCCTCCCTCTAGCTGGGTGGCCAAAGTATGAACGTGCCTCTTCCTCGAAGAAGCAGTAGGAGCTGTCATAATATCCCCTCCGAAAATTGTAAGGGACTCAAAAAACTTAATGAGGCCGGAGACTGTCCTAGAACGCTCCTCAATTGCACCCACTCTATTTCGAGTTGGATAAGGATCTAAGTATTCAGATTCCACATCAAACCTCTCGATTATAACCATGGCTCCCTCCGGAGCAGCATTACTTGGACCAACCCGGTGAGTATTGTCAGACCTGTTACCTCCTCTTCTTTTGACATAAGCCCCCAGCTTTCCCCTTTCGATCAAGTTCTGAACCTCTTGTTGCAAAGCTATACAATCATCGGTGGTATGGCCAATATCATTGTGATATTGGCAAAAAGAGTTATTGCGATGCTCTCTAGGGGATTGCAGTGTGGCTAGTCTTCTATAGTGCACCTCTTTCTTTGTTTTATCATAAATAATGGCCACACTTTCTTTCAATTCTGCGAACCACTCTGGTTGGACCCATGGCCCTCTCTTGTTTCTGGATTGCTGACTCTGAGCAGGAGCAGCTGGCTGAGACTGAGCTTTGGCCCTACCGTGCCCCTGTCCGGTCTCCTTTGCCTTGTTCTCAGACCGATTCTGGTTGGGATTTGGCGCCACCGGGGTAGACCTCACCTGCCTGTGCACCCTGGTTTTCTTCGTTTCATCAACGTTAATCTGTTTTCCAACCTGATTCAGCAACTCTCCCCAGGTCATGGCCTTCTTTCTGGTCACTGAATCAGCTAAATTTCCAGGGTTCAAGCCCTGTCTTAAGGATGATATTGCCACTTGCTCGAAGCAATCAACCCATTCTTGGTGTTCACAAAACGACTTATATATTCTTTTAAGGATTCATTTGGTTCCTGGGCACAATGGATTATTATGTCTCCATTTCCCTTTAGCTCTTTACTCCCTACGAACTTCCTTCGAAAGGCCACCCAAAAGGTATCGAAATTCTTGATATAACCCTGCGGTAGGCTGTTATACCATTTTAGAGCACTCCCCGTAAATGATTGGGAGAATGCTCTGCAAAGTAGCTTATCATCGTCGTCAAAGTTCATCATGAAGTTTTTAAATTATTCCAAACGGCTGTCCGGATCAGTACTGTCATCGTACTTTTCCATTTTGGTGTTGTCGAACCTCTTAGGGAGGTTTCCGGACAGAATTTTGGAAGATAATGGAGATTGCCTCCAATTTCTGCCACGACTGAACACAGTATCCTCATTGGGAGTTGCAAAGATACCTGGTTCATCGTGAAAAGCGAAAGGATCCATCAGCATCCGGTCCACATGCCTCCGACTATGAGATGACCCTTTACCAATATTATTCTTCATCTTTCCATGGCTATCTCTTTTTCTTGAATATTTTTTAATCTGCTTTTGCTTCTTTTTAGTTCGACCCTCATCGCTGCTAGAGGACAAGGATTCTTTAACTCCTTCACCATCCGAAGAGCTATTAGAAGATTCTGAGCTTGAGTCAGAACTCTCCACTGGCTTAGACCGGTGAGACTTTTTGGAGCTGGCATGAGTCTTTTTGGTACTCACATGAGTCTTTGAAGGCTCATGCTCTCTGGGGTTATCGGTGTGATGAGCAACCGACGCTTTTGACTTTTCTTTCATGCCCATCTTAGCCTTTTCTGCCTCAGAGCTTCTATCTCACCCTTTAATCTATCACACTCTTCGATAGTGTACTCATCGTTTTATCCCACCACTTCGAGCAAAGCTGGTGGTACTTCCGGGGCGTCCGGATTCATTCGGACTGATTTTTCTTGCTGGTTTCGAATGCTTGATTCATGCACCTTCTCCTCCCACGGTGGTCGCCAATTTGGTGAGTATAATTTGTGTCTGAGGGTAATCAGGTAATTTGTTCAGAGTTTTGTGGAGGTTTATGGGTATTTAATATTTTGAGTAGAGAGTTAGAGGGAGAATTAAGCTGCCTGGTTGCAGTTAATTTTCATTACCCATATTTAATGCAGGTGGTTGGGTATTTATACCCTTACATTTTGGGCCTTATGGGTTTTCGGGTCATGTTTAATGGACCCGGGTCATGTTTAAAGATCCATGAGCTCTAAGTAAGAGAGCAAGTAGCTTAGTCAAGAAGTGTTTAGGTTTTTTAGTACTTTTGTCATAGTCCGAACAGTTTAATGGGTTATGTGTTCGAAGTGGTCTGTCCGGTCCGGAGGCTTTGGTCCGATCTGTCTCTGTCCGGTGAGTAGGCATAATTCGAACTCATCAATTACAATCTACAATCAAGTAGAAGATTATTCATTACCCAATAAATAGTAAGTTTTTAGAAAAATTCTAAATATTGCATCTTATGTGTAGTTTTTGTCATAGATAAAAAACAGTTGTACATATTAAAAAAAATTGGTGTTTTTTATTTTTTAAAATGATTAAACTGAACTCATAAATGATATATTTTTTTTAAAAAATTAAAGTTGCAAAATTTAGACTTAATTAGTTGCGGAATGATAAGTTGCAACATATAAATTTAATTAGTTGTAAAATGAGGAGTTTGAAATCTTATAACTATTTGGACTCACATTCACCTCGTGCCCTAAAAATTTGACAAAAATACGATTAAAAATTACCATTGGTCCATTATATTTTATTTTGTCTCAAACTAATCCCATATGTTCACTTTTGTCGCCAATAGCTTTTTATGTTTTTTAATTTTATATTTTATCCCCTCTGCGTGTAATTAACTTGGATTAAAAGTGCAATTTTGTTGAAAGATGGAGGACTATTTGGTGACATTAAGAAAATATGAGAGATTATTTGGTGATATTGGATAAACATGAAGGACCGCAAAAATCACAAGTATACGATTTCCGTTGTAGTTTTATGAATATATTAAGACTCGAATATCGAACCCTGTGGAAAACAATTTAGACGCTACGAACTTCATAGGATTGAGCCGTAGTATCGAAACGGACTAAGACTTACTATGGAAACTTACTAAGTGATAAATTTCAAATTCAGAGAAACCTTGGAATTAAAAATGGACAATCTTGAGCCAAATCCTGTTTACAAAAAAAACAAGGGTTCAGAAAGGGAATAAATATATTTTTTCAATCTAGAGTTTAATATAAAATTATACTAGTTAATAAACAAAAATTAAAATTAAATATATAAATAAACTAAAATTAAAATTGAAATTGAAATTAATCAATTATAAAAACTATTCTAGAGTTACTAAACATGTATAAACAATTTATAATGTATTTTTATATAATCAAATTAACATAACTTTTGCAATTATTCTTTAAAGTCGCGTTCTCTTTTAAAGTGTTGGGATTATATCTCGATCTCACACAATTAACCTCACACAATTAACCTTCTTGTATGGCTGGTTATATCTCTAGTCTCATACCTCATACAATTAGGTCATAAATACTAAGAACCTAGTTTAAATTTCACTCGGTCATGGTCATAGTAAACTACTCATTCAACCTAGTGGTATTGATATAGTTCAAAAATAGATATTACATCTCTGTCTCAATCTAAATCTATCATCAGTCAATTGATCCCATAAAAAATTGAAAACATTGTGATTAATATCAATACTAAAGATAAAAAAAAACTAGATTAATAATTAAAAATATATTATATTGTATATGTAAAGGTTTAATAACTTTTAAACAAATGGATTAGCTACTAATGATCATAACTATAATAACAAAACAAAAGGAGAAAAATAGATAGCGTTGACGCTGTCCATGCCGTCTGTCTCATTTCTTGTTTGATGTGATACAGTTTTTATATATGAAGAGTTATGAACTTTTTATTCAACCTTGATCTCCTAAAAATAAAATACATCCATAATATAATCATAATCTTTATAAAATAAAATAAAAGAATTATATTATTTTTGTAAATTAAATAATAAAGATATTATAACTTATTTATAGGAAACTAAAATATTAATATCGTGATATTAAATTAATTTCTTATCTTTTATCTTTTTTTTCCTTTGTTCTTTTTTTAGTTATCTTCAAGTCTTTGACTTTTATCTTCTTATTTAATTATAGCTTCTATTTGTAATCTTAACTCTTTTTATTCTTTTTTGCTCATTTTTCTCACATCTCACTAATTAATAAATAATAACCAAATGAGAATATTTTTATTCATAATTAATTAAAACTAACAATTAAATTAGTATAAAAGTAATATAAAATCAAGGATAAATATCATTTGATCATGGACTAAAATACAATATTATTGAAACATAGAGGATCTTTTTTATACAAAAGTGAACATAAAAGACTAAAGTGCAACATTGGTTAACATGGCTTTAAACAATAATTTGTCCATGGACTATCGATTTTAGTGACAGATAGTCCGTAGACTTTCAAAAAGTCCGATGGTAGTCCCTTGACTATTCAGTACGGATAAAGTTAGTCCACCACATCGGTTGATTAATATAAAGTTGCAAAGTGACACGATACTCAACATAAACTTATATGACCAATGATCCCTCGAATTCAGATCGAAATTCAAATATAGTCAATGTTAAAGCCGAGAGACCATTGATCATATAAGTTTTGTTAAGTATGATGCCACATGGAACCTTTACATTAATCAACAGATGCAAGAGACTAACTTTATTCAAACTAGATAGTCCAGGGACTACCAACAGATTTTTGAAAGCCCAAGGACTATCTGTCACTAAAAGTAATAATATATGGATGAATTACTGTTCAAATCCGTAAACATGGGGGACCAATGATAATTTTTAACCGTAAAATACCCTTATAACACTAAATAAGGGTATTTTCAAATTAATAATTCTTCTCGTTTTTGGGACAAATATTAAGAGTTGGGGTTAGGGTTTTTGGGATCTTTTTGAGGTTGTGCATGTTTACCATCGATAATGTGTACACCCTTGACGCACTCTGCACTGGGGTGCATAACCTCTAAAATGTAATGCATAGCCTTTGGAGTTTTTATTCTTTTTTATGTCTCTGTCATCATATATATTTATCTTACTTTGATGATTTGATTTGACTCGGGCATACACACCCCAAAGAGTTCATAACCGTGCAAAAATATTACTGATGTTAAGACCGCGTTTGATGCTCGTGAGGAAAAGTTAGCACCTTAAATAGAATGTTCTCGAGCTACTAAAATAGTGTCAGCTTAGTCTGAGCCAGTTTATATAATGGAGAGTATAAAAACACGAAGCGGTCTTTGTGGTGAATCATCAAGAGGTTCACAAAAACTATTACGGAAGATGTCACAAAATATATTGATAGATCCTCTAGTAGTCTTGCACCTTAAAGAGATTCGTGCGAAGAGTAAAAATATTTGTGCCCCCTTGAGCAGAAAGAAAAGTAAAAAATGTGAGATTTCTTGGATTCCAACAACATCTTACTATTTCCTAACTATAACGAGGCATAAATAATTTTCTGGGCAGGGTAAGTTTTATACTACTTAGATTTATTTAATAATTGATTTATATATATATATATATATATATATAATCCATAAATGATAAGAATATTATTATATATTTTATTTGTTACAGTCACATAATACTTTAGGTATCCAAGCTCATTACCCGATATTAGTCATATAAGGCCTCACTAACCAGATGATGTACATAATTTTTTTACGTGATACTCCATTTTACCATCTCATTGGTCATCTAACTCAGCTAAACAAGAAATTGACGTTTAACGAGACTTTCGTCGAGAGATCATATTCCAGTTTAGCTTCAGAGAGATGACTATTACACTTGATGATGTATATATAACTATAGGCGTCTCGATGGAGGATAGGTTGTTGGAATTAGACCGCCACGATACGAGAGATGAGATGTACAACAAATACGCCAGATTATTAGGACTTCCACTACATGTTCTTCGTCATGAGCTAAAGAGGCAAACAAGAGTGGGTTTTGGTTAAAAATGCTTGAGGGATATATTTATAATGGATGAGTATTAATAGTAGAGGGATATAGATAGGGTCCAACGAGATTCATGTGCATATCATATGTATTTTTTTGGATGCACGATATTTGTTGATACCAGTTAGAATTCTGTGAAGGCAGATCTATTCTTTGTTTTGGATGGCATACAATATAGAATAGAAGATATAGATTGGGGGACGAGTGTGTTGGGTTTTCTTTATTGTAGCATCGAAGTCTTCATCGAAAACCCCGTAGGTATTCATCATTATGTTAGACTATTGGATATATGATTACTTCACATGTTTTCGACCTCTGATGGACACCTCTTACAGCATATCGAGGCCGAAAATTATTAGTCGGTCGCCAAAGAAGTTGTGAGGCCCGAATATGCGATAAAAAAATTGTTATTATGACCCTCTTGCTGATCTGATAGAAAAGGATGTGAATACTTATACTTATTATTGTTAACAATAATTAAAATGCTTTATCTATCGCCTTTATGTTTTTTTATTTTACATGTCATTTTTAGCCGTATATTAAATTAAGAGCTTATTTTCTAGTATAAATGATCTATCAATTCAACTATCCAACTAAAATAATGGACACCATTGAATAATATATGACGGATAGAGTTATGTGTTAGTTTGGAATGATCCATGGTTCACCGGATCCTCATCAACACGTCAGATCAGCCTTGAAGAAGCTTAAACATAACCAATATAATATATGGAGTGTTGTTTGGGTGCATTTTCATAATCATTTACTTTGTGACGATCATGTGATTGATAACATTACATCATCTCCAAATACATGACATATAAGTACGTTGGATATATAACTAAGTATGGATGGTATGTCATCATTAATAGGTATTTTAGTGATTGTCAAACAGTTAAGATTCTTCGTAAGATCAACAATATACAAAAAATTCACGATAGTCAGATATATCGGTGATATTTTTCAAGTTTCAAGTTTTGCAGATCACTTTTCATCGGTTATTTATTTGTATTAACTTATCTGATTTATGGTCACTTAGTTGTTGTCTTTTTTTTATTAATTTTATATATTATTTTATAGTTTTGGTAGTAGACAATATTCGATGATGTTTTGTACTAGATAATATTCGATGATGATATTATAACTCATTCCCTTATCAACTATAATTACTAAAAAAATATGTTTGGAAAACTTATATTTTTTAACTTATAAGAAAATAATAGTTGTTACAGATCTATACCACTAGTGTTAAGGGTGAGACACTACCATGTGAAAACTATGGCACCGTTAGTGGCAAGGAAACAAAAATTAGCGAAAACATTTATGATCATTATAGAGCATCGATGGTGCCACCTTTTATAACCTTCGGCGGTAAATACTCTACACCAAAATTGCGGGATGAATTTAGGGCGTTGGGGTCAAGCACCACTGATGCAAAGGCTAAAAATGACTAAAACATCACCATATACGTGTAACTATATGAATCGTAGTTTTAATATCCCATAAAATACAATATTCCACCAATTATAGTTTCCTGTCAACCAAAATATATATATCTTATATGATTTAATTCATCATTCAATTATATATATATAGTCAAACATATTATATCTATAAAATATCATAAAAATATAACTTTTAAATTAGTCGATATAGAATAGACCACACAAGAAGACAATCACCTTTTTGAAAGCGTTACCATCGTGAAGAGAGCAAGGGCAGATAAAACTATTGTTACGCTTTTTTGATGAAGTTATGTGTAGAATGTACTATACATGTGGTATAATTCTGCATGTTGTTCATGTATAATGTCGTATGCACAAGGCCGTGAAGAAATCTCTATCGGGTTCGAATATATAAAATTGGTTTCAAAATTTCGGGTTTTCGACCACCTATACGATGGCGAAAACAAAGTGCACATGGTGTTTGATTTGTGTATTAATAGTTCCATTATAAACATATGCTGGAAAAGGTGAATGATAACCTTGTTTAAAAGAGAGACTAAAACAAGTGGAGAATGATACTTACCTCATATAACTAGATACGCAAGGATATAACTCCTCCTAAATTGTCCTATTATTCATATCGTGTATTTCTTTTCCATTCTGATGTCTTTTTATTTTATATTGAATGTATTTTCTTCTAATGTACTTTTATTTCATGTTTAATTTTATCTATTTAATTTTGATTTTATTCAAATAGTTAGCATAATAAAATTAAAGGAAAACATAATATAAACTAGTCTTGAGAGAAAATACACTACAGTGATAAATAGTTCCAAAATAGAGTGCATATAACATAACGAATTCGTCTAAATCAGAAACTTCATGGTTAACGATCTGAAGATTAGAAATTTCAATCTCTTGATATCTTTTGTAATGAGGTATGATTGGTAGTTCTCACTTTACCTCTTAAGGAGTATGCAATCTGATACAACAAGGATGTACACGTGCGCATGGTACATTGTTCACAATAGAAATCTATATAAATAATAAAAATAAATAAGGATTCAAATCTCACCTTAAGTAAACAACAAAGTAAATATCAACTACGTAGATGGATAAAATGGTTGTAACTAAGAAAAACAAACTCGATTTCTTCCATCTGATATCAGATGGGATGCACCTCGTAATGATAGAATAATGAAACTTATATCCGTCAACGCCATCTACGCTACAAAATGGATGATGTTGTTAAACTTTGATTTGATCGTGATCCCCAACTCGATTATTGTCATCCAGTTTTTTTATACCTATCGTATCTTCATAGTAGTGTCTACCATTAAATGTATGCTTATACACTTGAGCATTACCTATAAGATCATCGTAAAAGGCCCTCTTAAAAACCTTTCACCTATCATGTTAGTCGTACCAACCATGAAAAATTGATCGATATCCGTAATTCCCATTTATTTTAATATTTTTAATCACGGTTATAAATATTCTATAGTAAAACAGATATTTTTATATGTAACCATTTGGATCACAAAACAATAGGTTAATATCAATATTAGAGCTCGTTTCTTTTACTATAAACGGTTCACTACGACTAATTGTTCAACTCGATAGTGATGAAATCTTATAAATTTTAACTACTGAAGGTTCATCGTGTGAATATATATATATATATAACCATTATCTTGTGTTGGTATTTTGAAATAAATGGGCATAGTTCCGCTCCATCTCTGCACTTTGACTGAGAAATTTATGCTACATTTTTGCACTTTAACTAGAGGAGTTTTAAAAATCTTACCTATCAAAGGTACACTTTCTTTTTGTAAATAACACTTGTTCAAAATGTGATTTATCATGTTTAGTGGATCATACGACAGATAATTATGTTTGATCAGTTGACAACCACAATGTTTCCATTTTTCTAAAGGTTATATAAGAGAATATGTTTCTGGATAAACTATTTCAAACCATTTTTTTTATAAATATATGTTATGCGTTATTCATCATTGTTTTCCACGATAACAAGAACAACTTTATCATTAAATACGACTTCTTCCCATAATCATCAAAAGATTCTAAAGGTGTCATTATCTTCACTGTAATCTAGTTATAGAAAATAGATTTCTAAAATTAGTGTGCATGTCGTAACCTCTCCATTTATCGAAAAATATATCTCTAAGTTTATATTGTGTTATGAAATGATTTTTTTTTTCAAACGATGTTTTAATTAATCCATGTTGCATCTCGACTAAACAATGCACCTAATCTCAAAACAACTTGAAGTTAAGTTTCTGAAATACAAAAACTCGTTAGTCTTCCACTCGCAAACTTATCGATATAAGGAATTAACCAATAATGTTTTGTGTATACGATTTATTGAGGTTGATCTAGACTGAAGAATTCATCTCACCCAAAAACAACTTGAATATTAAGCTGGTTCGTACTAACCAAACTCTTTAGGTTCAAATGAGCGTTTTCCACCCATCTAGTAGTCGTGTTCCTGAAATGCATATAATTGTTATTTTTCCACATGATAAACTTATCGATGTAAGGAATTAAACATGAATTTTTGGTGTATTTGATTGCTTGAGAATGGTATTTGAACTCATGTTATATCTCATTTCGAACTGTTCTCAAAATCATGTGTGTCTTCAAGTACGTTTTCTTATTCCACATACCCATAAAGGCATAAAAACATTTTTATCCTTCATATGATTCTTTGTATTTGAAAGGACATTCATATCAATGTGTCATTGACATAACACTCACAGAACACTTGTTCAAGATAATTCATTAGCGTTAAGTACATCAAACCCATAGACGATTCTTTGATGCAGTTAACTACTATCAATGGTTGCAAATAATCAAATATTTGCTGTTAACTTTCTCTTCATACATAAATGTGAGTCCGACATAAAAATCCAAACGTGTAGAGGTTGCTCTAACAATATCAAACAATGAAATCATGTACCTTATTATCTTGTAAGTTTTATCCATTATTAGCACTTTTGGAAAAGTCTGTAACAAATCCATACTAACAGAGTGTGTAACAAAAATATAAATAATGATATTACTTTAATTTTGACATGATCGACCTCTTTCTCCAACATCCATTATTTTTGTAAAATGTTGATACAGTGCGTATTGACGATATATTTTTATCATTCAATTTTTTAGTTCCACTCAAAAAAATTCAAGGGCAAGTTCCCATGAAGGTAAAATATTGTAAAGTTGTCAACCCTTTTCTAGAAAAGCATCTAGTGTACGAATGACCTTCTAAGTTTTTTGAGGTTATATAGTCATAATTTACGCATATAAATTTTAAGACCATTCACCTAGAATGAACATAGTTACCTTAAGCCCAAAATGACATCCACATTTTTTTTATTCATCCAATTTTTTCTTGAGATCCTTTGGGTCTACCAACCGATTATACGATACAGATATCTTGCATTCAAAGAATATTTAATGATTCTTTCTACTATCACAATATCACGAATTTTTAATATAATAACAAACTTGTGTTTTTTCCCGATCTTCTTAACATACTCATACAATGTTTTGTACGTATAATAAGCATTATGAAAGAAAAAATCAATATAATCAATAATCCAATCCTTTGCACCTTAATCTGTATCATTTTCCACGTGTAATATCATATTATATAAATGAAAATAAGAATCCAAACATAGACAAAAAACTAACGAAGAAAAGTTGGACTACTGCACAAACAGTGTGAAATATATGACACTGATGGTATGTAAGGCAACAAACTGGCGATGTACAATGAACATACGGTCGGTCATACCCGTGCGAATATGGCTGAAATTCAACCAAAATATTTATAAATTTGAGTTCGAATACAAGCTTAATTAATTTCAAAATTTAGCGTTAATGCTTGCGAAATGATAAGTTGTTGAATAATAGGTTGGAAAATAATTTGTAAAATATAGGCTTAATCTACTATGAAAAAATAAGTTATGAAATATAGACTTAGTAAATCTATAAAATAATAAATTATAAAATCGTCTACAAAAAATTTCTAAAATAACTCTTAAAAATATATATGATAAAACTTATGTTGTTCCTCTAATGAAAAATGAAATATATGTATTTTTGGATTTAAACCAAAACTATTATACAAATATCTACTTAGAACTTAATTTGGTTAAATGTTAAATGATAATTAGAAACTTGCCTTTTTAATTATTAATTTTTATTATAATTTAAAAATTAAATTATATCAATAATACAATTACTTCAATAGTTATATTTTTTTATGTATTAATTTAGTTTAATGAAATTGTTATATTAATAAAAAAATAAAATTTTATTTTATTATATTTTGTATAATATAAATATTTTAAATGGCTATTCAAATAAGAATAGTTAAAAACTTGTCTATCTTTAGTTATGAATTGATTTTAACTAACTTAGTTTCTATAAAAAGAATTAATTGATAAGTGTCGATGGTTAAATAGTAAATTAGTTAAATCTTACTTAATAAAAAAAGTTAATAAACATGTGATCATATAGTCTTAAATAATTTTGAACTTGTAAAAATATGTCTCATCAAAATTTAAAAAAAATATCAAACAATAATATTTGTAGTTTTCATATACTAGGTTAGCAAATCTATCTTTAACACTAAAAATTGGTATTTACAATTAAAAATGTAATTCTCATTTTAACTAAATAAAATAGATTGTAATATTATTTACTGAACTATCATACGTCTCTTCTGTGGCCGTCACGAGGGCCAGATATGACAAAATTAATTATTTTTCCTACGTTGCACCATATTTTTAGGCTTAAAATATTTGAAATTATCAATTACCCCCAATTATGATGAAATGTAGGCATAATATCATTGAAAGATATATGTGAATAATATATACTATCTTGGTCATCCCTATATATGAATATTTTTTAGGTAACTCTATAAAAAATTTCTAAGAATTTTATTACTTTGTATGCACCTAATTTACTTCATTTGGTTATTTTCTTCTTGATGTATCCAATACATATATGAACATGTAGAGTAGTTAGGAGGGTCAATACGTCAAAAAACTAGCTTGTCAACCTCATCGTGAGAGGTATGACATGAACTCTTGTGATAAAGGTATATTTAATTATCCATGATTTTAATTTATTTTATTGTACAATACGTAAGTATGTATGACATCATTTTTTACATGTAGTTACTATAATTATCCATTTTGCAATTTCATTATTCATGAATCACCATGTTTTAAAAAAAAATGTTTGATCATCACTTCATTTAAGAAATGAAGAAATGTTGTGATGGTTACATCTGTATCAATTAATCAAGAATATCTAAGAAATTAAAGTAAATTGAAATAAAGACTAGACCAAAGGTGTGAACCAATTTTTATGGTCGAGTAAAATCTCAAACTTCTCACGACCCTTATGAAATTGTCCTATATATGTTTATAAAAATTCAGGTTGGATGATAAATTATATTTAATCTTTTTGAGATCTCAAACCTAGTGCATTATAAGTAATTCTTCATATTTAATATATTTTATTTAAAGAATTTTACATTATAAGTCTCTTTAGTGGTCAAGACTGAATTATTATAATTTCATGTTATTATTTAACATTTAATGTTGACAACAAATTAATAAACACATCATAACTAAACTGAAATGGGAATTCACGAAGTGTTTAGTTAGTATCGATGATCTTAATAAAGATCTAATAAAAAATTAAATTTTGAAACTTAACCTTGTAAATAGACTTATAAGTAATTTTCTTGTAAATATCACCATTATTTTTTATCTCAAATCTAGCATGAACACTTTCGATCTGCATCATCTTCTAGATTAAAAACACTTAGATAAATATGGGAGAAATAAAGAACTGAAAAAATTAAATTCTAAACTATGGATATAAAATATATAAGGGACTTAATTATCTGTTTAAAAATTTGTTATGATATCGGTAAAGAATGCCAGATAGACCATCATTAGACTTTTTATATTAGACTTTATCCTCTTTAATATAGTATTTTTATTTTATACTTTATCCTCTTTAATATATTATTCTTATCTTATACTTATAATTTAGAGTAAAAAACAGGAGTGTCCAATGATACATTCATATTTTAGATTACGGCTCCTAAAAGTATAATTACAACCTAAACTTGCTTAATTTAATATTAATCATCGCATAAATAATATAAATGATTGAATTTTCTCAAGTTTAAATTTTCAATATGTATTAATATGAACTGACTCATCATAATACTTAGCGGATACCTTTGGGCTACTGCGTCATACATTACTTCTCAAACACAACTCTTTAGGGGAAATAATTTTGGTTCATGATCACATTTGTAAAAAACTAAGACTTCTTTTGGTCCGATCATGACTGTTTCATGTCATACTTAACCGAAAACATTTAACAAGCAAGTCCAGTTGTGCAGGAGTATACGATGTGTGAACGCATTATTGGCATCATGCACCAGTTTTTTTCACCTTCAGATAAATAAGTGCATACTCTCCATTTTGGTTGACATACCCACACAATTATTGGTCCTTAGAGCGTCCAAACTCCTTTCATATATGACTCACCAATAAGGATCATTTTAGCGATTGTATCTGGATTGTCATATCTCTAGAGAATGAACATACGAAATGTTCATGTGTAAATCATGTCTAACCATGAACTTTCTAACTAAAAAGACTTTTGTGTTATATTTCATTCCACCATGAACTTCTGAAATATTCTATAAGATCTAAAATATCCCTTCAAATTTTTAGATATCTTAAAGGATATTAATATCATTCAAACTCTAAAATTTAAAATAAAAATACATAATCCCTGGAATGCAGGACATCATCCCAAACATCCCAGATTCCAAATGCTTAACGTCAATGGATAATCTTTTCCCACCTCGAAATTCATACATTCACAATATTGCATGTTTACTTAACTTGTGAATAATAAAGAAACATAAATGTACATCTCCTAAATATTTGACACAATATATATTGAACCCTACGTAATCATACAAAATTATACATAAAATAATTTACTAAAATTAACATATTTAAAACTTCAAGATTCTGTTGCATGCTTAAAAAGGGTACGAGATAAGAAACATACATAATTCAGTAAATTAACATATTAGATATACTAAAATTTTGAGACTAAATAAATTGGTTATTTAACACCACAACTGAACCATCATGTAGATCTCTGGATTTTTGGTGGGATAAAAAATAATGATTACATGAATTGGAAAATCGAGCTTAAAGTGACGGCCTTGTGGAGCGAGACACCTATGTTATTTGGTACCCTTGTTGTGGGTTAGCCTTTATATGGTTGTTGTCATTATGCTGTAGCGGCTCTGCAATCTAGAGTGTCGATATTGTTAGACACATGTGCGCAGTGGTGTTTACATAATTGAAAACTCTATTTTTTTAATTATAGTTTTATTATATTCCTAGAAAGATCAAGACCTCAAATTACTTAAATATGAATCATGATACACTTAAAAATACATAAAAATAACTCTCATATTTAAACCTAGAACGTGCATTTCTAAATCTATTAGTCAAATTTTGCACTCAAACAGTTCTATTATCAACTAAATCATAGATAAACAATTATAGAATATTTTATTCCTCATTCTAAAATTAAAATCCATAAATCTAATAGATTTATGAAGAAATAAATGTATATAAAGATTATATTTCCAATTTTCATATTTATTTCTTCGATACTAATTATAAAAACATAATATATATATATATATATATATATATATATATATATATATATATATATATATATATATATATATATATATATATATATATTAGTCTCGACTTGCGTATGGATCGATAATATATTTAAAAACCATTTTAAGAATAATAATTACATACTTGTACTCGTTCTTCTTGCACCAATAACTAGATGACATGAAAATATAAGTTGGTAGCAAACAAATGGTCGACAATAGGTGAAAGGACGCTGGAACTTTATAGAGGTGATGGATACAGATCTTCCTTCAGATGCACGAGCATCATTTAGAAGGTTTTTTGAATGAAAGAAATCAAAGGAACTGTATGGAGGTGGTGAATTTCGGATTTATAGTTTTTTTAGAAATAATTAATGAATCGATATGAATGGTGGAAGAATAAACTATGATATATTATTTTCTATCCACTGTTTATAGTCAAAATAACATGTAAATATATTTGGCCCCGATAGTGAATATAATTGTACATAATTTTAATTGATATTTTCTATTGTCTATTATCACTTTCAAGGCCTAACAATGTTTTAATCATATATCTTGTATTGGTTGAGGTCCATAATCATATTGTACTGTTAAAATCTAATATCTATATTATCATATTGATAGGTACTCCTTCAAGATCCTACATCAATCAAACTAGTCTATACACTATATATTTCATGACACTTAATTTATTACTAGTTGGTCCAATATATTTATATTTGATTACATTTAATAATTAGACTTACATTTATAATAATTGGATACTCTAAATATCCATGAGATGAGATATTTATATTTAGGATATTCTTACATATAAGAGTCTCCATAGTTAAGAGATTATGCAGATTATGTTGGTTGTTTAGATAGTTATAAGTCTGTATTAATATTTATTCTATTTTATTATGCAGATTATGTTGGTTGTTTAGATAGTTATAAGTCCGCATTAATACTTCTTCTATTTTAATAGGATGTTTGATTTATTTTAAAATTGTAAACCAAAATTTTATCATTTTTTATTATTGAAAAAATAATATGTTGTATGTTATAATGTTTAAAACCGTCCACTATGTCCTAAGAATTTTTTAACAAGGATGCCTATACATAATGGATTGAAATGTATGTCTCTTTTGAATGTAACAATTATAATAGCTTTAAAAAATTTAGAAATGTAAACATCAAATTTATGTTGATCAAGAATAAAATATAAAATAGATAGATGAGACAGAGTATGTTGGTGCAAACTCGTGTAGCATCTAAATCTATAACATTGATACTTAAGGTATTTTATGAACACGCCGATCACATGAGATATTTTAGTTTAAAGGATATTTATTTTGAATGGAAGATTGTTTTCATTTAATATTTTGTTTTAGATTCAAGTTGCATTACTTTTAGTTTGTATACATTTTGATTGCAATACTACACTAATATCTAATTTGGTATATTATTATGTTATTTTCTTAGAGACAAATATGATAAGTTATGAATTTGTACGAGAATGTGTAATTTTTTATAATACACATTGAGAAATCTAAGTTTAGTTATGAATTTGTACGAGAATGTGTAATTTTTATAATACCCATTGAGAAATCTAAGTTTAGTTATGAATTTGTACGAGAATGTGTAATTTTTATAATACGCATTGAGAAATCTAAGTTTATTTAGATAATGGTTAACACTTGATTACTAATAAACTATGTTTTACCATAAACATGCAACACCAAGATTTTACTATATATTGTTTAATTATAAGGTTTTTTTTTCTAAATTAATACAATAATATATTTTATATTAATGGATTAATCACGTTAGAATAAATGATGATCCAACTTGAGATTGTAAAAACTTAATGTTTAGTATGAAGTATGGATCATTATATTTTAATTTGATGTATCCTAACTTTTGTAAATAAATTATCTAATAAATAAAGTAATCTGATTAAGTTAAGTTCATACCATCTAATAATATACTAGTGTTATGGACCTTAAGAGCATATATTACGTTACCATTTTAATTTAATAAGACACAACATAGATAAAAAACTTAAGTTTTCATATTATTTGGCTCAATAAACTCAATTAGTTATGGTATATGGACAACACAAATTTAAATTTTAGATTGAAATAAGTAACTTACAAATGAAGATATAATAAAAAAATTATTAGTTCCTTAATTACTATCACAAATATAACATTGAGCATTAAGAGAAAACCTAAAAGACAATAGTTTATGTTGTTCATTACGGTTTTGGTTTCATACATAATAAAAAGTTTTATTGTTGCAAAATAAAATAAAAATGTTATTTTTTACAAGTTTATAAGTTTATTAGTCTTTTTTTATATGTCATATTATGATAATAAATTTATTAGTTAAAACATACACATAATGTTCGTTGTTTACTGCCAAAATACTTCCATCATTGATGATGCTCGATTTAGGCCGGCCTAATTATGGATGGGCTTTGGGACATCACTAAAATAATATAAAAAATATTTTAGAGAGAGAAATTCATCAAAGTTACGAATTTAATATGAATTGTTCATGATTCCTAAGATATGTGGTAAACCTATTTATAATCATAAAAATGATCTTATGGTATATTATGCTCATTTACACATTCTACTTGCTTATCATTAAATATAGATTTTATAGTCGATCCAAAACCATATGATGAATCAACTAATTATTCTCTTACCCGCTAGTCGAGGAAGGACTATATGAGTGCCTCATTTTTTAAGCACACGCTTGTTAGCACTCCAAAATTATTTTGGGCTGGTTTAGTTGAAAATATATATTTTTAGAAGTACATGGGTCCTAGGAAGACCTAAGGTCAGTGAGTAGAATGTGTGAGGTCATAGGGTCGGTCATACATTCGTCTAACAAGGTGTCGGTGTTTATCTTATATGACTTCGTGGTTATGTTGAGGGAGTCTTACTTGGGATCAGTAGATGGGCTCAAGTTATCTGGCCTCAAAAGTTTTCCCGTTGGCATCGATGTTAAGACTCAATTAGGTTGTTGATTTATAAGGCTTGGTTGGAGGCCTGATTTAAATAGCCTGCCAAGAACTTTTCCTATTTTTTTTTAACCTGGTATCGAGGTTACTAATGTTTGGACACGTGTAAATATCAGACAGACTTGGCAAAGCTCATAATTTATGATAGTGTTAAAGCCTCATAAGTGTCCTAAAACGTGTAACAATTTTCTTTATGCAAGTTGTAATGACTAAAAGGCAGGAAAACAAACAGTCGGAGGTTAGTCTATATATGACCTATGCATTACCTTCATCATTTACACAAAGAATTTAGAAATAATAATGAAATTTTGATTACTCAACCCTAGCCTATGCCATAAATCATTTTTCAATAGGCATTACCCTTGATTGCTTGGGCCCTTGAATCGGGTTTCTGAACATGTTTGGGCATCCAAATCAATACCCATACTTATTTCAACCAGGTATTCAATCTCTCTTACTAGTTTAGGTAGCACCATTCGTATTTTTGTATTAGCCATAAGTTGTTATAGTGGTAGGAAATGAAGTAGGTGAGCTAAAAGTCTTTTTATAATGATAAGTTATCTCGGAATCCTTAGCATAAGATTTAAATAGTATCAAATACCCTTAGAAAAAGAGGGCGGGATCCATTTTCACATAATATAGAGATTTAGCAATGATATTCGGTCTATCATATGTCCTACTATCATCAAAGTCGAGAGTAGAAGTCTCACTTCCCAAGGTCCATGTTCAAAGGATAACCGATTTAAGGCCCACAACTCTGATTATCCCATTCCTTAAGGTATTCCTCTACTTTAAGACGAATAAGGTGATGTGACCATGGTCGACGTGTAGCAGACTGAATCAGTCATTCCAATCTCCAAGTTACGCAGAGTTCAGAAATGTGAAAGGATCATAAGAGCCAAGTGTAACAAATTAGTAGGAACCTTATGGATAACTTAATATACATCTATTACATATATGAGGACCCCGATATTATTCTAAACTCTAGCTAAATTATGAGATCCGTGATTTTTTTTAGTTTGGCTTCTGATGCTTGATAAGACTCATACCTTAGCTAGGCCAGATGAGAATATAATATACACTAACATCATTGATTGTGGAGTCCGACTACCCCTACATCCTAAGTTGGTAATATTTTTTAAACTGATGGACCTCTACCTTAGCCTTAAGATGTTGAACACGTGGAATAATGTTATAACATCTATAATAGTTTTAGGCATATCCAACATCCGTTTTAAGATTTAGGATTTGATAGCGTTTTGTCGAGTGACTTTTAACAATATTTTCCTTTCTACTATGTGGTTGTTTTGGGCCCTTAAAAATTAGTGGATGACTTGCTTGAGTCAGATAAATGGTGGAATAAATATTTTATCTTCATTAGAAGGGAGTTGGAGTCTGAACGTAAAAGGTTCGATGCAGAACAAGAAGTGGCCAGCAAGACAAAAGTAAAGGCTAGATTTTTCAGCTAATGGCAATGTTAATCCCCATATGTCTTGATCTACTTATGTTATATTTTATAGTATTATTGTTTTTATACTTGTTGAACTTTGCTTTTATGTTGTAGGAGTTAACATTTCCTTATACTACAAAGTTCGGGAGTGTCTATTTAGTCTCCAACCTTCTAAAGGGAGAAGTTCTTATTTCTCTTTCGACATATGCGGTTTTGAATTGGGAGAATAAGTACCACATACTTTTTATTTTAGAGAACTTATTCATGTATGAATTTGGGAGTATAGAGAACCTAAGCGAGAAACACAAAGTGTCACTAGCTCATGCAAAAATATGGGTCCAAGTCTAAAATAAATGTCACGAATCTCAATCAAGCTCTACCTTCCTGGTAAGACTAAATACATCAAAACCCTATAATATATGGGGTCAATCTTCCTATTTGACGTCCAAATGTAGAAGGGTCTAAGGAAAGAAAGGTCAAACGAGGCAAAAAAGAAGAAGACCTTAGTCGGTGTCGAGCAGTCAACTAACCAGAGAGGCTCTATTGAGAGATCGAGTTCATCCAATAAATGAGCTGGTTCTAGGAACTCATCGGGTGCTGGTGGTAAGACTTATATTGGGACTCATACAAACTATTTAACTATACATGGGATAGAACAGAGTTAAGAGAAGAAAGAGGTTATCAAATTCGGACCTATCAAGATTTAGGACCTCATACACATTGTGACTAGGTATGGGTGGGTTGCTAAAAGGCTTCTTATTACTCATACTAGGTTTGGTTGATGCATGTGCATAACAGGTGGCCATTGATGTTGAGGTAAATACTTGAGACTTCACTTAAGTAATTTTTAAATGGACAATATCTTTTCTTAAAACTTAATTTTTTTTTATCATTTTGAATGATGAGCAACATGTTTAGGGCTATTCAAACTATGGTCGAGTAGCAAAATTTATAGCTAATTGTTTAGGGTGACCAACAAGTCATGATTTTTAGGAATACCGTTCATGATTCATGATTTATTTCCTAATGTTCCATTTAGAGGGTTTTGGACTTATGTTTTTTAGGAATACCGTCTATAAGATTGTGTGGAAGATGAGATTATGGAGGAGCACGAGGATCAAAAGGTGGAAAACCTAGCGGATATCCATGCCATTTTCTACACTAACCTTTTGGATACTTTTGTCTCGACCATTTATCTCTATAACCAAACTTGAAGTTTTAAGTACCTTGAACAAAACCCCCCACCAATGATGTGAAATGCGTCCAGTTCGAAGAGAAGAAAGAGTTGGTCTAGGCCGTGAGATAAAAATATAATATTGAGGACAACCAAAAGAAAGATGAGACCAAGTCCATTAAACCATCATTTATATTATACTTGCCTTATTTTCTTGACTTTTTTAACTAAATGTCTTGAAATTCCAAGGTAATATTTGCATGTTATTTTTAACAAAAAGTCCTTAGACGCTCAAGGCAAGGTTTATATAATTTTACAAACCCAATTCCTCAGAAGGCCGAGGTGAAACATGTATCTGAGTACCCACAAGCTTTATAATCTTTTTTTCGATGCTAATTGTTTTTAATTTATATGTCGAACTTTGGCTACAAGGTCTCGAATTCCCCTAGTGGTAATTAATTTCTGATAGAGAGGGTAAATTTTAAATGTTTAATTGATCCAATCCATTGGAATATATATTAGGATGAAGTTTGTCGTATGGAGCCTAATTGTTTTGATAGCTTAGTAGGTATTGAGGGTGGTATGTTGCCGAACTCCCCAAGGGCCCTGCCAGGTGAAGTCATGTAAGTCTTTTGTTTTAATGGCTTAACAGGAGTTGAGAGTGGCATGTGTCAAACTTTTAAGATCCTTGCCAGAGGAAGCCGATTGTCAAGATTTTATGTTTTTAATGGCTGACATGTCTAGAGAGTGGCATGTTTCCGAAATCACTTAGGGATCTATCATGTGATTTTTCTTACAATTTATATATATTTATGATAGATTAACAGGACCTCAGAGTGTTATGGTGTTGAACTCCCTAAGGGACCTACAAGTGAAAGTCAAATGTTAGACTGATATGCTCTATTTATACTTGCTTAACTCATTTAACACGTGATTTTTTACTACAAACTCTTTACGGGACCGGATACATAGGTGCCCCATCAAAATATTTACGCGCCATCAAGGTAGGAAATAATACACGATTGGGAAGTTTGATTAGTTATAAAGAGTTATATTTACACAATAGATACCTCATATCGAAGAGTGTACTAGTGATATGCCTTTCTCACCAATCAACTAATATGTCCATGTTTTGACCTTTTCAACCATTATATATGACCCTTCTCAGCTTTCTATCCTCGAGCACTTTGGTGTGTATGAAGGCATTCCTTAATACATAATCACCAATTTTTAAAGCTTTGTAATTGCACATTTTAATTATATCGACTTATCATTAAAGTACGATATTTTTGAACATACAAGCGCTTTAGTCAAATTTACCTCCATTAGATCAGTTTGGCTCTCATTCCCTCGGTATTTTATCTTCAATATAATTTTCCATCTTGGAGTAAGAGAGAACTATCTATCATGGGATGATTGCATATATGCCATAGACCAAGTTAAAATGTGTCTTTCATGTAGTTTCCTGAGAAGTAATTTGGTAAGCCCGCGGCACCTCTTGTAATAATTCAGGCTACTTTGTAGTCAAGGATTTTAAGATCAATTCTAAACCATTAATGATGCTTCATTTGTAACTTTGACTAGTATGTTAGCTTGAGGGTGGAAAAGAGTTGAAAAGTGTTGTTAGACGCCTCTTTTAAGACAAAAAAGCAACCTATACATTTTGAAATTATGTACCATTGTCAGTGGTAATCACCTTGGGAATTTTGATCCTGCAACAACTAAAGAAATAGTCTGCTTCTATTATAATACATTTTCGATATCCTAAATATTTAGGAAATTGTTCGCCCAAGTCTAGGCTCCAACCATAAAAAAAAGTATCGCATTTTTGAAAAAAATGTTTCGGCTCGGTGCCGCTTACTTATGTATGAAATTAGTAAATCATTGATAAGTATCATAATTTTTTAACATTTATTTAGCCCCAAAAGTCATCGTAGGCAAAACATTGTATACTAAAATGACTATTGTTACCAATATCTATACACATAATAAACCGAACCCACTTCATCATGGAGCCCATCCAACACAAAGCAAGACTCGCCTAGATCCAAGCATCATAGAAGAGGTTTTGGAGAACTTTGGTGATACATCATTCCTTTTATCAAAACATATTTCTTAGAATTTTGTCTTAGACAACGGGCTTAGGCTTTATCGATTGGAAAGATCCCAATCATGAGATAGTCCCAGATCGGTAGTTTACAATCCATCTTGGCGTTAAGGGGTGAGATATTTCTGTTATCAACGGTCACTCTTAAAATAAACCCATGGAGTTGTATCGGATTAGAGTACTACCCATGTTGGGGTGAGTATTTAGGATTCGTATAATTTCTTTTAGCATACAACTCAATTTGGAAGTCTGCCAATGCGTGGGTCCCAGTGGATTTTGTCAACTTATTAGTACAATTTTCCTAGCTTCACTAACCACTGGGTAAGATGGACAAAAATATCATGATTCTGCAATCATTTCAAAGTGTGAAAGAAGTTCAGACAATAATCGAATGACCCTGAAGATAAGGTTTTATTTTTTCTGGATCCCGCTACCAAAGCGAGACTTAAATTCTCTAGCTTGAGGTACATTAATTTGTTTGCATCTATAATGTTATTATTTACATAGTTGATCAGGTTTAGATACATATCTATCTCATTGACCAACATTACGCCGATGACATAATTGGATACAACAAAGTAGACATAGAGTGTCTCACATTATAAAGGCTGTAAAAGAACCTTTAGAGAAGACAAGTAATCTTTTATCTTGTTGAAAATTTTCCATATTTTTAAGACAATTGAAAACGGGTTGCTTTCTTCAATACTTAAGTAAAAGCACTTATCTGAGAAATAAAATTTGAACCTATTCAAGGCTTCCAATCTCTCTATAAATATCTGAACATACTTGACTGACCAGGATGTATTCATAAATGCCAAGGCTGACAACTCTGATGAGTCTGCCTCTTTACCCCTTGCCTATTTAACCCAAGAACTTTTCTGACCTAACCCCAAAGGCACACTTATTTATATTCAAATTCAAGTTCATGGGTCTTAATTTCTTGAATGTCTCTTCCAAGTATTTGATATGCTCGACTTCATCGGGAATATTCATAAATATATCATCAATATACACCTCCATATTTTAGCATATCTGGCTAGCAATGGCTTCGTTGATAAGACACTGTAAGTTTCTCATGGATTCCTCAATTTGAAAAATATCATTTTATAATAATGAAGGCCCCTGTCAGTAATGAAAATAGTGCATTCCTTATCAGTTTGGTGCATTTGGATCTGGTTGTATCTTGAATAGACATACATGAATGATAACATTTTGTTACATGATATTGAATCTACCAACTGACCTATCTACGATATTGTGAAGGGTTCCTTGAGGAATGCTTTATTTAAATCACTAAATTTTTGTCACTCCCGTTCTTTTTTTGGATTAGGACTACGTTGGCAGTCCGTACATGGTAGGTTGTCTCTCCGATGTGCCCAACACTCGAAAAAATGTCTACCTCAACCAAAATGACTATTGATTTTTTAAGATAGAAAGCCTTTTTTCTTCTGAGTGATCAGGCACATGTTCAGATTGACCGATTACTTATGATAAATAATGTCTGACAAAATCCATGTAATATTTCATATTTTCAAGCAAGCACATCTAAATTGTTAGTTAAAAATGATAGTCAAGCAACCCGGAGGCTACCTGAAAGAATTGTACCAAGTTTAAACACTTTTCTTTGGCAATCTCAATATTTTTTGTGTATTTGTCGGGGACTACTAAAATCAGGGTCTCGTGAGGGTGGTTAGTTCCCTCAACTTCAAGTGAGACTTAACCTAATTGATATTTTTTTAAAGTGTGAGATGTCGCATAACACTCACACACGACCTTCTAATTTTATTTTATGACTTCTATTTTACCTTCCACTATATAGCAAAGACATTTGTGGACAATGGAGGATATAACATGCATCTCATTGAGACACAATCGTCCCATAATAAATATTCACTATTCTTTTGAACTGTCTTATACCCAAATAAATATCAGCCTCAAATTTCTAAACATATTGGCATTATCTCTAGTTAAACCATCTACTTTGTTTTAATCCTGATAGGTAATAGTTATTTTTGAATAATATATTCCTTCAACTATATATGTCCACAAAAACTCTTCTTATCGATGCAAATAGTTATGAGCATGAAATCTTTTTGGGGTTCGACCATCTCTCCTAGATCTTCATCAACAAAAAATATTGGTGGGTAAGAAGCTCGTTGTAGGTGTGAAGAGGTCCTACCATTGTACTAAAAATTAAGGTTGGAATGATTTTACTTTCTTAAATTTTTAATGGTCTCTAACAGCAACTCATCCCCAACTATAGTCATGACTATATCTTAGTTGGGATCAAGTTCTAGATTTCCCTCATCTTAGTATTCGGACACCTCTTCAGGCTTATCCAGAATGACCATAGTTTATTACTTCTTCCATAAAAGTTTTGGAGCTTTGATCTTCATGTCATAAGGTTATGGTTTAGATCGTCTTGGCTAGACTTTGACCTTTGTTTGGACACTATAGGGCATGTTTTCGACAAACTCAATCAATTTTTTATCTTCAATGAGATTTTGGATATCTTCTCTTATGACCCTATAGTCTATGGTGTAATGACCAGTATCGTCATGATATTTGTAAATATATTGTTTTTCATGCCCTCTCTTGGTTTGATCATAGGAAACAACTTTAAAAAATATACAAAATAATTGGATTTTCAAATAAATAGTAGTTATATTCTATGTTAGTTTGTTATAGTTACTTCCCTGAGTCTCAGTATAATTTCCTTTCTGATTCATAGCATGGTTACTTCCCCGACTCCATCTATCTCTACGGTATGCATGACCTTTTCTTGAAGAGATTTCTCGCTCGGCATTTTAAGGCTTCAGGCTGATAGGTGTAGGAGTTGGCATTACTTGAGTGATCGACTGAGGGCAGTAGCATTGTGACCAGGATCATAAGTAGGAACATAGGGTAACATCATTAATATTGAAGTAATGTTTCAATAAGTATGAGGTTGACGGTTCGACCTTACCCCCAGCCATATGTTCTCATCAATTGTGATCTAAAATTTGGCTTTGGCTATAAAGGTATTAAAGGTCAAAATTTGTTTCTTCAGTGTCTATTGTCAACAAGTCCAACATAATCCACTATATGAAAGAAACACATGACACAATATTATTATAATCTTATAGGATATTATTTGTTTCCACATATCATCGAGTATAGTCCATCAGAGTTTCATTCCACTCCTTTTTTTAGTGTAATATATAGTCTCCATACATTTTAATTTCATAAATTCAAAAAGTGATGGTAGTATTTTAACATATTGGATTGATACATGGGAAAATTAGTTGAACCAAGTCAGAGAATTTCCTCTTAAAGTCATTGAGAAAGCTCGATAAAGTAATCGGGCATCCCCTCTAAAACTGATCATTACGTTTTGAATTGCTCAGTAAGATGCTCAGGGTCTCCCTGGGCCATCGTACTTGTTCATTTTATACTAATCAAACTTATAAGGCACGTTCCTTGCCAGAATATCAGGTGTTAAGGGGACTTAGAAGTGTGATACCTTTGAAGGTAGGAAATCCTCACAGCAGCATCATCCACTTCAGATATTGAAACCTTGGTAGATCTCTCGATGAGGTTGATTGGGATTTGAGAAGTATGGATTTGGATAGAAATGAGGTTGATCATAGAGGTTCAAATGGATTTGCCCATCTCCTAAGGTTTTTTCCCAAGTTGGGTTCAGAATTTGGTGAATAAGCTAAAATATATGATGCAAAGGTTGTTGTATAGGATACCGCATAGGTTGTAGCATAAGTTGCAACCCAAGATGAAAAAGATATTGTACACACTGATGTTAAGATTGTAGAATAGGCTATTGAGATATGTCTGGAAGTCAGACTTCAATGTGTTCTTTTGGTGTTTGGGTCTGACATTAATCTACATCAAACTTTCGAGTCCTATTGTAACAGTATTAACTCTAATTTGGTCATGGTATTTGGAACATAAGAATCGATACCATGTTTATATAAGTCTAAACTGGAAATCTTTTTTTTCCAATCAAAAACTATTATTGATAATAAGGTAGGAAATGAGTTTATATCAAGACTTAAACATTAGAAAAACAAGCCCAATAACAGTTTTAATCTAAATCCTCAATTAAACTAAACTAAGACTAGGATCCAACTATGAGATCCAACCGGATCCCAACCCGGATCACTTAGAGAGACCCGAAACTAATTAGAGACCCTAGCACTTTTCAACCAAAATCAGAGATAAACAAAATAACGTCGCAATTCGATATATCAGGAACCCTAGCTCCATCAGCCATTTTCAAACATATAGTCTACAAAGAAATCATAATTCTTAGCAAAGCATCACCCAGCTCCAAGATTACTGCTTCGAAGGAAACCTGAATCAAGCAGAACAAGCGACCAAGGTCCAGGGTTTAGGTGACTCATCCTAGAGTACCTTATCTTACGCGGCCAAATCCTTTGATTAATTCGAATGAGACAGCTAACCAAGGTAGGTTTGAAAATGGGAGTGAAATCCCAAATTGTTGCGGGCTTGATCACTGGAGAAATTATATAGGATTTTTCATATTGAGAGCAATCTGAAGAGATTGCAAATAGCTTTAACCAATTAAGGCATAAGGAATTAGCAAACAAACAAGTCTCCAACTTCATAGAAATGAACAAAAAACCATAGAGAAACTCAATCCCCAATCAAGGGATAGTAAGGAAATTAGTAGCCCTTCGAGCTCACCACAGCCTCACCAAAACTGAAAGAAACCTATGAACAATTTGGATCCAGGAATTGGAAACGAGAAAATTTCTAATCTCCAAGTAAGCTAATAGTCTTCAAATAAATCATGAATTCTTAGTAAAATATCACGCTGCTCTGATATTGCAACTTCGAAGAAACTTTGAATCATTCCTAACAAGAGAACACAGACCAATATTTAGATGAATCATCCTATAGTACCTTATTGTGCGTAGAAAAATCCTTTGATTAACTTGAAGGAGGAAGAAAACCAAGGTAAGTTTGGAAATGGGAGTGAGAAATCAAATTGAGATTTATCACTTTGATAATAATCAGAAGTGAATTCTAATCAACTTCCACCAATTAGGGCTTAAGGAATCAGCAACAAGGAAGTCACCAATAGCGAAAAAACAACCACCCTTTAAGTTATTCCAAACATCTTCACCAAACCATAAAGAATTTACTTGAACAACCAAATCCTTATATGAATATATTCGATTCGATAAGCTTCAGGAATCAGTAACAAGCAAGACCCCAACTTCATAGAAAAGCTGAAACACATTATACAAAATTTAGTAATTATTAAAGTTTTGTTTTAATTAGTTCTAATGTAACCATTGACAAATTTATCTAGAAGAAAAATGAATTTTAATGTAGATGTTTTAATTAGTAATTATTTATCTATTTTTATTTTGCAACGCAAGGTCCGTCTAGCAAGCCAATCGGCTGCTAGATTTTGCTCACGAAAGATATGATTGAGGCTCATTGAAGGAAAGATAAGATTACCGATACATGATAGGATATGATCAAGAGATAAAGGGTACTTCCCTGATTTTAAAAACTTTATTAGCATATCAGAATCAGATTCTATGTCGATGTTTGTTAATCCATTGATTTTGTAGATCTGAAGGCCATTAAGAAGAGATTTTGCTTCAGCTTTGATGGAAGGTAACTTGCCATAGATGTTGTTATAGCCGTGGATAATGTTTCCTGAGAAATCTTGAACAATCACACCTCCACTAGAGTCTCCTGAAGGTAGACTACATGTGTTGGTGTTGAGTTTAAAGTGATCAGATTGGGAAGGGATCCAATATAGCATAAGAACTTTGTTGGGTTTCCTCAGATGATTAAAAGAATTTAAGGTATGAACTGAAAACTTGACATTTTTCCAGTTCTTTAGATAAAATAAGTTAGAATGATCTAAAGTAGACATAATCTGAATTATGTATTTAATAACCAAGTTATAAGGTTGAGAACTTCCATGATGCTTCATTTTAATTCAATTTTTCCAGGTAACCCATGTGACTATAGCTGGCAGAATTGTATTTATGTGGACCTTGGAAGGAGATTTGCATAACAAGATTCCAATGAGGTGAGTCATTGTCATGTGATTGCTAATTTTAACCTTAAGATCATTAGCAAAAAAAATTGAGATTTTCCAAGTATGCTCACAAGACACGAAAATGTGATTAGTAGTTTCAACATTTAGGAAAAATTGAAACTTAGATATTGTGGTCATATGTCTAGATTGAACAATAGAGTCAATATAGAGTCTATTAGTTAAGAGTCTCCAAAGAAGGAAAGAAAATTTCCTAGGTGTAATATGGTTCCATACCTTTTCAAATAAAAATGAATTGTTGTACTTAGTTTTAATACCATGATAAGTTTCTTTTGTGTTGAAAATACCATCTTTAGATGATTTCCATAGGATTAAGCCATCCAAATTACGATTAATCGAGATGCTATAAATTTTCTTATTAAATGAATCAGGAATAACTTAACTTATCTTGTTCATAAAGCAATAATTAGATTCCCATAAAGATTTGACATCCTCACAAATAAACCATATGTTGGCTGTGTTTGAATCTAGCTTGATCAGAGGCTTGTTGCTAAGACAAGAATCCAGCCAAAGTCAATTGACCCTTCCCCAATTTCCATTTGATAAAGCTTTCTGCTAAATCTTTAATATTTTCCAATCTTTTCCACGTAATAGAGCTAGTTCTAGAATAGTTGATCTGTAAATGATATAAATTTTTGGAGTAGCTTCTATGCATATAAAGATCCCATAAACACTTATTATCCATGAACCTGTACTAACGTTTACAAGAAATAGTAACGTGAATGTGATTTAGATTCCTGAGGTTTAGACCCCCATCACCAAAGGTTTAACTGTTAGCTTCCCAGTTAGACTAGTGAATATTTTTATAATCAAGAGAGCTTCCCTAAAGAAATTTATTTAGCATTTTCTCTATCTTGCTAATGGTAGTTTTAGGGATCTAGCAACTATGGTCCCAATAGATAGGAACGGAAATTAAGACAAAATTAATAAGTGTCATTCTACCACCAAATGAAAGACTTTTTCCTTCCCAGTCCATAATTCTACCTCTGGTTTTATCCAGCAGAGGTATGAAGTTAGTAGTTTTTTTAGTTGAATTAAGAGTAATACCAAGATAGGTAGTGGGACGGAAACTAGTACTAAATTGAGTATTATAAGCAAGAGCATTGATCTTCTCTTGATCAAGATTTTTGGCAGTGATCAACTTAGTTTTTTCCTTGTTGATAGATTGACGTGAAATAGTGTGGTAATATTGAAGGAAACTGCCAATAACATTGATAAAATAGTTATTTTCATTAGTAAATATCAAGATATCGTCAGCAAAAGCTAGGCTAGAAATAGTTATATTGCTTCTAGTGTAAAATCTAAAAGATTTATTAGAACCGTATAAATTTTGAAGACCTCTTATTAGAATTTCTTCCGCAAGAATAAAAGGACTTGGGACAGAGATTACCCTTGTCTAATACCTCTACTAGTGTTAAAGAAGCCTTTACATCAGCCATTGATAATAGTAGATATGTAAACAGATTTTATAAGACTGCAAATAAGATTGATAAATCTGACAGAGAAACCAAAGCATTTAAGAACTTTAAGGATGAAATTGTGAGATAAGTTGTCAAAGTCCTTAGCTATATCGAGTTTGATAACAATGTTACCAAACTTAGATTTCTTGCCCGGGTCATGAATAATTTCCTTTGCTATTAAGATGTTGTCCTCTATTAGTCCGCCTTTCACAAAACCACCCTACATTTCGGAGATAAGTTTAGGAAGAAAGTTAGATAATCTATAACTTAATATATTTGACATAATTTTGTTCATGATTGTCCATAGACTAATGGGACGGAAGTATTTTCACTGGACAAGATTTCTTGTTTTTGGGATGAGAAAGATGTCGGTGGCCATAACTCATATGGGGATCTGTTAGCCTTGCAGAAAAGAAGACATAGCTTGGCAGAATTCACACTTAATGATTCTCCAATAGGTAATAAAGACATTTGTTAAAGCCTTCTAATCCAGCACTAGTAGGCTTAAGTTTCTGAATGATGTTACACATTTCTGCTTCTGATAGCTCTTCTAGAAGATAGGTATTATCTGCAGTGTCAATCAACTTAGGAATATAATAAAAATGTTATCATTAGAATTAAAATCAATATCATTATAATTAGAGCAAGATAATATATTTTTAAAGTAACTTTTTGTTGAGTTGTTGATAAGATTATCCTCAATGATCCAGTTATCAGCCTCTTTGATGCTGGTATTTTATTTTCCCTCCTTTTCTTGACAAAACTATGGTGTTGAGTTACAGTCCCCATCTTTCATCCAATTAGCATAGCATTTTTGAAACCAGAGATTTTCATCCACCGTAAGTGGTTGCAGTAGCTTTAGACAATTTGTTTTTATTCTCATTGGTGTTTAGAATGAGCAAATTATCTTCACAGACTTTCACAATGCTTTCAATATAAGTCACTTTGTCAAATATATTTCATAAGTGATGCTTGTTCCAGGCTTTAAGAGCTTGCTTTAATCTTTTAAATTTATTCGAGACAAACCCGTAAACCATATTTTTATTTAATTCTTGAATGAATCTAGAGAAAAAAATTATATTTAAGTTATCGTGGTTTTGTTATATTTAATTTAATGCCATATAACAAACCAAATATAACAAGTTATAGATTCATTGTCCACTCGCATACGTTAAAACATGTTTTTAAATAATATTAACAATAATACCGAGATTGTTTTATATAAGTAATAATAACAACAATACTATACTTGCATGAATAAATTTTATTTTATCATATATTATATAGGGATACGATATATTTGTACTTATGTCGTTTAATCGTTGGTTTTGGCTAAATTAGGGCCCTTTGGATAAGGGCCCCAATTATAACCATATCCACACATATTTTAAGTAGCCCCAATTTTATACCAAAAATACCTTTTCGTTTTTACTAAGTTCTAACCCTATCCACTAACCATCCCCAAAACAAAAACAAATCTAAACCAGCCCCAACTTTCTCTCTCATTTCTCAACTACTCCAAACTTCCAAATCAGCCCCAAATTCAAACTTAAAGAACTTCAGTAGATCGATACCCAGTCAAGAACGACAATGGGAAAAGGAAAAGAGTAAGTTTATACTCTTAAATATTGTTTTTTTGCTATATTTAGTTTTTTTTTTAAGTTTTGAAGATTTTGATATAGAATGGCTGTTAGAATAAGTGAAGCATGTTTATTAAGTTGTTTTTAGTTGTATAGTGATGCTAGGGTAGAGTTGGTGTGGCTGATTTGGTGTTTTAGGTTAGATTTTAGAGTTTTGGTTTCAGGTCTTGAATGGAGGTTTAGGGTCTGTTCGAGACCCCCTGTCGGGTGAGCATATTCACACCGGCGGGGAACCTATTTTTTTCCAAAATATTCTTCATCCCCGCCGGGTATAAACGGCTTGACCCGGCGGGGTAATCAACCTGGATTTGTTCATGTTTTTAAGCCCCGCCGGGTGTGGCTGGATTGACCCGGCGGGGTCGAAATTAGAATTTAAATTAATATTAAATCCCCGCCGGTTGAAAATTGTTCACCCGGCGGGGTCGAAATTGAATTTTGAAATTAAATATATTTCCCCGCCGGGTGAAAATAGTTCAACCGGTGGGGACCTAGTTAATTTTGTAGAAATTCTAACTTATTTTGTTCTATTTGTTCCCGCAGACACGAAGCACCTCGCACCGCGAAAGAGAAGGCGACTAAAATCTCGAGGCGAGAACGGGAAGTCCCTCCCCCAAAGAAAGACGAAGGAGGTAGCCGACGGTCGGCGGTCGATTGCCCCGAACAAAGGGAACGCCCCGAGCGTGAGGTGCGCCCGGGCCACACTGAAAGATCTTTGCGGCATAGAAAATATGATGCCACAAGGGATCATGATGCCACAAGGGAGCTCGTTGTACGACCGACTCCTCCACGTGCGCTAATAGACGAGGTCAAGACGGAGGAGGAAACGGAGGTCTTAATGCCACCACCTCGAAGAGAGGGTACATCAGACGTCCTATTGATCCGGAAGGATGGAGGAACTTGTTTTTATCGCAAAAAAATATCCTTATGTTCCCGGATTACGCGCAGCATGAGGCGTACTACACATTCATGGACGACGTAAGTTTTTTAATTTTGGATTAACTTATATTTTGTTATTAGTTTAAATGTTTTATTTGTGTTAAAATTATATGTGTGTTTGGATTTTTTGCAGGCACGATTTTGTATCACTGTCCAGTCGAAGTACGGTCTGCTCGGTCAGTGAGACCTTAGCAAGCAGTTGGCCGTCAAAGCTTTGTTGGAAGAGACACCGTTCTGGCCACTAATGCGCCATCTTCCAAAGTTCAACACGCACGTACAGTTGGCGGAGGTGTTCATTGAGAGGTGGCACCAAGAGACCAACACCTTCCAGTTTGTATTCGGGGAGATGACCATCATGCTAGATGACGTGCATGTCATCACTGTCCTCTCGGTCGAGGGGAGAATTATTGACGCCTTTAGGACGGAGGATATAGGTGCGACATATGCACGTTATGCATATTTGTTGGGAGTTTTGGCGGATACTGTGCGGGAGGATTTGGAGGCGCATGACGGGAGTGGGTTTGGCCTCCGATGGCTACGGACGACGTTTTCCGGGGAGGGCATACTAACAAGATGAAGAAATCGGCTGTTAGGGCATACATCATGTTCTTCCTTGGGTGTACCATCTTCGCAAACACGAGCCAGAAGAACATCCAGTGCGATTTTCTCCACTACCTTGAGGATTTGTTTGACCTCCGTATGTATACATTGGGTACATGTGCACTCGTGTCGTTGTACAAAAGCTTGGGAGGTGTTTCAAAGCACTTCTTGAAGACCTTGGTCGGGTTTTCGGCCCTAATAGAATGTTGGATCTATGACCACTTTCCCATCTTCCGGGCGACGGTTAACAGCGGTTGTAGCCCGACCGATCCAAAACTGCTAGCGTGGTTTCCCAAGAGGATCACTGGATCAGTAGCTCGCAAAAAACTTACTACCGTGACATCCTCATGGCGCAAGGAGAGACGGAAGTAAGTATTGTTGTTTACGTATATTATTATTTGACTATTAATTATATGATTATATGAGTAATTGCTTTTTTGTAGGTGATATACCGACCTTACGAGGATGTACGTGAAGTGTGGCCTGAGCAGGCAATAGGGTTGTATCGAAACCCTATTCGTCTTATGCTAGTAAGCGAAGTATATCACCCGGACAGAGTGATGAGGCAGTTTGGTTGGATCCAGGAAAAGCCACTGGACCCTTTGGCTAGAACCGGTCTGCAAAGAGGAGACCATCTCCGTTATGCGCTGCATGGGAGGCACTGGGAGAACTGGAGGGAGCACATTTACATTATCGATAGGTACTCAAGGCCCTTGGAAGAGAGTAGCCACACGTCATCCCCACAGTACAAGGAGTACGTGAAGAGGTACGGTTGGTTTAACATCACGCCTTGTATTCTTACCGAGAGGTCCGCGGTTGATGCGATCAATACGATTAATCGTGTTCGGCCGTTGGACAATTCCCCTGACGAGCTCGTGTCGTTTGCAAAGAAGGTGTTTGAGATCACTAGTCTGTGGCTTCTGATTATGGTAGTCGAATTCTTCATTTGCATGTTGTTTTAGTTTGCGAACTACATTTTGTGGATTGTGTTTTCCATCTTTTACATTTTGTGTTGTTGTACGATGATCACGATACTCTTGTTTTCAATTTGTTGTTAACTACATTGTTCGCGTGATATAATGTCGTTTTGTGTATTGTTTCTCCTTTTACCATGCATTCAACCAAAACATGTTTTCCATTTAAGCAAGTATGAACTTTTAGTGTTTGGAACTTCTTCCAACCCGGCGGTGGAACAATTTCCACCTCCCGGTTGAAAACAACCCCGGCGGTTGAAAATATGTCACCCGGCGGTTGACATATTTTCAGCCGTCGGTTGATGGCGAGTGGAAAAATAAAATTTTCAAGTCATCCACCCCGGCGGTTGAAAATTAGGCAACTGTCGGGGACATTGTCAACCGCCGGTATGAATTTTGTGGTCCGGCGGGGTCCTGGACCAATATTTTATACGAATTTTAAGTCTCTTGTTGGCAATCACCCCGCCGGTATGAAAAATGTAAACCGCTGGGGAAGTTTTAACCCCGCCAGTGTAGTATTTCAACCGACGGATGAAAAATTCTGACCCAGCAGGGTCCAAGCCCAATTAATCATACCAATTCCAAGGTAAATGTTCTGAACCACCCCGGCGGTTGACAATGTCTAACCCGGCGGGGAACTACTAGGAACAAAGTAAATGACTCTCCCGCCTAAAGAGACTCCTGCCAAGTGCGACTCCCGCCAACTGAAACTCCCGCCAAATGAGATTCCCGCCAACATGTTTTACCATTATAAATATACAAGTGTTATCAAGCAACATGACATGCATCAAACACTCAAAAACAAATGAAGTTTACGCCTAATGAAGACTACTATATGCTTATAGCAGTAAAGGATTCCCGCGCCGAGTTGGGTGAAGATAGGAGTGACGTATTTTTTGAAAGGGTCTTATGTCATATGTATTACAACTACGGTTGTGTAAAAACTGGAAGTGTCGTTGTGCGCAACCGTGACGAAATCAAGAGACGGTACCTTTTCGTCCAACCGCTCACAAAGTTGTTGTTCATGCCGCAGAGAATAAAAGAGGAGGCGGTAAAGGTCTGGGACATGACAGTCTGCGACTATATCACTAGGGATATGGTAGCATATTTGGAGGATATGGTTATGGCAAGGGAGGATGGCGACGATGTTTTACACAGCTTGCGATACGAATACTAATTAGTACAATGTATCGTCTTCGAACGTGTTTTTATTATTTATGTTTCGAAATGTTGTTATGCTCCTCATTTCTTATGTAATACTAAGTTGTTATGTTTGAGTTTCTAGTTGTTGTTCAATATTTATGTATTTTACATATCACCGCATTCTAAGAAGATACATTCATCTAATGAGATACATTCATCATTAAACCTCATACAATAGAAGATACATTCATCTAAAGAAAATTAAACCAAAATATAAACTTATACAAACAGGCACTATCGAGTTAATCACTCATTTCTTGTAAGCGGATGTCGATAATGTCAGAACGAACCCTATCCAGCTGATCCTCCGTTATCGAATCTATGTATTGACAGTTGAACTGGTTACACGCAACACAAAGTTCTAATTCGGTGAGGCTAGAAACCGGATGAAGACGGAGTGTGAGTAGGACTGACCACCTAGCCTTCACCTCATCAACACGCCTTGAAATTTTGTCGGTTGGACACCATCCCTTCCGTACAAGAAGTACATCTGGCATAACAATGCCTCCCAGTACGCTTTACGCCCCTCTTCCATGTGCGTGTTACCAACTTCGATTGATACTTTCATCAGATATTGATCTTCTAACTCGTTCCACGGACACATTATTTTTGGGTTTTTCAAGTTGTTTACCCTTTAATGTGTGGATAGAACATTTATTTTATAGAAATTAAATTCCCGCCAAAAACTTTACCACATAAACTCCCTCCAAATAAATCTCCAGCCAAATGAGACTCCCGCTTCGAAACATATAATAAGCGGGAATAAAAACACCCTTTCCCGCTTATTATTTTAGAATTGACCACCGACTCCTAGTCTATAATGTGAGTATGAAACTAAACATTTAAGTTATAACAATGGCTGATTCTGGCTAGAATGTGCACGAGGATGCAAACCTCCTAATCGCATTTGACTTCGTCAGAGGTACGATGCAAGAGGAGATTCTTGGTTTCGTCGATGCAGTTTTGTACAGAATCTTCTTCAACCTTGGTAAGGAGGCATCGTGTCCAGGATGTTTAATACCCCGACCACGCGCACGCGAAAATGTGGCTGATAGGTTAGCTTATCTTAGAACAATTACTATACAGATTGAGTCACTTCTTTATGAAGTCTAAAGCAAAGTCCAAAAAGTTTTCAATATGGGATTCCAAAGTACAATTACGCAGGAGATGGTGTCACATGCGGAGCAACAAATTGAGCAAGAAATAGCTGAATCAATAGCCAGCGTCGTTGATACTAACACAAGTCCCGAAGGAAGTAGTGAGGAAGATGAATATTCATTCGAAAAACATTTTGAGTATGGATGGAACTATCCGTCTCCATGAAACTGAGTGCGCTATGTTTACTCATAGTTAGCTTATCTATCATATGTTTTAACTTATTTGCTTATGTATTTCTAATTATGCAATGCTTTTGATTTAAGTGTAATGTTATAATGTAATCGCCGGAAAACGAAGTTTTAGTGCTATTGTTTTTAATCTAATGCCCACCCCGCCGGTTAGAAAATTGTTTACCGCCGGGGACCTTGTGAACTGTCGGTTGACAAATGCTCAACCGGCGGAAACCTACACTAAATTACATGAGTCGAAATAAGGGTGCGATTCAACCGCCTGTCTCAAAAATCTCAACCGCCGGTGACGTTTTCACACCGGCGGAGGAGTATTCCAACCGCCGGTGTGAAAATATCCACCCGACAGTTGACTAACATGAAATTAATTTTCATTTCTCCTTAATGACTACCCATGTAAACCGGCGGTATCAAAAATTTTAACCGCCGGGGACGTTTTTACCCCGGCGGTTGAGTATTTCAACCGCCGGTATGAAAATATCCACCCGACGGTTGACTAAGATGAAAAAACGTTCATTTTCTCCTTAATGCCCACCCATGTCCCCGCCGGTATCAAAATTTGAAACCGGCGGTTGATTATTTCACCCGCCGGTATGAAAAATTCGAACCAGCGGGGATAAACATGAAAGTTTCATAAGTTGTTACTTTCATGCCAAGCCACGTCCCCCACAAGAGGGTATATATTATTTGTATGTTGTTAACGTTCGAGGAACATGCATACGTTAGTAAGAAGCATAAATTAGCACAAAGACGAACATAAAAGAAACGACCAACTCAAACATAAAATTATTGTGTTTTTATGACAAACATCAACTCCAAAAACACCAAATTGTAGCATGCATGTGCCTTACAATAACATAGTAATCAAGCAAAAGCGGATAAATCATCGGGGCAACCATTTTTTAGTTTTTGATATCTTCTGTAACGAGAGACAATCGGCAATGCCCAACCCTCTGCTTCAGGTGAACGCAACTTCAGGCAACATGGATGTATCCTTGCACAAGGGGCGTCCACCCTAATCCCAAGCTACAAAATGAAACGTCGATAAAATAAATGTCTTAATTTTAGAACTAATCGTGAAGGTCAAAAAATACTTACGTTAACGAAATGGTTGGAGTTGAACTAACCCAATCCGATTTCCACCCGGTTTGACATTGGAGGCGGTGCACCTCTTAGGGGGAGAAAAGTGAAGCCGACGTCCATATTTCGGTACACTCTAACAAAATGGAGTACGCAGTTAAACGCATATGCAATTGTCACCCCATTATCGGGCATGGACATCCAATGGGATTTAGTACCCACGTTACCAGAGCACTTCACACACTCCGCAACATCAATCAGTTCCTCCATGCTTGTAAATATTTTAACATACACGGATGCATAATCCATCAGCTCGTTGTAAAGGGAATCCCTTATCAACCTCCACCCATCTTGTTTCCCGCTTAACGCATACGCTATGGAGCGGTACCCGCAATGGCCATCGGCTTTTACGTCATTAATTGACTCCATAGATGGTCTAAAGTAGATAGGGAATTGTCTTAGGTATCCTTTAGGGTCTACAAAACTTGCCTTCGTCGGCAACGTTGAGTTTGACCTACAACCAATCGTTCCACTAGAAAGCATCGTTCCACTTGCTTGGGTTGGAATCGGACTACCTTTCTTACGAGCGGCAGCACTATCAGAACTAATTTTATTCCCTGGATTTTTTTTTCCGCGGAATTTTTTTCCCTTTAGTTGACGTTACCGGAGGAGATTTGAATTCATCCACAAATGAAGGAGAACTAGCATTTTCCGATTCAAGCACATACTCGTGCCCACTTTTGTCACGTTTAGTGGATGTATCATCAACGACAATTGAAAGCTTGTGCTTGCTAGGTGGATGACCATGTGCTTTTGGCTTCATCAATGGCTCCAAAATGGTAGTTATTTCCGGATGGAAGACGGTAAACCATTTTTAGTAGACGTGCTCTATTCGCGCTTCATCTTTGGATTCCATGACATCACATAGTAGTTTCTCAAGCTTTGCTTTTAATTGTTCCATAGTCGTGAGTTTTGTACGGACTAAAATTTCCAACCTCTTCCAATGTTCGTTAAAAAACTCTAGCGGCACCTCTAACCCTTCGGCAACAAACTCGTAGATATCGTGCGCGCAAGGGATACCGTGCGTGCTTCGTATTGAGCAACAGCAAGGCATACAACCCGCGATTGTCATATTACGAGCACAATCTAATTTGCCGGACAAAATATCCAATGCATAGTGTGAGACGTTGGTTTTTAGTTTGTCGTACACCTTGTTTGCAAACTTGTGTAGGGCTAACAAGCAGCTCTTTTTGAATGAACCCTTTATGTCCCCGTACTGCAATTCTATCAAGGTATGAAACTTCAACAAAAAAGATTCAAAGTTACCTTTGCTCGTACCGATGAAACGTTTAAGGGTCGAATGAGCGCTCTCCACGCGGTTTGTGGTTTGGCTATCAAAATGCATCCACTTGTTGGTTCTCCACGTCAAAACTTTGTCACTGTAAGGCCCTAACCAACTTTCCGTATATTCAATTGCTTGCGGATACTCTTTGAAGTCACGGTGAAATTCGGATCGGTAGTCGTTGAACGCTATTTTCATTTCAGCCAACATCATTTCATTCCACACTTTTAAGAATGCGTTGGATACTTTCTTATCCTTTATGATTTTTTTTTGTTTTCCTAGGACGTTCATGTTGATGTGCCATCGACACAACATGTGTGTTGCATTGGGGAACACATCCTCCACCGCCTTCACAAGCACCAAGTCTCTATCCTTCAAAACAATGGATAATAATTCGATGGAGTGAGTTACCATCAAAGAATGTAAGCACTCTAACACCCATTTGTAGCTCTCGAATTTTTCCCCCGACATGAACGCGAATCCGATGTAGAAAGTCTTCCCCGTACAAGTGGCTCTGACGACCTCGTACAATGGCATCACGTATTTGATCACCTTGTACGTGTTATCCATTTCAATCACGTTTGGAAATGTGCGTAACAAATCCAAACTAACCGGGTGCGTGAAGAAAAGCTCGCCTATGACATCGCTTCCGTCTCCGGACTTTCTATGAAATTCAAAGTAGTTTAGCCGCTTAAGTTCGCCCAACAAGTATTGGAATTGCGACTGACCACCTTTCTCAAGCTTCCGATGTTTTAGTTGAGCATTGTAGACGGTGTGCATTAATTAACGTCTTCTCCCGCCGGTTTACAAATACCACACTGACGGGGTTATACAAAACCAACCGGCGGTTGGAGACCTATTCCTCGGCGGTGTAATAAACACCCCGGTGTTTGAAAATACACGAACCGCCAGGGGCGTTGTCAACCACCGGTAGAAAATTACTCAACCGGCGGGGTTAACCCTAACTATTTTAAAGCAATTCGTAAATATTTCTAAGTATTCGGTCCCACCGGTGATGACACTATATCCCCGCCGGGACACTAATGCTAACACCGGCGGGTGGTACTCGATGCTACAGCCGGTTGGGCATGACCTCGACCGGCGGGGGACATTCATCCTCAAAGATGAATGTTCTTCAACCCCGTCGGTTGAGGAGACTACCCCCGCCTGGGTAGTTCGGGTCCAACTTTCTAAAAATAGAAAATCTACCAAAACGGAAACGTTTTTCGAACGATTGGTTAGAACAAGTATTATGTTTGGAGTTCCACGCTCTTCATCAACCTTCTCAAGTGTTGAATCCATTCTTCAATGATTTGAATTTTTTTTCGAAAAATTAGTTGATTTTTGGAGGTTTGAGAGTGTATGGAGTTTTTTGAGTTTTTGAATTTTTTAGACTTTCAGAATTATTTTGAGTTTTTGAATTTTTGAATTTTTGGTTAAATTTTGAGTATAAGAGGGTTGTTAGGAGGAGTAATTTTGTGTTCTTCTATATTTGGTTAACTATACCCACAATGCACTAGAAGATAAAATTAAAAAAAATTGGTTAAAAGACAAAACCGTCTTTGACTATTTATTAAACAAAAATCTCTATAATTTGGAAATGGTTAACATTTTGTGTACCATAATTTAACCAAAAACATACATATATAATCGTTGGTATTTTAGCAAGTAAATTCCTAAATCACACATGCGTATATTATTTAAAGAGAAAAGTACCTGAAAATACCCACTCAACTATCTTATTACCCGGCACTACCCAAATTTTACATAGTGTTACTTAATACATAGACTAATAAATTGGACAAAAATACCCATCCATTATATATCCCCATATTTCAGTTCCATCCCACTTTTTCCACCTTCCTATCACCCTAAACAAACCTAAAAGTCTAATTTTAGAAACCACCAGAAAACCGTTCGACTTCGTGATACTCTCTCTCTCTCAAACCCAAAAACCCTACAGCTTCTCACCGTTCGCACCTTCGACGCTATCGCACCGGTCAGCGTCTTTTACTCACTCCAACTACACACCTTCTGTTCGACAAAGTTGTCGTGAAGTCGTCTCTGAAACCTTAAATCTCGTTCTCCGACCGGTGAAATTTAACAGGTATGCATTATCGTGGAAAGTGTACTTTTTTTTGCGTTTTTGACGAATTTGAACCACTTTTTTCTGTTAATTCACGATAGGCGTTGCTTTTTATACTGGAATGAAGTATCTACTAACGATAGTTGCTCAGTTTCTAGGTTTATCGTCGAAGGCAGGGTAGAAGTTTAGTTGCATGTAATGCTAATACTTTCCTAAGAAATATTATGTATGTTAGATGTGCATTAGGTAGTTCATTGTTGATTTTGGTGTTTGTTCAATAATTCCCAGATCCCTGTAACGTGCATGTAAAAAGTGGAACAGTTAGCATCTTGATCACCCATTATGCAAGCAATTCGGAGCTCGATTATATGTTTATGTCGTTTATTTGCAAACAATTCGCACCTAAGGCTGCGAATTGTCTGTTAAAACAATATTATATATGCAATTCGCAGCTTGTCATGCGAATTGTGTGTGACATGTTAAGCAGCTTGTGATGCGAATTATTTGTGACACTCCAACTGATTTGTGTTTGTGCAGAAAGTATGACAACAAAACCTAGCTACTACAGATCAGGGTTGGTGAGCCTTCTGAAGCTACTTAAATATATGTGTATTACAAGGGCCCATATTGAAGCTGCAAGAAACACACCCTTCTACACACTTCTGAAAACGACTTTCCAAATCCGTAATGAGGCAGAGCTGCCAAAGAAAAAATTCTACCAAATCATTCAGTATATCATCGAGCAATTCTCTGTGGATGGAGACGCCTTTAGGATTGGCAAAAAGTATGTAAATATAACTGAAAACGATGTGAAGATCATATTCGGGTTGAGGCATGGCACCGAGAAAATGCGGTTAACAAAAACCGGAGCTTTTCACAACAAATATACACCCGGCGAGGAGGACAAATCAAGGATGATGAAGAAATACTTCATTGGTAAAACTGGCAGGAAAGTAGCAGCTAGTAATACCAAAACAATAACAAATGCCATTATAAAGGTACGTCTAAAATGGACTTCATCTTTATAAAGCAAGATTCTGTACATTTCTAACATAGCATGTTGTCATTGGTTTTACAGGAGGGTATAGAGAAGGCCATAAACGAAGGAGGGGAGCATGAGTTGGAAGACGTTGCGAGGCTGTTGATACTGTTTTTGTGCTCCATCCTATTCTACTCCGTATCTGGAGATATCATGGGTTGGAGCACGGTTTATTACGTTGAAGACCTCAGCAGAATAAACAATTATGACTGGGATGGATCAATATTATACAAGCTTCGGCAGTCTATCAGGAGTTGCTTAGCAATATAAAGAGCTGATAAAGTCGTCGGCTGCGTCGCCCTTGTAATTGTAAGATTGATCTATTCAGTATAAAAATTAGTTATGTACATAGCATCTTGTTGATAAAACTTGTCCTCATGCAGCCCTTCATCATGGAGTATACAACAATCGGCAAAGAGGTAGTGAAGCCAACCTCAATACCAAGGTTTTTCAAATGGTTGGGATTAGAGTGCCAAGCAACAATCATGACATATCTTCTTAGAACACCCTCGCTGGATGATGACCAGGTGTAAGCTTTATATAGCTATTGAACTGGTAGTGCAAACAGTTCGCAGCATATCATGCGTTTTGCTTAGAAAAATGTATCAATCATTTCGCAACCTGATATGAATTTTACTTCGCAGCTTCTTTTTCCACACAGTTCGCATCATATAGTTTTACACACATTTCGCAGCTCTGCATGCATCAATCATTTTCACAGCCTGACATAAATACTTAGTTCGCAGCATATGGTTTACACATAGTTCGCAGCATATGTCCCATACACATTTTGCAGCTCAGCATGTGAATTCTTTGCAACTCTAACATGATTAAAATCACACATTTCGCATCATATGATGCGAACTGTTTCTAAAAAACAATTTGTTTATCTACACCCTCATACTTTCGAAACAATTTATTTACTTACATGTGCCTCTATTGGTAGGTTTTAGAAGGTCCATTACGTCTTACCAAGGCTGAAATTGAAGCTTTCGGAGAACGAGAAGATAGTGAAGATGCAGAAACCTTTTCTACTTCACCGGAAGAAAGCCAAGGAAGAGGACGAAAAGCACAGCATCAAAACCAAGACAAATGAGACGAGCATCACAGAAAGTAATGAATAAGGTGATGTCTACCAGACCCGAACAACCAACACCACCCGAGCCAACGATTCCACCACCAAGGCTCCCCAAGCAAACGATTCCACCACAACCGAAAGGCAAATCCAGGCAGGAGCCCGACGACGACGACACAACCAGTATGAGTGAAACAATCGGTGATTATGTAATCAAACGCAGAGGTCCTAATCCCGAGATTTCTACAATTGTTGCTGATTCAAAGCGTTGAAGACATACGCCGACAAGAACAAGTACGAGAGAAAGATAGAAAAACAGGCCAGAGAAGTAAGTATGACTTGAGCCTTAAATAATCGCTACAATCAGCACTTAATATGTTTATAAAACGTTTGCTATCATTTTTCCAACTGAAAGAATTGAAACGCAAGATAACGGAAGTTGAAGCACAACAACTCCACAATGCTATCTCTCAGCCAATTTTCCGGATTGAAAGCCCAATAGCTGAGCAGGTACCAGCATTTCCAGAGAGAGAAGAATCCACTGATCAGCAAGCATCCGTGTCTAATTCTGATCAGCACCATGCTGATATAGTACTGCCAGAAGAAAGGGACGATGATGCCAACCATTTACCCATACCGGTACAATCTGCAGAGATAGACATCATGGAGCCACAGACAGAGAAAGAAAGACACGAGTCTCCTCCGAATGACCCAAAAGATATAGATAATGTAAGTGGATGATATGATGTTATCAAACAAATATCAGGACTCTTGTGTAGTTTTGTCCAAACCTTTCACAGATTAAGCTGCGAATTGTGTAATCAACTAGTGGGTTGGTTATTACACAATTCGCATGCTGAGCTGCGAATTGTTTGGAATGGACAACATAGATATCAGGTCAGCATGCGAATCGTGCTCAACAATGATTAACTTATGCTTAACCCTTCCACCCTTTTGTTTTTTTGGAATTTTGTATGAAACAGAAGACCGAAAGACAACAACAACAACAGCAGAAACAGCAACACCAGCAGCAACAACAAGAACAACAACAACAACAACAACAACAACAACAACAACAAGAACAACAGCAACAAGAAGAACAACAACAACAACACCAACAGCAACAACAAGAAGAACAACAACAACAACACCAACAGCAACAACAAGAAGAAGAACAACAACAACAACACCAACAGTAAGAACAAGAAGAACACCACCAGAAACAACAACACCAACAACAATAACAAGAAGAACACCACCAGCAACAACACCAGCAGCCACAAGTTCAACATGAAGACCGGCAACAAGAACAACAACAAGAACAACAACGAGAGCAACAAGGACAAAAAGAACAACAACAGCAGCAACAGATAACCTTGGCAAAGAGAGAAAGGCTAACGCAAGAGATAGCACCTCAAGAGTCAGAACCTGTCCATCCCGGTGAGAAGACGGAACTACTCAGCCAGGAAGGACCATCCTTAGAAGACAACACCACTTCTTTAGTGGAACCTCAAAGACCAACGGTGCTGTCAGCAAAGTCAGAATTGCTAAGTCAACCTGAAACTGTAGGCCCGGTAACAAATGAACTGCAAGCTCCAGAGTCCCACGATAACACAGTAGGTTTACCCGATGCTTTTGTTGATGGTATATACACTCAAGTTTCACAGACATTTTTAAATGAAATTGATAATGTATATTACGATTCTATAATACAACGGTCCTTGGAGAACATGTCGGAGGATGACATTAATGATTTCTGCCGACACGATCCAGATCCTATGCCGAACAAGTCAACGGCATTGGTTGTCGTTGACCGTGCGGTAAGGGCTACTTATAATGATTTCGCATCATGACATGAGATTTGTGTTAGCAAACTGATTGGGGTATTACAAACGAATATCAGGGTATGATGCAAACTGTTCAGTGGAACCTCGAACAGTTCGCATCCTACCCTGATAGATACTATGAAATTTATTCATCTGGAACCAAACAGTTCGCATGTTAGCATGCGAACTGTTTGGAGTCATTGCAATTACAATTACTGACACCCATCTACTTTTGATTTTTGTTATTTACTAAGCTCGAGCCCAGTAAAGAGATGGAGGAGCCAAGTTTTACTCTACTGACACAAACACAGCCTCAAGTGGCAGAGGAAGAGGAAGAGTTCATTATAACAATACGGGAACCGCCAAAAGTAGAATACATCGACTGGCCAAAGAAAACAAAAGTAACTGACTGTATCGATGTGGAAGAATACCACAAAATACAGTTAGTTAAATCCTACGAGAGCGACACCCCTGATCCAGTGGTGTGGCAGTTACCAGAGTCCAAGTTTACATACGGAATCAGAGTGCAAGCGAGTGATGCCATGGCACTACCTTTAGAACTGGAGCTCGACGTAAAGGTATCCAATTGTCAACCAATTATATTTTCAATATTTCAAATATGTCTTGTATATTTAACATAAATCTACAACTCCTTTCTTAGGTTATCGATGCTTGGATTCGAAAGATGCTTGAAGAAGCAGACTTCAAAGTTCCATGCACTAAAGCTAAAGGAGAGCATCATGACGTTGTACTGATTTCGGGCATGACTGCAGTAAGTTTAGCTCAGGTAAATTGAATAAAGTTTTCAGAAAATGTTCTCATTTTAATATACTCTTGCTTGGATGCAGCATCAAATGAAAGCAGGCTGGAAAGTAGAAACTTTGGTGGACATGGCTTTTAGAATGGGGCGCAAAGATGCCAACATCATCATGGTTCCAGTATGCACCGAGATGAAGGACACCGTAAACCACTGGACGTTGCTCGTCATTGACATCGACGCTAGGACAATTTCAAACTATAATCCGCTTCTGCCTAAGCTGAAAGCCATAGACTATACCACAATGAGACCTGCACTACTGGTAAATATTCCAAACTATACACTTAAATTTAAACACATTTTAAGTATGCATGCTGCAAACTGTGATCGAGATATGCTGCAAAATGTGAGTAACTCAATTGCTTTTCGCAGCCTATCCATAACTCAATTCACAGCATATGATGGGAATTGTGTTGAACGGGGCATTTCAGCAAAAAATGGATTGCATATCAAATAATTCGCAGCTTAAGGTGCGAATCGTGTGACATGCCCATGTTGGATTTGTTGTCATACAATTCGCAGCCTAAGGTGTGAATTTTATGGCACCAACTGTTGTTGTTTTTGTGCTTATTCCTAACACTAATTATTATAAACAGATCAAATATTTGTTGGATAGAGGATTCCTACCTAAATATACTATAGGGTGGAAGGTGAAAGTTGAAAGAGGTAGCCCGCAACAAAAGCGAGGCACCCTCGACTGTGGTATCTTTGTCTGCAAATATGCAAGAGATATTATCAAGCATGGATCAGTGCAGAAAAAATACGATGCAGATATGGTAACTGCCTTCAGAGCAGAAATATTTTATTACTTTTTAAATGACAAAGACCGCATCGCATATGGCTGATTCGATTTAAAACACTATGTTTTTGCTTGTAAATACATCGGTTGTAATTTTTAGTTTGTTGTGCATACATAAACAAATTACATTTTCAGAAATTTGAATATTCCTTAGCTTATAGTTCGCATCATAACATGATCTATAAGGGTTGATTAATATTCGATTAATTCCAACCAAATAATTCGCAGCAAATCCCTGGTTATATGAACAGTTCGCAACCTAACCTGATAGATGCTTATTTATCAGTAAATAATTCGCAGCCTAACTTATCAGCAAATAGTTCGCAACCTAACCTGATAGATGCTTATCACTACACAAACAGTTCGCAGCCTGGTATACCACCTTAAAATCAGTTCGCAGCCTGGTGCAGAAATAAAAAAATTCAAAATATAAAGTTCAAGGATACGAACAGGCTGTGGCTTATGCCCTGGTAAACGTTTTCTCCATTGAGCACACAAAAAACAATCTAATCAAGTACATAATTCATTAAATGCTGATTGGACATGGAGGCTATGTAATGATTACCTTATTTCCCTATAAATACCTCTAGTAACCAGAGGCTAATTTTACAACAAACTCTATATTTTTTTAAAAACACCTCTTGTTCTCTTCGAATTCAAACAGTCATGTCTTTTTCCACCACCACAACCACCACCTCATACTCAAACTCTGGTTCACTCGGTTCTCTAGGTGACTCCTGGTCATCCTTAACCGTTAACTGGAGTGATGAGTTAATCATGCCAGCAGCACCACCAAACAGCCCAGTATCTGTTTTTGGGTTGGACATGTATGATGACTACTACTCTGCTGACTCTCAACCAGTGGAAGTTGTTCAACTGGTTGCTACTGAACCTCAGCCAGAAGAGGTTCCAATGCTTGCTGCTGCACCTCAGCCAGAAAAGGTGCAACCTCAAACGGTAGCGGTTCGAAACAACAAAAGGAAGAGGGAAGACGAAGTTGGTCCATCAAGGACAAAAATTTTAAGCATGATGGACGTAGATATTGAAGATGAAGAGAAAGTGGAAGAGAAAGAGAAAGTGGAAGAGAAAGAGGAGAAAGACAAAGATGATCAGCACAAAGAGGAGAAAGAGGAAAAAGATGGTGATGAATCCTCTACCAACTGCTAGAGTTGGTTTTTGTTTTTTGTTTTTTTGGAATGCAACTAACTAGCAGCAGTAGCTTATAGTGATATGTGTAAACAGTTGTTAGTGCATGAAAATATTGTAATCCTCTTTTTTTTAATCCAATTTGGCTACAGACTTTCAATCATATAAACGATTCGCATCCAATTACAATTTGCACATCATTCGCATGTTAACCTGATATATTACTTGTTTTCAACCTTACTGAATATCCTGGTATTTTTATTAAAGCACACTTCGCAGCTTATCATATGACAAATATCATGACTACTAATTATTCTCCATTCGCATCATAATTCTGGCCATGATTTGCAGCTTATCATGCGAAACGTATGCGTATAATTATTATCATATGTTCTGGTCATAATTCGCAGCCAGGAGTCCTGATATTTATATGAAAAGGCATTACGTTATAGCTCAACACAGTTCGCAGCCTCATGTGTTGATAAATATTTGATATGATTTTACTAACGATTCACATCCTGGTGAAATTTCACACAAAATCGCATGTAATCCTGATAGATGTTTGCAATAATATACCAATATATTGTACACAATTCGCAGCACATGATGTGTAATGCTTACAACCCAAAGCACTTAACATTTCGTAACTCTAATAATAGCATTACAAAACACATGAATGTAAAAATGTTTAGTTTGCTGTACAGAACAATAACAGTACTACAAATAAATATGATCTGGCCAACCAGAATTGTCCACAACACGGATTGTCTTTAAACTGGAACATCACAAGTCCTCCGGTTATGGCCTGATTTTGAACATCGGCCACACCTCAACTGCTTGGTTGAGATTTATCCTCTATAATGGATTCGCTTTTTCTTAGGCCTTCCTGAGCGTCTCTTAATGTTCGGAGGAAGAACTTCAACAAAAGAAGGATCGTTAGCGTTGGACCCTTCGCCGAAATCAGTTATAGCTGGTATGCTGAAAGAGTAACTTTCCCTGTAACTCTTAACCGTAAAGAAGGGTTCTATTACAGTCAATGGATCTTGGTCAGTGTATTGTAATGCCGCTAAAGCATGAGGACATGGAAAACACTCTTGTTGCCATGATCCGCATGAACACTTGAAATCCAACAGATTAACAACATCCACAGGATTCGAAAAGACTTCGAACATGGCGGTAGATGACTTACGTACTACCCAAGTTCGGCACATGTTAACATTCTGCTTTAGCTTCTTCTCGTACTCGGGAACCAAATTAGTACTCCAGCTGAGACCATCTTCATATCTCCGTGAAACTTGAGTCATAAGCAAGACTCTAATCCAATCAATAAACTCAACAATAGGTAGGCCGCAATATTTTTTAATCTGATTGTTAAACGATTCAGCTGCAGTAGAAGCCATAGAGCCGTATCGCTTCCCTTTTACGTAAGCCTGCGCATACTTTTCAAGGGGTAAATTTGTAAGAAAATCACTCATTCCGTCACCACCTTCACATAGAAAACCCGTTAGTATATCTTTAAAAAGCTCTCGACTGGGAGCATAAGCAAGACGATGGAAGAAACTCAACATCCTTTTTTATAGTCTCTGTTATTATGTTCCAATTTGGCTTTCAAATTCTTCATGAGATAGAAATAACAGTACGCATGATAGCAGTTTGGATACAAGACAGAAACAACATTAACGATACCAAAATGACGGTCTGAAATAAATGTGATATGGCGATCCAGTAAATATGGTTTCAAACACCCCAAAAACCACATCCAATTGTCACAATCTTCAATGTTAACTACACCAACAGCAACAGGGAATGGTCCTGGAAAAAGGCAGACCAAATGAACACTACAACAGTACCCAAAGTGTTAAAAATTGTAAACAATTCGCATGTTGTCCTGGAACAAACAATTCGCAGCTTGTCATGCGAATTATGTTGGACATTTTAATTGCTCATACATGCAATTCGCAGCTTGGCATGCGAATTGTTTGTGACAACTTCAAATAATACCTAATTCAAGTTGTGATGTAAGTACAGTTTCAGATAATACCTAGTTCGCAGAAAAGGATGCGAAAGGTTAAGATCATAACACTTCTTAATTCGCAGCCTCTGATGCGAATTGCATCAGAATTTTCACACAAAAACATCATTCAGATTAACTAGATAAATGTAACTAACCGTTGTTTCCGTCCTTTGCTACAGCAGTGAGCAAGGTACCCTTGTACTTTCCATATAAGTGGGTTCCATCGACAAACAACATTGGACGGCATGAATGAAAACCCCGAAGGGACGAACCGAATGCTACAAAACAGCGCTTGAATCGGTTTCCAGCTGACAACTCCGACTGGCAGTCTGAAGTAATATCCCGACTCTTCAAGCGTTTGAAGTATCCGCTGAGTAAACTAAAAGAACTTGAACTATCTCCAAAAACTCCCCTCCTAGCCTTCTCTAAAGCATTCCATGGCAAACGATAAGAGATGTCAAGACCGTAATCTTGTTTGACAGTCGATTGTATGGTTTTGGCTGTCAACGAATGGCAGGTCCGTTGAGAATCCTGAATTTCCTCTGCAATCAAATCTGATGTCAAATGCCTATGCCGCTTATGCTTATGCTTCTGGGAGAAAACAGGACTGCAAGTATGGTGCGAGACATACTTCTTGATCGTCATCAAGCTGGTGCTTGAGTCAATAGATGCATAAAGCCTCCATTTGCACCCACTTGTGAACTTATTTTCACAATAAGCAGTGATCTTATTTGCTGTGTTGTGCATGTATTTAAAATAAAAACCATGCTCTAACGCAAACTTGCACAAAGATAACCTCAGACCGGCATCACCTTCTTCAAAAGCTTGACCCACTCCTGTAATATCATCAGCCCAACCAACAGTAGCAAGTTGTTTTTTTCTCTGATCAGAATTAACTAAACCGTTACTACTCTCCCCGCTAACTAGTTGATTGGGAGATGCTTCTCCCAAAATCAAGCTACGCTCTTTACGCTTTACACCACAATCCTTACCACTAGAACTCTTATCAACAGAACTTTTATTACCAGAACCCTTATCGAAGACGTGCTGTTCTATGAGAAAACTAACCCGTTTTAAACGCTCCAAATCAAGATATAACACCAACCCAACAAAATCATTCTGGTTATTAAACAAACAATTATTGTGATCCCCACAGGAGTAGGTAATTAGGTAGTCACTTGTGGCAAGCTCCTCCCATGTGTTCTCTACATAAGCTTGCATACTTTGAAAGCTTTCAAACTCCGTGAAAGGCACAATTGCGGTTTGGTGACCATATTTAAAAATACAAACTCGTGATTTGGACATCTCTTACCCTGGACAGAACAAGTTATTAGTTATTAGTCACAAAAAATATGTGCAAATTATTTACTACTCCATCAAACAATTCGCATCCTAACTTGCGAATTGTGTATACATACATCGAGTAATTCGCATCCTGTCCTAATATTTGTGTGTAAAAAAATCCTGATATTTGTTTCGATGTACAATACTCTAAAAAGTTATAAATAGTTCGCATCATAACATGCGAACTGTGTAAAAAATTCTCTAAAGTCCTGGTATTTGTTTGAACACACACTACTCTATAGTTTCACACAGTTCGCATCCTAACATGCGAAACGTATGTAAACTTTGAACTTTGTTTATGTGATTCGCATGTCACCATGCGAATTGATCATACAATTAGCATCTTTCTCATCGAATACACCAAACAATTCGCATCTTTAGTGTAAGGCCTGGACAACTAAAACTCGTAATCTACACATGAAATAAAAAACTAAAGCACTACAAAAATAGTATATAACATCAGAAAACAAGGACATAAGTATATAACGAACAATATTAAACAAACAATAACAGATCACTATAACCCAAAAAACAGAGAAAAGCTCGAAATCAGGCAATGGCGTCTAAAAACAGTAGAATAGAGCCTATTCCAACAGAGAAAACCAATAAATAACTTCGAAATCGTTAGGTAATTACCTGAAGAACAAACAAAACGTTACTTCAAAGCCAACAGATTCCAAAAAACCACGATCAACTCATGTACGTAAAAAACAATGGTTAAACAGGACTAACACCAAAACCTACATAAATAAACAACCCTTCAGCAGCTTCCGATCACCGGAAATGTGATTTCAACCGGTCTTCGTGGTGGTTCGTAGGGTTAGGTGGTTAGAGCGGCTAACAAATTCAAATCTTCAAAAAGCTAGAAAAAATAAAAAGAAAACAGAAAAATATGCTTATATAGTGGGTTAAGGGTAGTTAGGATATTAAAATAATATTAAGTTGTAAGTGACAATAAGATAGCTGAGTTGGGTATTAAGTAACAATTGATCAAACCTTGGATAGCAAGTTGAGTGGATACTTTAGATGCAATTTCTCTTATTTAAAAGCGGTACCATTTTTCTTCATTTATTATTACTTTATCCAATCATGAGTCAAACTTGCTTTTTAGTAGTATTCGGAATGGTAGAGTTTTTCTTCCGATTATTACTTTATTTAGTCAATAATTTTGTTTCGGATAAAACCTCTGATTAATTTATTGTTATAAAATACGTATAGGGCTTATAGTTACGAAACGTAATTAAATAAGAAACATACTGCTAACCTAAAATGAGCAGTTCTGCCGTACAGAATAATCTACAATACAGTAAAGCTGGCTAACATATAGTATTTAGAAAAGTCTTATAGCCTATAGCAATTAAATAAGCTAAAACAAACTTTGTGAGTATAACCTACTTTTATAAATAATGAATCATTTAAGGCAAAAACCACGCTTGTATCATGTGGCATGTATTCTGCCAACCACATAAATCAAATAGAATCGCATTATCCACCTCCTACATAATTGTTTAAAAACAATTATGGAAAAACATAATATTGTATCTTTAAAAATACAGGATAGGAGTTTCTTCTTTTTCTTTGTTATAGATTTTAATTTATTGGCTCGAAATTCGACAATGCTTAATTTTAGTATGTTTTGATCGAAATTTTGATTCGCATGCGTACTACCAGAAACTGAAAAGTTGTAGTATTTATCTTCTACCAAGTGTGTGGCTATTTACCATCTGATTTTTTATTTCTTTTATAATTTAAAATTTAAAAACTCGTCGGCTGTTTTTATTATTATTTTATTATTATTTTTTTTAATTTATAATTTTTTTTGTCATTAACCATTGTCAAACACTTACATTAACAAACACAAGATTTAACCTAATTAAATCCAGCATTTATATGTTTTACTTTATAAAATTAAACCCTAAAAACAAAAACAAAAAACTTAAATTTGATAAAGATTATCCATAGAGGAAGAAGACACTCAAACCAAATATTTAACAACGGAGAATATCACACAATCAACCAACAATATAGTTTAATCTTGTTTTTAAGTTGTTCGTTCACGTAACTCAAAAATCCGTGATAAAAACCCATTTTAGAGCAAATCCCGATTTTTGCAAATTTAACGACAAACACCTGATTCTGATGTGGTATCTCAGAATATGTTATTTCCTTTATGGAGGGAATAACAACATGAAGTTTTTTCTCAAATCTGGAGGAAATAACATATTTGATGGGGGAATAACTTCACCTTAGAATGAATTTGTTGAGTTATAGAACAAGTTAAGAATAAAATTGATTCACGATACAAAGTTATGTCAAACAGTTATTCGGTTCAGTAATATTGTATGAATATCCTATATTATTAATTAGATTTTAATTTAGAATAATTCAAGGACAACAAAAATATTCACAAATACTGATCAATAAAATCTGGAAAAAAAAATACATTGTAAAATTATATAAAAAACTTTTTTACCATTCCAAATGTGAGATTATTTATAAAAAATTATAAGTTTTTTATTCTACTTTATCACAAGCTGAATAGGAAGAAAATTGGATTAGTGGTTGATTTCGAACTGAAAAAGAAGCATTGGCGGCTAGGTTGTTCGTTTTTTGATTTAAAATTAATATGGTCGAGTTAAAAACCGAAACCATCAAAAAATATAATATGAGTTTGGAATCTTTAGGGTATTGTAATTCAGATAAGAGTTACATCTTTTTTTTAGTAAGGGGTACAAAACATCGTTACCATTCTTCAACGTCTAGTGATGATCAGTTCGATGAAAGAGATGACTATATTTTTACCCTAAAACAAAATACCATCGAATGAGTAACACACACCAAACATATACACAATTCCAGATATAGACGTTTGAGGTATACACGGGCTTCTAAAAGAGAATCATACAAATTATGGAATCATATCCGAAACCGAGAGGCGGAGGTCACTCAAACGACTATTGTTGAGTCTATGGAAACCGAGGCACACTATTGAACCCATAAATATACATAAATTATGGTAGCAACATGTATGTCTAGACCTCAGTAGTTGGTATTTCCCTCACCCGCAACACCACTTGTCATTGAATATCATAATTACACATTATGAGACATTCCGATTTAGGATTTACTTACAATCTTTCACTTGGATCACTCATGTATACTGAACTGTATCCATCTATTGTGCACTTATATAATGTTATTGCTAACAAATGATAACAAAACCTCTATTCATGTCAGATGATAACTAACAACGAACCAAAGAGTTACACTGCGACTCATTTTACATAATATTTTTATAATAAATCACATTTTGAAATACTAATTTAGTGGATCATGACTTCTCATGGAGTGTAACATTAAAGTAAGACACAACCATGTAATCAACACGTACTTACTTTTCAACTTGTCATACTGACTTAGGATCGTTAAATGTTACTAAATATCATTAAAATGACAAGGGCATATATGAAATAATATAATCTGAAAGCAATCAATATGATACACCTCTCGTGTTGAACCTAGATACCCTCAATACTAAAGACACTCATGTGAACCCTTATAGTCTTAAAAGATAAAGGGTAACAATGCATTAGTAAATATATTTGCAACAATGGAATGTGTATCAGTATGCTTCACCCTTATATGGTCGTTTTAAATTCTTTTACGTATCAGAACTTAATTTTAATATGCTTAGACTTATAGGCGTTACTCTTCTCGTTAGAGTACATGATAACTGAAGTGTTGTTACAATAAACTAGGAGTGGTTTTTCAATTCCTTTCACTATATATAGTAAAATACACCAAATACTTTGTTCCCATTATCAAAGTCATGATGAGATTTAATTTCACACTCTTCCATGATATAGCACCTCATCCAAGAATAAACACATAACTTGTGGTAATCTTTTTGGAGTTCACACATCCCATAAAGTTTGAATCAGAATAGCCTTCAGTGTTTAGGTTATCCGTTTCGATGTATGTTCGTCTGAAATATTTGGTATTCTTCAAGTACCTAAGCACCTTCTTCAATAAATTCCAATGGAAAACTCATGAATTTCTTATATACCTTCATATCATTCTAACTATGACTAATATATATGATGCGATAAATACCTTAGCATATATGAGACTACCAACTGTTGAAGCATATAGTATTATCTACATGAACTGGACCTTTGATTAGGTTTTGCGGCATGGGTGAAGTGAAACCTTTATTATTTTAATACAGGGTTATCCAAAGGTTTTCTCTTAGGCTTTGAACAGTACATTGTCCCTCGACTATCACGTTTGGTGGCAGATAGTCCATTGACTTTCAAATGTCCGGTGACAGTCCCTAGACTATCGCGTTTGGATAAAGTTAGTCCACCAGATCCTCTGATCCATGAGAGGGTGCCCCTGTCACCATAGTCCCCAGATTTTTGTATCACCACTAGTCCCTTGAGCTTAAAAATCAAAACATGTCATGAACTTAAAAAAAATTAATTTACATATGATCGAAACTGGGCATGCCACTCCATGAGCGGTATATATCTAAATCTCCCCATCACTAAGAGGTATGATTTGGTTTGAGCCCTGCAAAGAAATACATGTGTAAGTTATTATTGCTATATAAACCCACCATGTGTCATTTGACACTGAAACTAAATTAATCTCTAAATTTATATGAGAGAGTTAACTTTTTTGGTCATTTATGTCTTATACTTAGGGTAATCCCTCTTCTATTGATCCATGTTCTTGAAATGGAAACATGAAAACTTCTTTTAATTGCTTTTTCTTTTTTGAAGTCGCATCCCTCTTTAGCAGATCACGAAGGCTTCACTTGAGCATATTCACAGAATGAGTGTGTCCTCTTATTTTGAGGATTACACATGCCCACATCGATCATATTGGCCTCTAACATACCATATTATGAATGTTTCTCCTCCTTATTGGCCATAATGGTAATATCTCAGTTGTTTCTCAAGGAAATTGTATGTTATCCTGAGGGCCCTGAATTTTATAGACAAGGATATGAAAATGTACTTCACTACAATAGTCTCTGGGAGATCAACTTCTAGGGCCATAAGTTTCCCATAAATATCAGCTGTCGCATAGGTGTGTTATCTAACCTTACTAAGACCCTTATATTTTATAAATAAATTTTTCCAATCAATTTTTTTTATTTCGACCAATCAATCCCACATAATGAGTATCTGAATGATCTTATTGTATTATGTACCGTCGCAACTGGATGTCTACCTTACCATATTAGACATAAAGTTGATGTACCATAATACATTTTGGGCATCTGAAGTAATTCCATGATGTTTTATATCCTAACTAGACTTAGACATATGAAGGGACATGAATGGCAATCAAAATCAATGTACCTTAAACAAAATAATCACTAGGCATGCAAGTCATCACTCCGTACGTCCCAAAGTCCAAATGCCAACAATAATGGGTAACTACCTCTCACCATGTGATCATACATTCACAACACTAGATGCTTCTCAATACACACATAATGGAGTCACATAACTCTGAACCCTTAAATACATAACATAACACCTAAACTTGGCAATCATTTTGAATCATCAATCATCCTACATGTGCAAACATGTTAGATAATACACTAGAAACATGATGTCTCATCATACATATGTAACTTAATAAACCTGCAAATATACATATATGTATATATATATGATATGAAAAATCTCTGAATTGGTTAGTTACACCTCTTTATGGGGTATGTACAATAACCTCACTCGAAAGCGTAAAACAAATCTTGAAAATGGTAGGTTTTCCAGATATGTAGTACGCCTTTGTCGCGACGACCATGATACTGGTTGTGGAGAACTACACATTACCAAGTTCACCACGGAGACTAACCCTATGGTCATAGCGGATACGCCAATTTTGGAAAAAAAGAAACCTCTAACTTTCATGAATTAGGATTTCATCCTAATTTATTTTAAATCGGTTATAACATAAACATACAATAACAAATAAATATTTTTGTACTCTGGATCATAACAATCAAACCCTAAACATGTGATTCTATATGCACTTAACACATATTCAAGCATAGGTCTCTACACATAAATCATAATCATAAATAAACATAAGATTTTCTCCCAACTGAATCAATTTAAAAAATAATTGAATTTCACGAGATTGAAATTTAAACAAAACAAAAACCCATAGGAATTATACTCATAACCGAGTCAATTAATTACATAGTTCTTATTGATATAAATACTTTACGGATTTCTAATCTAACTTATTGAACCATGAAGTTAAATTATCCTATAATAATGCGGAATAAATACTTACAGGATGTAGACATTCTTCGATCTTCAGATTCCTGACTTAGAGCAGATGATCGGCGATCCTTTGCTAGGTTATTGATTCTTCTAAGAGATGACAACCAAAACACACTTTTGTAATTGATTCGAAGGAAGAATCAATTTGTTTTTCTTAAAGGATTTTCTCTCTGTATTTTCTTTCGTTGCTTTCAAGAATGAGAAACTCATTCTTATATAGAACTGAAGTGAGAAAACGGTTCTTCATTAAGTAATTGTCTGTAACTTCCAGACATTTACTTAACGAAGACCAGTAACGGTTCTTCTCTCTTAATTGTCTGTAACTTCCAGACAGTTACTTAATGAAGACCAGTAACGGTTCTTCTCTCTTAATTGTCTGTAACTTCCAGACAATTACTTAATGAAGACCAGTCCTTATTAAATTGTCACTCTTAGGGACCATAACCCAGTATTATTTTGTTTTACAAAATAACCCCAAAACTTTACGTTTTGCTTAAGTTGTTTATTTCCGAATCCAATCCTTCACAGTATTCGGAATTAAACCTGGTATCTCTAACATTCAAAACTTGAATTATGTGACTAATATAACACCATAAGACATACCTGAATACCTTGAATTAAACATAAGAAGATATATCAATTTTAACTTTCTCTAACATTCAAAACTAATATTCGTATATTTTACTTTAATTTCCACCAGAAAAATCTTTAAATTTAGTTATATTTTTTAGTTATAAAATGGTTAGTTTCCATCTAAGACCCATCCAAAAAATCAATTATTGTCTATTACCCAATAAATATAAGCTCATGGACCATGTTTTCTACTCAAAACATATTTCTATACGAAATCATCAAACACATTTACATTTCTTTTATTTGTTTTTCTTTTTGTGATTTAAATTATAAAATTTCATATCTTATAAACCATACTCGAAAAAAAAATATGAAAGTATCATTAGTTTTATTTTGTTAAGACAAACAAAACTACATTCATAAATGTTTTTTTTTTGTGATTCCAGTTAACTTTGGTCTTATATCTATCATTTTGGTCTTGCATCTATCATTTTTATTTTAAAATTGGCCTCGCAAATATCATCTAAAAATTAAGTCTCGCATCTATCATCTAGTTTTTATGTCTCGCATCTATCATGTAGCATTATGTCTCAAATCTATCATTTTAATTTTACACTAGTTCCACATCTATAATGTAAAAAATTAAATATCACATCTATCATTTAACATTTATGTCGCACATCTATCATTTCAATTTTACAATGGTCTTTTATTTGACAACACTAGATGATAAATGCGAGAAACAAGATACAGACTTCATCTTTTTGTAAAAATGCAATAAAACTTACATGAACCTTTAAATCGTTTTATTTCTCTAAAATCTCTCAAAAATTAAGCCTAGAAATACATTCCAAATATAATTCTTACGGTTTATCCATTCGATCACATAGTTTGTCAATTTGTAAATAGATATACAATTTGTTGAATTTGATATATGTATTAATAATTCGATCAATTTTAACTGATTTAGACTGTTTTGTTTCTATTTATAATTTGTCAATTTGCAGAATTGGGAGAGGAAAAAAGAATAGATAAAAGAATAAGAAGAAAAATAAGAGAGGTCATTTTAATTTGGTAAAAATATCCTTATATAATCAATAATGATATTTCGAATATTTAAAAAAAAGGCTAGCATATAGTAATTAGTAAATTTGATTAGGTGCTTGGTAAGTATAAATAATAAAACTGGTAATAAATAGTAAATAATTTTTTTTATTATTTATTAGTATTTTTTTATAATATAAGTGATATTTTAATTATGATATATAATCTTTAGAAAAATAATATGATTTAGGATAATATATTAACAATCACTCAACATCAAACTTATTTACCAATAACCACCAAAGTTTAGTAAACGAGAAATAAACACATATTTTTTAATTAAAAATATTAATACCCACATGCTAGTCTGAATTACCCTTTAGACGTTTTCTCTATTTTGTTTTTTGTTTTTTAAATATCATATCTTTCAAACGGTAATTCCAACAAAAACATCAAAAAATATCATTGGTTTCGTTTTTTAAAATGAACAAAACTAATTCATGAATAAAATTGATTTTTAAAATAATAATTAGTTGTGTAGTTGGGTTGCGTAATAAGTATGGAAAAATAAATGTGTTCTAATTATGAAATTACGTATAATTAGGTTGAAAAAAAATAAATGTGTTCCAATTGCTAAGTTACGTGTAATTGGGTTACAAAAAAATGTGTTCACGTTGTAGAATTATATGTAAATGAGTTACGTAAATAAGAAGAAAATATTTGCGTAAATAAGATATTAGTTGCGAAAAACAATTATGTCTAGTTGTGGAATTACGTGAAATTATAAGTTGCGTAAATAAGAAGAAAATAGTTTCATAAATAAGATTCTGGTTCTGAAATAAGTTTGGAAAAAACAATTGTGCTCTAGTTGCGGAATTATGTGTAACTTGGTTGCTAAAAAACAATTGTGTTTGAGTTGCGTAATTACATGTAATTTGGTTACAAAAAAAAATCTCCAAAAATATTACTCGTATAATTTGGTAGTTTTCTTGTTCCACATTTTGTCTAAGAAACAATGATGATTTCAACAATGCCTTACTATGTCACTTAACAGACGCATGCTACATGGGCTCTAAGTTTACATGAAAAAATATCATAAAGTGGAAATTGATGGATATAGTTCTTTTCAACTCTGCATGGATGAACTACTTTGATAACACAAAGGTAAAGAATTTTGCTAGGACATGTTCTGATCATACTCGATTAAGTATATCTATTTCATATTATTAAATAGAATTCAAGACTTTTATTAAGTTTCTTAACATGTAGTGTTGGGAATATGGGTACTGTACATTTCGTCTCCGTATATAAGTAAGAACAACCAATCTCAGCACTAGTATGATATTTTCCGCTTTGGCGCCTGAAGGCCCTCACGGCTTTGCTTTTGGTCCACTTCCAAAAGGTCTCCTACTAGTTGAGGTATGTTCTTACTTATATATCATTGATCCTTTCCATGTTTAACCAATGTGGGATGTGCAAATTTGGTCGCCACCTTAACAAATCATCATCTCGAACAAAGTACCATTTTAGTCTCCTCTCAGTTGACTTTCATTCGCCCACTCTAATTAGGTTGTCGCTACTTGAACCATAGAGGCACTACGGATGTATCTGTTCATCTCCAATTAGACCACACTGTCTTGTTCCTTAGCGTCATTCCAATCAAGTACCACCTTCTTGATACACTCAAATCAAGCCACACTGCTTGATGAGCCACGGGCACTCCGAACTAGGATCTCTAGAGAGAATCCCATTCACTTTGATCCATGCTTGTTGGTTCATCATGTTCGACCTCCGAGAATTTCACCACCATCGCGTTTTGTCCGGGTTTAGCACTCTGATACCATTTGTTGGTAATATAGGTACCGCATATTCATCTTTCGCATATAAGTAAGAACAATTGATCTCAACACTAGTATGATATTGTCTGCTTTGGCGCCCAAAGGCCCTCACAGGTTTGCTTTTGGTCCAATTCCAAAAGGCCTCATACTAGTTGAGGTATGTTCTTACTTATATAACATTGATCCTCCCATGTTTAACTGATGTGGAATGTGGAACTTTGATCGACACCTTAACATGTGGACAATGCATACTGATTTCCTAAGTATGGTGGAGCTCAGTTGGAAAGTGGAAATGAGTGGTCCTACCATTTAAGCTTTTTGGAATAAACTATAAAAATTAAAAGTTAAGCTCAAATGTTGGAACAATGAGGTTTTAGGTAATGTATTTGATGCTTTAAAACAATCTGAAGAAGAAGTCAAATTGAGATAAATATGTTTTGAAGACACTAAAAATGCATATGACAAAGTTTTTCTAGACAATACTCATGATATCCACTTTAAACTACTAGCTAGAGAGAAGTTCTATTGGGCGCAAAAGAGTTATACTCATTGGTTAAAAAATAGGGACAAAAACTCGGCCTGTTTTATAATTTTATTAAGAATAGAAAGAAAATAAAATAAAATCAATGATATCTTGAGTGTAAACTCTTGGGTAAGTGATCAAGTATCTCTAGGAAAGTCTGTAGAATATTACTTCAGACAACTACTAACTGACCCTTCTAATAAAAAAATAAAATGAATATTTATTGAATTATATTCCTAGTTTAATAACAACTAAATACAACTCTATGTTAATGATCATTCTAACAGAAGAAGATATTCATGACACTATAAAATATTTTAGTGTCAATTGTACAGTATGGGTTGATGGTTTTAATAAGAAGTTTTATAAACATTGATGGAACATCATATCTAAAGACCTATGTGAAGCTATTACTGGTCTCTTTAAGGATCGGCATGTTCCTATTAGCAATATATATGACACTGTCATTTTCCTTATACCTAAAGTGAAGTCTCCAAAATCATGGAATGATTTTAGGCCAATAAGCATATACACAATGTTCAATAGGATTATCTCCAAGATAATAAATAACATGTGATTGTCTCTTCAACCTAGAATTATTTAAGAGAAACAAGAGGGTTTTGTGAAAGGGAGGAGCATACATGAAAATATCCTGATAGCACAAGAACTAACTCAAGATCTAAACAGCAATGTTAGATGAGGTAATATAATGATAAAGATAGATATGTCAAAATCTTTTGATAGGCTTTATTTTTCAGTTTATTCTAAGAATCACGAGCTCTTTTCGCTTTGACAAAAGGTTCCTGAACTTAGTATTGAAGAGCATAAACAGTATAAGGTTCTCAATTATTGTTAATGGATAGCTTCATGGATTTTTTAAGTCCTCTAAGGGAAGAATGCAATATGATCCTTTATCCACTAGTCTATTCATTATTATTAAAGAGTATCTCATAAAGAGGATAAAGAAGATTGTAAAAGACAAGTAGGAATTGAGATTCAAATCAAGAAGTGTTTATAACATACCTTGCTTGGCATTCACAGATGACTTCATTGTCTTCACTAATGGATTCTCCCCAAATATTAAGCTATTGTGTATTCTTACAACACTATCAAGAGAGATCATGACAGATTATAAATAAAGATAAAACTAAGATTATTTCTTATACAAAGATGTCAGGTTGCAATTTTGATGAATTGGTAAAAAAGATTAGGAATATGATCATAGAGTGTGATAATAAGCTGCTATCTTTTGGTGGCAGGTTAACACTAATTCAAAAATTCCTATCTACCATTCCATCACGTCACCTTCAAAGATATATTCTACTAAAATCAATTATTCAAAGAATTGAAAGCATATGCAACGGGTTCTTTTGGGGTTCAACTAAAGTCACATTAACTATCAACTGGTCAAATGGATAAACTTATGTAAACCATATGATAAATAAGGCTTGAAGATAAGAATATTGGAAGATTTTCAAACAACATACTCATGCAATATGTGGTTTAAATTCAGAAAGCAAAATACATTAATATCCTTATCAACATCCTAATTGGTTCAAGCAAGAAATAGAGGATAAAAAACATAAAAACAACTTATGAATATTAGAGAGTTAGCATAAGGCTTTATTTATTGGAAAATTGGTAAATAAAATGGTGATTTTTGGATTGAGAGATGGTGTGATCCATATCTATTTATCCATTTCTCAACTGATGAAGATAAATTTTAGTGCAGTATAGACATGATTAATAACTACTGGTTGGTTGGGCAATGAAATCTAGAGACACTAGAAAACATGGTTCTTCCTTTAGACATTACAAAAATAAAAATAAAAATCTCTCTGAATGGCTCAGTTGAAGATAATATCAAATGGTTTATTTATACACTAGGCAACTACAACATAAAGAATACTTGGAATTCCATAATTCACTTAAAGGCAATAAGTCTAATTTATTTAAAAGATGACATAGCACTATTACACACAAAAAAACGCTCTTTTATCCTATGGAAAATTCTATATAATTGGCTTCCAGTGGATATCGTTTTACAGTCTAGAAACTTCTTCATGACATCTAAATGCCAAGTTTGTGAGACTTCTGAATCTATTCAACATTTATTTGTTCAATATAACTCATCGTGGGAGGTTGGAATCATTATGCAGGGTAATTTAGTATTACACTAACTAAGCATATGACTTTGCCTCACATAATTAGAAGTTGGTTCCGGTTTTCTACAAAATATGTTCACATAAGGACTATAATTCATCTAATCATTTGTTGGGTCATTTGGTCCTCAATAAATAAAAGGAAACACAAAGATCAAGAGTTCAACTCAAGTTCAATGCTAGATTATATCAACTACATACTCACAAATTTGGATTGTACTAAATTATTAAAATAGGTCCCATTAGAGTCAGGACTCTAATGTTGGAATAGTTATGGGCTGTATACATCACTTGAGTGAACCAAGGCTGGATCTTTCTCTCAAATGGATTCTTCCTAAAGGAAATAGGTATAAGCTCAACACGGATGGTACATGTTATCTATCTGTTGAGGCTAGTGGTGGTGTCATAATTAGGGACAACATTGGGGATATAATAGTCGGTTATGGAAGGCTATTTGGCATATAACTGCCTATTATTGTTGAGTGCAGGGTTTTTCTTGACGGTCTGCCTGTTTGTAAGGAAAATTGTGTAAATCTATTGGATATAGAGAATAGACTCAAAACTACTAACTAATATGTTTTTGAAAAAGAAGGCTCATTGGTGAGCATCAATGCTTATCTACTCCATCGTTGTCTTCTTTTTTTAATCATTGAACTAACAAACCCTTTAGCAGAATTCATACATGACTAACCCGAGCTCTTTAGAATGTTGTTTTTGCAAGTAATGGCAACCCACAATGAACTCGAACAGATAAATATAGCAAATGAAGTTGGTTAAAGAAAAATGATCTATCATAGATAAAAAAACAAGGTTTTGAGAAATTAGTGATAATGTTTCATACAAATCTGAATAATATTTATGTAGTATCCTCAACATACTTAAAAAGAAGAAGCTAATTTCACATATGAAAAGACTTCAAGTGATGTGAATGTGAATTTTGAGAAAAAACTAGATTTCGAGAATGAAGCTAAAGGTTGAATTTTGAGTACTCAGACAGTTAAACTCGAAGGAGATTTCCCGCCATCATCCAGTGTTATTTTAGTTTAAATTTTAAGTTCCCTCCAAAATTTTGGGTTCAAATTTTGAGCTCAAAAAATTTTAAAGATGTTTTTGGACTTTTTCAAGCTTTGTAAGCTTTTCAAAGCTTAATAAAGTTCAACCTTATAAAAAATACAACAATTTATAATGTAATTACGCAACCAACTAAACAATAATTCCGTACTCCAATTACGAATTATATTTTTCCGGTTGGATTGTGATTTGGTTCTACGGTATGGGAGAAATCATTGTTGGAACATTCAAGGAGTTTGGGTAATATTCATCACCTTCACTTCTTCTTTTTGTTAATTATTATGTTTGAAATTGTGGGTGCATTGTAGATATTTATTAGATTGAATAAGATACACTTGTACCATCAACTTATCATAATAATGTAAATGGTTTTAGTGGACTCCTCATAAGTCTCATCGTCTTTTACTCTTCACATCGAATGACTTTTTCCATCTAAAAATTTTGTGTGCTCATTTATTTTATGGTTAACTATTTTACAATGATTAGGTTTGTGGTTTTATTTGGTTAATAAATTGGTGAATCGTGGTTTTTCAATTGAGTTTCTTATTTATTTGGTTGATTGTCTTGAAGTTGATCTTGTGGGTCCAACATTTAGTATTAGGGCTCCATACCCAGACGAAACGTGATGTGGGTGAAATTCCTAGATGCCCAACATGATGAACCATCAGTCATGCTCAAAAGGAATCATATGTTCTATAGATTATTAGTATGACACAATGTGACTTGATTGGAGTGTATCAAAGCGGTGTGACTTGATTGAAGTGACGTTAACGAACAGTTATTGTGATATGATAAGAGTTAGCAAATAGGCTCATTGTAAAGATTCATGACCCAAGTAATGAATCCTGACACAACTATATTAGAGTAAGCAGATGAAAGTCAAATGAAAAGAGGTTAAATTGATACTTTGTACGATAAAAAGATTTGTTAAGACGATAAAAAAATTTGTTAAGTGCAACCAAAACTCCACATCAGATAGATATAAAAAAAATCATGTATATAAATAAGAAAATATCCCCCACTAAAATGAGAATTTTAATTTTACAAATTTTTATGATAAACATTATAACATATATACTAATAGTAAAGTTTTATTTTTTATTTTTTTAATCATAAAAATGGTCCTGCTTTATGGGTTTTCTAAATATAATTAAAAGGTAATCATATTTTGATTTAATACAAACTCATATATAAATTTTGCATTATTTAGACCTATATCCGACCAATCGAGTGTAATTTTTTTTTTTGTATCATTTAGTTCTAATGTGGTTTTGTAAAAAAACTTTGCTTAATATTTTTAAGCAAATCATAAATAAAACAATGTGATGAATGAAAAGAAAAGTTGAGAGGCGCTTTTAATATATTAGATATGTGCTTGTTTGGTATTGGTAATATTTCAATTATATATTAATTTATTGAGCAAAGTTTGTTGACTTTATATGAAGAGTAATTTAGGATTTTCTACGTTATTGACCCATCAAACCTCTATTTCTTATCTTTTCGATTTGTTCATGTTTGAAATTTACACAATCATAACTGAAACAATTTATAATTGTAGATAGACAGCATAGTAACTGCACAGTTTCCTTTCCTTATAGAGTTATAGAGTTACGCGTCAATTTAATTTGTTTTAAATGGACCTTCGAACTCTTGTCACGTCACAATATGGTCCCTGTAGTAATTATTGTTTTAAAATAAACAAAGAAAATCGCTGGTTTCAGTCAACCAGTCTAGTTATAAAATGAACATGAAATTGAGACACACAATAAACAGTTAGACATTCAACTGATCTTGAAGAGAGAAAGTAGAGATTAAGTTGTGTTTTGGTTTGTGTTTGTGTCTGTATCGGTTAAAATGGCGGGTGGGTTTGGTCCGACAGGTGTGGCGACGGAGAGGGCGGAGCAGTATCAAGGGAAGTTGACCGTTTATGTGGTTGTGGCTTGCATTGTCGCCGCCGTTGGCGGCTCTATTTTCGGTTACGACATCGGAATCTCAGGTTCACTTTCTCTCTCTACAATTCGTACTCCAATTTTGTCTTATTTTAATTTTCTAGAAAAGTAGAATGAGCTGAGAAAAAGTTAAAGCTAGATTCCTGAATCAATCTTTTTTTTTTATAAACCCTTAATATCACCAAGAATTGAAATTTTATATTTTTATTTTATTTTATTAACAAGTTAAGAAAATAATCACGACCCAAGTTTTAGTTTATGTGATATTAATATTTTCTTTAGATTTAGGAAATTGTTATAAAAAGAACCGAAATTAATCCGCGAAGTTCTCTGTTTTTAAGGAGTAATTTCGGTTTTTTTTAACAAATCGCCTAGATTTATTGTGAAGTGGATATAAGAAGATGGTAATGTTCTGGGAACTAGCTTGAGTTGCTTCTTATTCTAGTATATCCATCATCCGAGTAATTTTGGTCCCCGATTCTATAAAATTTACCTGAATTTAAATGTTTGTTATATATATGGACTGGCGAATTTAAAGAAGAGTATTAACTATAACAATTTAAAGAATGTGAAAGAAGAAATACATTAGTGAAGAATCAACTGTTTTCCTGATCATAAGTATAGTTCAATGGTGGTGATATTAGACTAAAACATATACGTTTATAGTTTTAATAATAGAAGTAAGTAGTTGTATAGGGTATGAATATGATGATGAATTTCAAGAAGTTGTTAAACAGGAGGTGTTACATCTATGGATGGATTCCTGAAAGAATTTTTCCACACGGTGTACGAAAAGAAAAACCATGTCCAAGAAAACAACTACTGCAAATACGACAACCAAGGCCTTGCTTCATTTACTTCTTCATTGTACCTTGCTGGTTTGGTGGCGACCCTGGTGGCGTCTCCTATTACAAGGAAGTACGGTCGTCGTGCAAGTATTATTTGCGGTGGAATCAGTTTTCTTATTGGTGCCACACTCAATTCGGCAGCTGTTAACATGGCAATGCTTCTCCTTGGTCGGATCATGCTTGGTATTGGGATTGGTTTTGGAAATCAGGTATTATATCCTTCTGTATATATCAGCTTAGATAGAGTAGTTGTTGTCTTGTGCCTTAGGGGTTGTTTGGTGCATATAGACTTTTTGTGTTTTAGGCTTATAAGTAAAGGCTTTTCGGTAGTCTAATTTTTATGGTTCTACAAAGGTTTTAACTTTTTAAAGCTTTGTAGCTAAAATGTTTTGAAGCTTTTTGGCTTAAAGTAAGTTCAAAAAGCTAAAAACAAACTACTTTGTAACAGTATTTTGTTATTGTCTTTTTCTCTAGACAGGTTGTTTTTATCAATAACGTGTTTTTATTTGTTTTAGCTATTGTCTTTTCTTCGTACCAAACTTGAATAGCTAAAAGCTAAATACACTTTTTTTGCCTTTTTTTTTATAACTTTTTCGCACTGTTTCTCACCCGCTTCTTCTCGTCTTTTTGAGTTGAAAAATCAATTTCTTCATCACCAAACAACCTGGTTATGGTTTGAAAAATAACTAAATTTATTTGCTTAGTCTAAGTTTGGTTATTAGTATATGAATTATGCGCCAAACAACCCCTTAATGTACTGTAATTTTGAGTTCTTGATGGTCTCCTTTCATGTATAGGCTGTTCCATTATACTTGTCTGAAATGGCACCAACCCATCTCCGAGGAGCTTTAAACATGATGTTTCAGCTTGCAACCACCACCGGAATCTTTACAGCAAACATGATTAACTACGGAACACAACAACTCAAACCATGGGGTTGGAGACTCTCTCTAGGCCTTGCCGCTGTTCCAGCTCTAGTCATGACAATCGGGGGATTCCTTCTCCCCGAAACACCAAACAGTTTGATCGAACGAGGGTCTGTAGACAAAGGTAGAGCGGTTTTGGAGAAAATACGAGGAACCAAAGATGTCAATGCCGAGTTTCAAGACATGTTGGAAGCGAGCGAATTAGCCAACTCAATCAAACACCCTTTTAAAAACATCTTCACGAAAAGATACAGACCACAGTTAGCGATGGCGTTTTTCATGCCGACTTTTCAGATTCTAACGGGAATAAACTCGATTCTGTTTTATGCTCCGGTGTTGTTTCAGAGTATGGGATTCGAAGGAAATGCTTCTCTTTACTCGTCGGCATTGACGGGAGCTGTTCTTGCTTGCTCGACTCTTCTATCGATTGCAACTGTTGATAAATTGGGTCGAAGATTGTTACTCATATGCGGCGGCATTCAAATGATCGTATGCATGGTAAATCTCATTTTACATTTTCTTCTGGTAAATGCATTGCAATTTCTAAACAATCTCACTCGATTTGACTCAAAGACATGGAAGTAACCTTTGGACTATATCCCAAACTGTTTATCTATCTCCGTTTATTATAGGGCTGGCATAAATCCGGTTACCGGCCTAATCCGTGTCAGATAGTATATAATAGTTTGTTAGACCCAGATTAGAATCCAAAACACATGTAGGTACATGAGTCCGAATCCAATCACAATTTTGATGTTTACAAAACTAAGTTCGTTTACCAGTTCCGACCTGGATTCATCCTATAGTGTTTTTAAATCTGTTTTGAAGTGTTTTATCATTTCTTCTGTACCCTACACAAAGCACTCAAGTTTTAAATCGGACAATAGTATTATGTCCAAGACTAGATTTTGGACAATGCATTTCTTGAGCCATAAGTTAACTCATTTTCCAATGTGCAAAACTAACAGGTGATAGTAGCAATAATCTTGGGGTTAAAACTCGGCGACAATCAAGTCCTCTCAAAAGGGTTTTCGGTACTAGTCGTGATCGTAATCTGCTTATTCGTTTTAGCATTCGGATATTCATGGGGTCCTCTTGGTTGGACAGTGCCAAGTGAGATCTTCCCCTTAGAGATAAGATCAGCCGGACAAAGCATTACAGTTGCAGTTAACCTGCTCTTTACTTTCATTATTGCTCAGTCTTTCCTCGCCCTACTTTGCGCGTTAAAGTTTGGGATTTTTCTCTTCTTTGCGGCATGGATTGTAATCATGACACTGTTCGTTTACTTTTTCCTGCCTGAAACAAAAGGAATACCGATGGAAGAGATGGTGCTGATGTGGAAAAAACACTGGTTCTGGAAACGGATTGTGACTGATGGACATGAGAACTCGTTTGAAGCTATATAGTTAGTCAGTGTTTATATATATGAAGTGGTGTTCATGTTAAGTGTATTGTTGTGCATTTTTATAGGTTGTTTGTGTAAACCAATCACTGTTATTAAATATTTAACCCTCTTTACACCTTTTCTGAATATCGTAATAAAAACAATAGACTATGATATGTTCGCAGGGGTTATGTAGTTTCGTTCAACTTAATCTTTGACTTTAGCTGATTAAAAAGTGCGGAGCATAATTCAGACATCCGTGTTAGATAAAAAGATTCAAGTTTTATAAAAAATTAAAATAAATCAGTAAAATATTTTAAAATATGTTGAAATGGGCAGATAAGAAATCGCACATCAGTAATGAATTTATAACGGTTTTTATCTACCCAGCCTCTAAATATCGAAGGCAATGTTAAATTTGGGGCAAATGTTAACGTACATTAATTTTAAATGTTGTTTTTAAGGTCGACCGCATATTGAATTTGTCATATCTTTTGTTATTGAAGTATGTAAAAATTTACAATTTGTCGGTTTGTAACGTTTCAAAGTATATTTTATGTACGGTTTTTTAATAATCCAAAAATTCTACGACGTCGATTCTCTTGAATTTAAATTACTTAATACAAAGACCTCGTTAGAAAAAAATCATATTAATTTTTTTAGTAAATAATAACTCATTATTGTTTGAGGTAAGCAAAATATAAAATAATTCTTATGGTACACACAATCCTCAACTAAATTATTTCAAAATCAAAAGATATTATTATCTTATAGAACTTGTAGTATCACTGAAAAGAAGTTTGTTTGAGTCCATAAATGATTTTTTTTAAGTTTGCATAACGTAGATTTTAAGTTATCTGTTTCAAAGTTTTCATGTTGCACTATATAGATTGTATCTTCAATATCATTGTTGAGAAAAACAATTTTTACATCCACTTGATCGAGCTCTAGATCAAAATATGCAACTAAGATCATGATTGTTCTGAATGAGTCATTCGTAAATATTGGAAATAATGTCTCTTTAAAATCATTATATTTGCGTTGAGTATAACCTTTCGCTACGAGACGCATTTTATGCATCACCACAATACGTAGAGAATTTATTTAGGGTTTTTAAACTCATTTACAACAAATCGCATTTTTTCATGGGGAAATGGGCGAGTTCCCATATTGCGTAGTCTTGCAGTGATTTATACTACTCCTTCATACCATCAATTCACATGTGAGAGTTAGAACTTTTCATTGCTGCTTTGTAAGACAACTAATCATTAACAGTTCTAGCACACAACTCTTCATGTTCTTGAAGATATAGTATATAGTTTGGAGGTATAACATTATTCTTTTTTCTCGTGGACCTTGTTAACGGTACTATTACTTATTTTTACATTTCATGAGAATAGAGATTTGATCTTTGTGAGCAATGTCATTTTTTTATACTTATGAATGATTAATATTATCTTGAGTGTATTCTTGTTCTAACTATACCATACTTATATCATGGTTAAAACTCTCAAGTTGAACATCCATGTGATTTTGAGTATCCTCTTGCTTTAATGGGGACAAAATAATTGGCATCAAAGTTCAATATTCTGATACTTGCGTATCTCCGTTAGAGCCTTTATGAATCTTCATAGCTTCTTTCTCAATGGACATATGTTCCTGAATCAACAATTACTGCGTGTGGTATCGAATAACCAAATCAACAGACGAGATCAATGTTTTTTGTGCATCATACAAGTATCGAGTTGTTACGCACATTCTTACGTGTTCTTATCAGGGACAATATCTACAAGGCAACAAGGTATATAATGTCTTTGCTCAAATTGGTTGGTGTAACATAAACCAACAAAACATTTTGTATTGCTTTTGTATTTATGAGCTCAAAAAGATAACTAAAATACATATGGTGATGGTGGATAATACTTGTGAATAACCATACGCAGTGCCAGATTTAAAGTCAGAGGCAGACCCAACTCAGATTCGAAGGTAGACCTTATTAGTGATAAAAATCTATCGGATAAATCGAAGAAAAAATTAAGCCAAATTCCCTCAACTACCAAGACTATACAAGGGATTCACTAATCACACATTGTACCACATCTAACATAATAAGGTAAGTATTTAATAATTTATTAATAACAATAGTATATTTATTTTAAAATTTAATAAATATAGCTATATTGTATGGCGTGTAGGAGAGACACGAGGATGATTAATTTTAATTTTACAACATGTATAGTATTTTCCACAATTGGAACTTAAGACACTAAGAATATGTTCGGGAAGTTGTCGATAATACAGTATTTGGACCATTGCAAAAAATTATAATTGTTTGTGGGTCGAATGCGCCTCTTACAAGAGCATTAATTGAGAGATCAAAACATGAGACGTCATTTTTTATTTCTCTTTCAAAAGATGTCGTTGACGTTAGATGATGTCGTCTACATTACAGGTTTATATGTTTGAGGAGATCTCATTGACCTAGGAAAAAACAATGATTGAATATGGTGTCAAGTTTTTTTGGCATCGAGCTCAGCATAGTGAAAAGAAAGTTTGGTAGATGTTATGGAAAAGGCTCTGAATTACGTGGTTACACGATACATGTTCTCGTGAGAGTTACCATGTTTGGTTAAGGCTGATGGTTGATACAATATGTTGCACATAAGCGTATATCATATATTTATTCGATACTTTTATTTTCACTGATATGAGTGGCACACAAATCAACACTAATATGTTTTATTCCTTCCATTTAGCCATATCTATAGATCAATACGTGTAAGGGATGCATATTTTGGTGGAACTTTACAATTTCATATGTTTGACATGAAAACATTACATGAAGAAGATAATAAAAAATTATTGTCTTCCTTAAGTATTAGGTATAACATATATATGAATTTTATAACCATGACATTAAGAGGGCTATTACGTTCATTTCATATTTTTATCGTTGACTTCTAATTAGTAAAGAACCTAGAACAAATCCAAAATATTCAGTCTAAATGACTCACTCTCAACATTAGTTTAATGATTTAGGTGGTATTTATATGATATCACTTGTATTTATTATATTACATGTCAATTTTTAGTCGTACGAGAGATTATAGACTAGATCGTTCGATGAACTAGCATGGTTTAACTATGATGTTAGTTTTGGGATAAGATAAAGAGACTTACATGCCCGGATATGTAGTTTGGCAGTTCGGCCACATCCAATACATATTAGCTAAGACAACAAATCCCTTAACTATGAGAGATAGAAGGGTCAATAATAATATGGAGTGAAGTAAGCCAGTTTGGAGAGATTGAGACCATAACATTCTACTGCAGGATAAAAGAGGTACGTCAATGATAGTAGGTTTTGTTATTCATACTACGAGTCCATAGTATGATGTTTTTGTTCGAACAATCTTTGGTATGTTTTATACCATATATCTAATGAGGTAAACCTTCATTCTCAAGAGGCATGGTATATGACACACAGATATAACTTGTGTGTCTTGCTTATGAGGATAATCAATAGATATAAGCACTGATTTCCATATTTTATGTTGAATGAGACAAGTGAATGACTATGGAAAACCCTAGAGTTATGTGAGTTGTTTCCATTCTATTAAAGATACATTATGTATTTATTGATTATATATGTTTTTGCATGTTATGTTTTCGGATGTTAAGGTTTTTATGTTATATGTTTTATATATTTCATGTTATGATTTGTGTTTAAAAGTTTATTTAAGTAGACTGTACTCAAAATGAATTTTTATGTTTATTTTAGAAAATATACACTAACAACTAATAAAGACTTGTTATAAAGTTATTTGTATTTAACATAACAGTTTATGTCGACTACATGTATCGACATTAGTTGTTTGTAAAAATAAAATTTTACAATAGTATCGACATGATACATTGATATAATCTTTACACGGGAAATTGATGTCGAATAGCGCGTCGATGTTAGTTCACAACTCTATGCAAAATTAATGAAAGATGTGTTGATGAAAACAACTAATGTCGGTTCAATGTATCATTATTTTTTTAGTGTAATACAAATAATGTCGACCCTCTCGCCGATATTAGTCAAAAATTTACTTTTATACAGGTACCCATGAGTTCACACATATCACATATCTCATTTATCCATGTGGCACTATATTATTGGTTAAATTATCTAACCTTATATATTTTGACCTACTTTAACTGAATTATCCGTTCACTTATCTATATACCAATAAAGAAATCCCTCGGCTCTTCTACTACAAAATTTCTAATAAAACGAATATTGAATGTCTACAATATGAAATAGACTACCTAGGAAGACAAATTCTTGTTGAAAGCCATCAACATTGTGAATAAAACATTGGAGGATGAAACTACATCATATTTTTATGAAGTAATATGTATAATGAACAACATATAAGGTATGAATTATACATGTCAAATATTGGTTGCACGAGGAGGTAAAGAAGTCTCAATCAGGTTGTATAAAATAAAATCACTTCCAATTTTCTGGGTTTTAAATATCTCGTACAGTTCCATGCAAGAGGCGTTCCAGGAGCCCCGAAAGGGGAAGCCAAGTTGCTGGAGTAAGGCATTCTTGTGACCAAAGGTCATGAGTTTTAGTCCCTCTACAAACACTTTCTTGGCTTATCATGTCACCTTGTATGGTTTACCTTCTTGCGTTGGTTTACAGGGTATTGCGTCAGACTGAGGGTTTACCTTGTGCACATTCGTTGAGTAGCTGTTGTGGGTTCCCTCAAAAAAAAAAGTGTTCTGAGTGTTCTATTTACATATTACTGATAAAATTATCAAATATCGGTTGAATGAGGTGAATATAAACCTCGTTGAAAAAAGACAAGAGCAAGTGGAAATTGATACATAAAGTGTTGTGTTATTTGTATTTTGTAATTTTGTTTTTCATATTTTTGTTTATTAAACTATCGTGTTTGATTGTAATTTCATTTAGTTTTCATTATATTATGAACCTATCGTGTTTGTTTTTTAGGTTGTTTGATATTAAATTTAAATGTTTCAAACTTAAACAATATCATTAGTATAACAACAAGCATCAAAACATAGTTTTGAAAGAGATATAGTTTAAATTATAACAAAATAAAGGTACAAAATAGTTTTTTTTTCAGTCATCGGTAACATCAATCCCTCTATGGTCTAAGTTAATAAGATCCTGGTTTTAAATATACTTTCCAGTACGATTGAATAGTAGATTCATCCATCCAACTATAATGAACGAGAGGTAGTTGTGCATTCAGATCGATGAGAACTTCTTAATTAAATACGAAATATATTATAAAACAAAATCTTTTTATAAACGTCATAAAAAATTAATTCATATTTTTTGCGTTAGTAAAATGATTACCGTTCATGTGAACAATGCGAACCTATTTTCTTTCTATGAGAGGAGGAAAACATCTTTTGGAGGTAAATAAATTGAGGAGCCACTGAGATAAAATGTATACAATGTGCATTTAAACAGGGTCGCAATGACGAAAGAAATATTGATTACTTGCATCCAGTTCTATCTATTGAAAATTATATCAAAGTAATTGAGCCTTCTCGTGTTCATCATTGTTTTGCAAGTATCATAAATAACTTCATAGAAAGACACATATCGTTAAATATCATTCATTATTTATTCTGTCACATGCAACCATGAATCTTGACTTGCGAACGAAGGTTAACCTATATCTCTAAAAATGATCATTTATTCATACATAAGTTACTTAAAAATGTACAGAATCATAAAAGAGGAAAATGATCATGAAACAGCAACTCTTGTTTAACTTTTTTGCATTTGGGTGTTTTAGGGGCGGGGGGGGGGGGGGGGGGGGGGCTTTGTTGTTTTCGGAAAATTTAATATATTGGTTTTAATTTCTCATGTGCTCGTGATGCTTTCAAAAAACATCTGGGTTAGAGGGATGTAGATGGTGTTGTCTCACTACCAGTTTTTTTAATCACATGTTTAAAATAAGATTTCTCTTGTTTCGTCCTACCAGCGTTAATACGTTTTTCCATCTTCACCAGTTATTTGGGAAGAAACATTAAGGTTCTTTTGGGATCAGATACGTTAAAGACCCCTGTTAAGATATAAAGCCTTCGTTTGGATCATAATCACAAACTAAACTAACCATTTTCAAATTTTCTTTGTCCATATCATTTTTGTCATATTTTCCTTTCATAACAAATTCTAAAGTTTGTCATATTTTATCGATCACAATATAATTCATAATATGTCACTCTTTTACCATAATAGTTTTATCACGGTAACTCATGATCAATATAACAACACATTTAAATTGAAAAAATTTGACAAATTTTAAAGCTAAATCGTAATGTTTTAATATGATTCTAAATGATGTCCCACTCAGCTCCTCTACAACATATTTGAATATGAAAATATTGTATAAATTTTTTTTTATATTGCTCGAATGATACATTTAATTTTGTTTGTTGGATATCAAGAAAAATGTCAATATTCACCAAGAATTCTTAAGAGTTTAGTTGCCCATCTCGATAAATTACTTGAATGATTAACGCAAGATTCAACACTAGTAATAGTAAAAAAACATTAGTTCAGATAAGTTAATTGAATATCATTTTGTTATATAATGATGAATGAACTCACCAATTTATTGTTGTGTTTTCGTAGTGCTTCACCATGTTAGTGTATCATAAATGATTTTTTCACTTTACAGTCAGTCAAGATGTTTAGCATGCTCTAACAGCGTAATATATACCATATATGTATTTTTATTTGTCACTATGTTTTTCTAGTAACTCGAAATCATTTGTTGAATACACGATCGAATTTTGAGAAGCAATAAAGTCTTCTAATATTATTATTTATTCAAATAATTTATTCGTATTCACAAGTGTATTATTTTTTATACGCCAACTGCATAAAACGTGTGTAGCTTCTGAAAATAACTTGTTGAGTGTCTCAATCAATACTAATTTCCTATATATCATCATAAAATTAGGTAATACACACACATTTTATTTTATGAACAACCAAAGACGATCTATTGCACATATATAATTATCCAATTTTTATGCACTCATGTCGACATAACCCTAATAAGTTCACATAGTGGAATTTTGTAACTCGTTGTCTTGTAGATACTATCCATAATCAAAACATGTGGTAATAACCTTGGAAGGTGGGTGGATGTTGGATGTATAAAATGTAGATTTGTGATGACTTTATATTATTCAAATTGTTTAGTTTATATATGATGTCATTCGATGTAGTTGTTTTCCTTTATTTAACTCGATAATAATTGCATGTGTGACTAACCACACATCTCCAAAATACGGTGTTTATATGTAAATATTACGTATATTTGATATGTTTTTTTAATTTTGCATTTCTCAAACCAACTAAAACTTCTCGAGGACGGGCACCAAACGAATATAATTTTGTAATAATTTTTTATTCGTCTATTATCAACCTCTTCGCTCGAGAGAATCCTTCCAAGAAATTTACAGGGTAATGATTATGCCTTTTGCATATAACTGTTACATTCCATAATCATCTTTCAATTGTAATGGGATAAAACCTAAGTCTAAAAGGGCAATCACATTTCTAGATTTCGTCGTTTCTTATCTTAACATTAGGTTTCTTATGTTGTTTCGTATATGATCTAATTTTTTCACAAGAAAACATTAATCTCAGAGTTGTCCCAATATTCATATCATTGTAAAAACTCCTAGTGATCATATATCCCATATTTTTACCCATACGTGTTATCCATTCTTCAAGTTTAAGTTAAGTGTAATGTGTAAAAATTATGAATATGTGCGAAGCATCTTCATAAAATAATTGGTTTTCTCTTGATTTATATTCTTTGAAAAACTTAACAACCAAGACAATAAGATAGATTAAGCCATAAACTATAATCCATGTAAATTAAGAATCATAAAAAAATATCAATTAATGTGGTGCATGAAGTCGACATTGGAACAAGTTATCGACTCTGTGCATCGATGTTACTTGATAAATCCAATGTCACGTAATCTCGACGCATATAGTCAACATTGGTAAAAAATATTTTTGCCGATATTAGGTGACAATAAGTTTTAAAGATGTCGATATCTGATACGAATATTGACGCATTATATTGACGTCTCAAAGTCTAAAAAACCCTAAATTCAAAATTATTATATTATAATTCGACTCATTTTTCGACTATAAATTATACAAAAAGATGGAGTATATACCCCACTTGAGATTCTTTGCTCTCTTTTTGAGTCGATTTCATTATTGATTTTTCAATTTTAAGGATTTGATGAACGTATTGTTCTTGATGAGTTTTGGTTAATTGTTTAGGTCTTTATAGTTCTCTTAAGTTTATGTGTTTGATTTCTTATATATAAGAGAATAGCTTAGGTTGAAAAATGTTAAATTAGATTTTTGTTAGATTTAGGACTAGAGGTATGGATATATAAATTGATTAAAATAATAAAAATAGAAATGGTAAGTAAGAAGTAAAGAAAATTTAAAGCATAAAATGGACGTATTTAATAAATACAAGGACATATATAACCTATATCTTAAGAAATTAAAGACGTATCTGTCTTATTTAATAAAGAGCAAGTTACCAAAAATAATTCTAATTACAAATAAAGATTTTGAAAAATCCAAACTATCAATAAGAGTAGGTGGGAAAAAAATCATACAAAGCACTTTTAAATAATAGCACACACAAAAGAATATATGTACGAGTGCTTGAACCAGAGACTAAAAATTAATATTTCTATTTGTTGTATTTAAAAGTTTAAAATATGTATATTTATAATTGTAATTCAAAAAATATATCTGAAAATATTACTATTTTTGTTATTATTTTTTTTATAGGACGAACAAAACAAATCTACTAATGATATGTTTTAATTTTTTTTCATTTGTTTTTTGGCAAGTGAAATACACATATTTTTGCAAGTGGTCCAGATCTTGGTTTTTCTCAAGTGAAGATGAAATTTGTTTCAAGTCCACAAGTAAATTGTAATTATTTATGCAAATGAACAAGATATTGTTTTGCGAAAATGTTATTTCTTTCACAAGTAAGTGTATATAAGCGAGTTAAATACACATATTTTTTCAAGTGGTTCACAATTTATTTTTTTACATGTGATTTTGTTTTTCAAAAGTAATAGTATTTATGCGAATGTGATATACGTATTTCTGCAAGTCAGATACATAAAAATACATAATTCCGCAAGTGGTATTTCCGCAAATACCTGAAATTACACACAACAATATTGTTTTTTTAGTCAGAAAAATGGATGTTAAATTTCATGGTAGCTTCTCTTTTTAAAAGTTTATATGAACGTAGAATTAAATCGAAAAATGATTTCAAACCTTATTTAACTACGAATCAATTTGATTTGTACATATCAAATTAAAAAACAAATAAAACTACAAAATATTAAGATCGAATCATCAAACTATATATTATATATAAAAATGAAAAAACATATATATATATATATATATATATATAACACAAGTCTAAATAAATCAAAAATTCTACTCCCGAAACGAATTATATAAAATTGGAAATACAAAAATAGAAAATTCAACATAGTCTAAAATAAAAGAAACAATAAAAAAAACCTAAATTATTAAAAAAAAAACACTTAGTTTATATAAAAAAATAATATGAGTATATTAAAAGTTTAAAATATTTGATAATAGATAATTCAACATCTCAAACTAAATAATACTAAATAAAATCCTACCCGATTTATAAATAATACTAAACATTATATAAGTATAATTTAATATTAGATATTTATCAGTTTTTTATTATATAACCAAAATCTAGCTATAATTGTTTTGAAGGAAAGGCTAAAACAAAACCCATTTTTGTTGGAACAAGATCTCCAATCTATTTTAAAAAAACAAATTGAATTGTCTAAAATACTCTTATTTTAAAAAATCCTAATTTAAACCTAATTGCTCATATTTTACCCCACCCAGTATCACTCCAAGTAAAAAATACTAAACCAAACAAAAAATTATACTTAAATCCATACAAACATTTTAATATTTATAACTTTAAAATTATTCAATGGATGTACATTTGTGATATAAATACACTGAAGATATACATTTATTTTATACAAATCCATAATTTTCTTAAAACTACTCTGAATTCTTTTTTTTGAATTTCAACCCCATTCCATAGCTTCAGTCACGGTTCATTCATGTTCTTGCAGTTTGCATATGACATCTAATTTTTCATGTTCTGGAGACGAACCAAGAATAGTTGAAAGTTCATCGCACTGAGACAAAAAAGGTATACGTGGAGATCTAAATAAACCCTCCATATAAACATTGAAGAGTAAAATAATGATAAGTTTAACTTGATTTGGTTATATCCTGCATATGCATACATAAAAGAAAGTAGTTTGTTCTCCGACGTTGAATCGACCAATTGGTCAATTCTTGGCATCGGGAAAGGGTCATTGGGGCATGCTCGGTTGAGGTCGGTGAAATCTACGCACATCCTCCACTTGCCATTTTTCTTTTCGCCCAAAACGGGATTGGATGTCCACAATGGGTAGATTGACTCCTTGATATGACCGACGTTGAGGATTCTTTCGACTTCTCTTAGAATAATTTTTGCTTTTTCTGGTGAGAACGCCTGACGCTTTTGCGAGATTGGTCGGACGTTTTGGTTAATAACCAAATTGTGAATTATCAGGTCTTCTGGGACTCCGGTTACGTCTTCTGAGCACCAAGCGACGAAATGCAAATTCTCTTGTAGTAGTAAAAATAAATTTTGCCTTGAAAATCGATGACAAATTAGTTCCGATTTGCAAGATTTTCCCTTCAGTAAACTGATATCTATCGCAATCCTTATCGGTAGTCAAAAAACTGGGAGCTTCCCTAGGATCGTCTAGAGGTAACGACCCTAATGGAAGTCCTCTTAACTACTAGTCCCGAACCTGCTCCATTTCTTGATCACCCTTTCGTGCTAACGCTGCATGGTAGCATTCCCTCGCTGCTTTCTGTCTGCTTCTTACTACCCCATATTGTTACCGATCACGTACTTTAAACATTGATGAATAGTCGATGTCACCGCATGCATCCGCGATAGCCACGATCTGCCCAAAATTGCGTTATGAGAAGCTGGCGCATCTACCACGACAAACAGAATAATGCCATCTTTCTTGAACGGCCCGCGACCGAGCTGAACAACGCCCTCGAATTCTCCTATTACCACTGCGGCCGAACCTGTAAATCCCACAATAGTCTGATCCGACCTCGTAATCACTGGGGGTTTCTTAAACTGGGAAAACCTAGATGCGAAGATTATGCTTGCCGAACTTCTGGTGTCGACGAGGATGCGACGGACTTCTTCTCCCGCAATAGTTGCTTAGAGAACGACTGTGTCTTCATGGGGGCCGGCTATGTCCCTCATGTCATCTTCGTTGAAATATAAGATTGATGATGGGTTTCCCCGCACATGGGGAGACGTCAGAGCCTCCAACTGAGTCGCCAAGTTCACAATGTGTCGTTTCTGGGAAGAATGGGTGATCCCTGCCATAGAGTCACCTCCAAAAATAGTCAAAGATTCAAAGTATTGACAGAGGTTGCTCACCTTCCTTCGGCCTTCCACAACCTCTTTTTCTATGACCCCGATGATATTACGACTGACATCGGGGTCGAGATATTCGACGGATACATAAAAAAGATCTGTTACTTCAGATATTGCCATTGTTGTTTCCGACTTTTGTACTGTCATCATTTCTTTCGAAACCGCACCCTGTTGTGCTTTCTTCTTTACATACTCAAGTAGTTTTCCATTTTCTATCAGCATCTGTATTTCCTTTTTGAGAGAAATACAATCCTTGGTATCGTGCCCCACATCCTCATGATATCTACAATATCGATTATTTCTGCTTTTCCGGGGTGTTGGGATAAAAAAAGGCCTTCGGTATATCCTGCTATTTTTAGTCTTTTCATAGATAGTAGATGCACACTCAGTTAAGTCAGCAAAGTAGGTAGGTCGGATCCATTGGTTAGAAATGGGTCGCGTGACCACCTGATTGTTCTGCTTAGCCCTCTGAATTTGAGGCGTCGGAGCTTTGGTCGGAACGGGTTGAGCTGGTAGTATCGTGCTAATTGGTTGAGCCTGCGGGATATAGCAAGATTGAGTGCCCTGCTTTATGACTACCGACGCATGTGCGCTCTGGTGGATCTGCACTGCTAACTAGCCTCGGTTTCCTCAATCAATATCTGCTTTTCTACCTGAGCTAAGAGGGCGGGAAAGGTAAAATCTTGCTTCTTTGTGACAGCTTGTTTCATCGGTCCTGGGAGTAGCCTAAACGGTATCCCGTCAAAGCTAAATTTTCCTCGCAGTTGTCAAGGTCGGTCTTTGCATCAATAAAGCGCCTGATATAATCCTTGAGGCTCTCTCCCAGCCTTTGTTTACAGTTGACGATTGTGTCTTCATTAGCTTGGAATCTTTTTCTTCCCACAAATTGTTATCGGAACATCATCAAAATATCCCGAATTTTTTTATGCAACCCTATGGTAACCGGTTGTACCAATTGGATGCCTGGTCCTTGAAGGTCATTGAGAAAGCTCGGCACAACAACTTTTCTTCGTTATCGAAACTCAACATGAAGTTCTTAGAAGCTTCCAGATGGTTGTCTGGATCCTTTTTGCCATCATATTTTTCTAGTTTGGATATGTCAAATCTCTTCGGGAGATGTCCCGACAGTATCTCATCTGACAGTGGCGATGCCCTCCAATTTGGCCCAAAACCGAAGGCGCCGCCGCCGAGTCCCTCAGTGGGAATTCCATATAATTCTTTGTTGCTCGAGTTGATGAACTGGTTGCTAACTCTGTACCCGCGTGTTTGGCTAACTGACAGTTGCGACTGGACCTGGGGCAGAACTACCCGTTCCTCTCTACTTGCTATCAGTATTTCTTTTTTTTTCGTGATAATTTGGCGTTCTTTTTTCGGTGCTGTCTTTCTTGAACTTAGGTGAGTCGGAATGCGGTGCCCTATTGCATCGGGATTTGCTTTTTCTTGCGATCTTATTTCGTCTTACCTTGCGTCGGTATTCTCTACCCGAGGAATCGTCCAAAGTGAAATCAGTGGAGCTTCCTCGATTATCTTTCGAATACCGCTTTGCCTTTCCTTCCCGCTCCCGATCCAGCTGGGACTCCCGATAACCGTGACTAGGTCGGGCGTCGTTATTATGACCCTCCCCCGAGGAGTCTTCTCTGCGGTTGTCGATCATTGGTTCTTTTCTTTTTCCTTCACGGGCTCTTTTTTTGTTTAGGGCCCTCTCCTTCTCAGCGTTTAGTTTTGCGACATCCTCAATCAATTATCTCATTTTCATGATGAGAGTCGATCGCTTGTCCCGAACAAGTGCGTAGTGATCATGGTCGGGGGCTCATTCGCCCTAGGACAGCGAAACAGCTCGGGTTGCCACTCTCCCGACCCCTTCCCCGGTCGCCTCATCATTCATTGTTGAATTAAAGTCGTGATTTCGAAGAAAAAGATTCCCTTTAGGTATCACGTGTTCCCACAGACGGTGCCAATGATGAGTAAAATAATGACAAGAAATGGGGAATCTTGGATATAATGCTTGATGTGACTAATGCTTAGAATGTAGAAAGAGAAAGTAGAAAGAGAAAGTATTAAAGAATGTCCACCTGCCCAGGAATAAAGGGGCTCCCTTATATAGTGGGGAAAGTGGTCCCCATTTATGTCTCAAATAGTCCTTATATATTTAATTGCTAGTCATTTACATTTTACTTCTTTAGCATATTGTCCTCTAATAAATAATAAATACTCTATTGGGTTTATTTTATTTACCCCTTTTACAATTAATACTTTTGCTCCTGGACTCAACAAATTATTTCCTTATCAAACATAAACAACATTACTCAGGTGTTGTTACATATCCATGTAACTAAATTTTGTTCTTCATTTGTCATTGTGTTGTCAATAGCTCTTTTTTCAACCAAATTTTGTTCTTCATCTATCATTGTGTTGTCAATAGCTCTTTTTCCATTGATTAATTCCAACAAGACACCACAAAAATATAAACATCAGACTTAGGAGTGCAACATGGAAAATCGCGCTGCATGTGAGCGTGCATCCTGTAAATTCTCGCATCTATCGTTCGAATTTAAATTGACAACAATGTCGGTCTTCAATTTATACATCCTTAAATACTTGACCAAATTTAACAAGAATACAACCAAGTCGTAGATATATAACTAACCTAAACAATAGAACTAACTAAAAACAACTACAAATACAAAAAAATCGTTTTTTCATACAAACTTTTCAACCATAAATATCACTATATATATATATATATATATCGAAATTGAAAAAATACATCAAGAGCTAAAGAATAAGCACCTTAACAGCGCTATGGAGTTAGAATTATTAGAAAATAAAAGTTTCATATCAACATAAAATTTATAAATACTAGAGGTCGTGATATAACACACCCAGATCTTTATCACAATTATGCTAATTGTTATATTTAATTCACTTTCATTATCTAATAAAAATTGATATATTATTAAAAATAAAAATAAATACAATTTTAACTTGTTATTAAAAAAAATCACCCTGTAGTCTGAAAAAACCATTCGTATCTTATGTTTTAGAGAAACTATAATATGATTCCATGCTTATTTTTTATCAAATGGATATTCATATTATAAAAAATCCTATTTTTAATCTTTTATATTCGGTTAAAATAGGTTCGCGATGTTGTCCCTCGTATTTCAACAAATTTGTTTTTTTAATTTTGGTTAATCTCCTAATTAATACTTAAATATATATTTTTCAAATATTAAAAAGTTATTTAATTGGAAAAATAAACACAAAACTGTATTTACTATTTTAGAAAAGTTATCTAATTTTTAATGCTTCATCTTTTTTATAGGATGATATCAAAATTTCAAAAAACAATTATTGAAGATGACTAAAATGAAATTGTATTTCGCTAGAGTTTTCTATTCGAATTATGTTTATTTGAAATTCTTGCGTATTAAGACTACATTACCAATTAAGTATTTTTATACAACAAGTATTATTATAACTGTCTTCTCTAAGATTTTCAAGAACAGAGCATTGCTCTTATTTCTCTTATTTCTTATTGTATTTGTTGTTTGCCAATTTAGTCTTCAATGCAAAGAAAGGTCCATATCTCTTCTCCTTCAAAGGGGATTCAAGATGAAGATAATTATGCATCAAATCAAATAATAACAACATCAAATAGAAGAGAACTTGGATTAAAATTTAAAAATAGAGATCTTCAAATAGAGTAATTTCCATCCCTTATACCTTCTAAAGGAATGTTTAAATACTCAAATTTTCATGATCAGAGGCGAATAAAGTCAGATGCAGATATAGTTAAACCAGAAAACAAATTATATATATATATATATATATATATATATATATATATATATATATATATATATATATATATATATTCTTGAAAGACCTTTAATTGTGCAGAAGAATGATCATTATTCTATTCAATTTTCATCTCAAACAAAAGATGAGCTACTGTCTAATTGTTATACAACATTAGTTGGCAAGTTTTCACCAGGTATGCCAAAATTTATTTATATTCAAAATTTATTAACTCTTTTAAATTTAGTGGTGAAATCACTATTACAACCTGCGATTCAAAACACATATTCCTAGAATTCTGCCTCCAAGAGGAGTTGTGCAAAATGTGGAGGTGGAACGTATGGTCTATCAAAGAATTCTCAATGAGGTTATTGAAGTGGTCTCCGTTCTTTGATACAAAATATGAAAATCTAATCACTCGTATTTGGATTAAACTTAATAGTCTTCCATAATTCTTATATCAAGAACAAGTTGTTACCTTGATAGCTTCTTCAATATGCAGACCTCTGAATATATTGATTCTTTAAAGAAATAAAGTTAAGCAAAAATTTTGTCATGTGTGGCTCGAATTAAACACTTCAAGAAATATTTTTCACAATATCTGGGTTGGTTTTGGAATAAATGACGGATGTTGGATTGAGGTTCAATATAAATACATACCTTTGTAATTCAATCAATGCCATCATCTTGGTCATAAATATCATGAATGTAGAATACTTGGAAAAAAAGATAACCATACATAATTAAACCATAATATAACATTAGCGCCCCCAAGGGGGTAGCCGAGTTGGTTGAGTATGGCATTCTTATGACCAAAAGGTCATGAGTTCGAGTCCCTCTACATACGCTTTCTCGGCTGAGCCTGTCACCTTGTGTGGTTTACCTTCTGGCGTTGGTTTGCAGGCTATCGCGTCAGACTGAGGGTTTACCCTGTGCGCACTCATTGCACTCTGAGTAGCGGCTGCGAGTTCCCTCCGAAAAAAAAAATAAAAAAAAATATAACATTAGCACAATGAATCTTGAGAATCATCAAACAAAGGTCTGGAAACAAAAGATCAAATCCATAGTTGTTAAGGATGTTGTTAATGTTATAGACAAAATTTTTACAAGGAAAACAGAGATGATAACTCAATCTAAAATTTACAATGATGGCATTCAGGATGACAACCCAAAAGATAAAAACTCATAAACCAGACAATTCTGCTTCTATTCAACAAAAAATAAAGGAAGCTGAAAGTATAATTGATTACCAAATCGGGAAGGTTGTAAGAGATGAATAGATAATAAAATCCCTTTAACACTTGGAGAAAGAAATAAGCATATCATCCTCACCAGAATACGAGAACTTGGATTCTGGAACCCAGTCTCCCCATCAGTGATACAAAGATTGAAATTAAACATTGATGGTTCTTGTTTGAGTAACGAGGGAACTAGTGGGGGAGGCCTGATTAGAGACTGTAATTGTGATACTATAGTTGGTTTTGGTAACATCTGTTTTGATAACATCTATGGTAAGCTAACCCATTTTCTTACTGACACAATAGCTCTCATTAATGGTTTTAATCTTTACAACTATCTAGGTGTAACAAACGCTGATATAGAAACTGATTCTAATACCTTAGTTGAGTTTATAGCTAAGGGCATCCATCCATTAACTCTTGCCTTTATTCTTAAGATATGTAGAAGTCTTACTAAACCTAACATAGTCTTGTGTTATATCAATCGTAATCAGAACTTGGTAGTTGATTGGCTTGCCAAGTGGACGCAGAAATGTAAAATTATGACCGACTTACTAAAGATTTAGTCTTTATTCCTCTTAAAGCCATCGTAAGTCTAGGAATTCCCTATATCAGTGTTAATAACTAAGGCTCTGTTTATTATATACCTTCTCTTCACTGTATTCTAACAATGAGGCAGGTATTGCCTGACTATTATCTTACATTTTCAAGATTAGGTTAATGAAGATATCAATAAATGAAATCTCTCTCAAGCCGGAAACAATCAAATCAAATCGTTTAATGTCTAACTTGAGAAATCTGCCCAATATCAAGCTCCTTCAAGCGCCTTGGAATTCCTCAGCTCCTGAAACTTTTTCGTTAAGCTTTATCGATGATTCTAGGTTTTTTATCTTTTTCAATTCCTTCAAGCGATTTCTTTTGGAAATTAGGGTTGTTCAAACGTCATTTTTGTCTTAAAAAAAGATATAGCTGATTCCAATCCAAATTGATCAAGATGAAAAAATATTATCTTATGGATTTTTATCTTTATTTTTCATCTCTGATGCTTAACTATCTTGTCTTGATGTTTTTTTTTGATAGCTTGCTTTAAGTTTAGGGATGAACTCAAGCTCTCAAATTTTTGCTCCAATTTAGAAATTTTGGGAAGAAGAAAATAGGAAAACTATTATTGTACTGAATTGAATTAAATGTAATTTTAATCCAAGTTTATTAAATTAAGCATCACTTGTATTACTCTTAATTTAACTATTAGCTCTTCTATTAATTCTCAATATTTGATTTGCTTAGATGTGGAATTGCTAAAAAATCTAAAATTATTCCGTGAATTCGTTTGTTTTCGTTTTTTTGCCTAACGACAATTTTATAAATATTGAAAAACGAAAACAGACCATTTGAGAGAGTAGTTTCCACTTTATATATTATAAAGTGGAAACATAAATAAAAAACAGACCATTTGAGAGAGTAGTTTCCACTTTATATATTATAAAGTGGAAACATAAATAAAAAGAGAGATCCGACTTTATATATTATAAAAACATAAATAAATAAAAAGTTTAAAGCCAAAAACTATGAAATAAAACGAAGGGGCCGGTATTAGGTTTATGTTTTTCTCTAAAATCTCAATTCCCAAACTTCTCAACTCCCCCAATCTCAAACAATCGTCACCAAACTTTAACATCTCTACTGACCTCATTTGCAGGTAAATTTTCAATCTTCTCCCCTAATCCATTCCTTTGTCATTTCTCTCTAAATTCACTTCACTCTCAACTTCGCATTCAGAAATGTCTTTATTCATTGTTACGAAATCACTCGATTGAGCTTTCTCTCTCTCTCTCTCTCTTTCTCTCTTTTAATTGAAAAATTGAACAAGTGGTTTCAGATTTTAACCATTGAGTAACTATTTTCCTGAAACAGGTTTGAATCCAGAACAAGTTGCTAACGCCGCATAACTATGCCGCTTTACGATTGTATGCTTCTCATGAAGCCGCACGTAGTCAAAGAGACCGTCATAGAGTTGATGCTTCGTGTCGGAAAGCATGTTTATACCCGAAATGGTGTCGTGACCGATGTTAAGTCGTTTGGAAAGGTTGAATTGGGGTATGGTATTAAGAAGCTTGACGGAAGATACTATCAGGTGAAATTAATACTATCGTTTTGATTTCTTTAAAAGTAGCCAGTGTTTGGTTCGTGCTAATCATACTAGTTGCACTATGTTAGGTTTTTAGCTTGCTTTTAAGCTAATCTAGTGCCATAATATCAGGATTGTTCTCTTATGTCGCTAGTATGAGAAGTTGTGTTCAAGCTGGTGTTGTTAAAACAATATGACTGTTGAGTCTTTGACATTCCAATATTTCTTTATGATGGGGGCTCAAAATAACTGTGATTAGAGGGCATCTTAGTGATCAGAAATGGAGTTATTCTGTTTAGGGTAAAAGCTTATGCATTCTTTGTCAGGGTTTCGGTGTATGGTGCCGAACTCTCCTTAGCTAGTAATCTGATTGTCATCTAGCTTATTTGGGGAGATCCTCATAACTTGCACTTTTACAGCTAATTGGCGTCCTATGTCCCACTTTGCGTCGATAGCTACTGTATCTATAGGTTTCTATAGAATTCATATCTTTATTGTCTTGGTTCGTGCCATTGATACTAGTTGTAGGTTTTTAGCTATAATACCATAATATCAGTATTGTTCTCTTATGCCACTAGTATAGAAAGTTGTTTTCAGGCTCGTGTTGTTCAAACTGTGATTAGAGAACATCTTAGTGATCAGAAATAAAGTTATTGTGTTTAAGGGAAAAAGCTTTTTAATAGTTTCTCGGGGTTTCGGTGTATAATGTCACTACCGATTTCTCCTTAGCTAGTAATCGGATTGTCACCTAGCTTATTTAGGGAGATCAATATTGTGGATCAAAACTTGCACTTCTATAACTAATTGGTGTCCTATGCCGCACTATGTGTCTGCACTTTAAGATGTGGCTAGTTACTGTATCTTTAGGTTTCATTAGAATTTATATCTTTATTGTCTTGGAAACTTACATCGAAGAGTTTTTAACATACCTTTGCTGAGAGTTTAGTTTTAGACAGCTTCTCGTACCGTTTAAACCTGTGTGTTTTACCTAGTGCAACCAATCCATTTGGATTTCCAATTACCGTAGACATGACAAGTCGACTATGTCTTGCCTCTATAAATTTTATCTGTCTTTGCAGAAACATTTTGTTCTTATACTGTTAGGCCTTGTACACAAATGTTCTTTAGTTATGTCGGTAAAGGCAACATATGATGCCATCTTTTATAAGGAATTACTAACTGACCTCCTATTAATACTCTCTTCCGGAAAAAACTTCTATTCTCTAAGTTCAGATCTCCCTCGACCTTTCTAATTCTTTGATAACAGCAAAATCATATTCTTGAGTTTACCTGGCCTCTCTACACCTAAACTATATCTAGGTAAGTTACCAATAAGGCCACTTTAATATTAATTTTTTCTCGACGTTTAGATAATATAGGTCGAGCATGTAAAAAATTATCCTCCTGTCGCTGTTAGACCAGATTTTGAACACAAATCACTACATAAACTCAAGTTATTCGCTGACTATAAAAATCAAATAAGGGTTTGTAAGGTTATGGGATTGTTTAATGCATCAGCTTAATTGGTTTTAGTCTTATAAGCAAAAAGGTTGTTATGTTGGGGGCTCTATTCTTCTAATTTGGAAAAAAAAAGCTAGCTTATAATATAAAAGTCTTAGAAAGCTAAAAGGTAGAAATATACAGCTTTATTCATGTTCTGTTTCATTTCACTAGTATCTTAAAGCTAAAACTATGTCTGCTTTATGAATATTTCAGGCCCAACTGACGCAGATGACCATGATGGCAACACCCAACATGAACAAGGAGTTGCAATACCTTAACAAGGAAGACAACTTGTTGCGGTGGATGCTTGTTAAACATCGTGACGTAAAACACGGGATGGACTCTTCAAATATATTTGATGGAAAGAGTGAGTTGAACAGAATGCGCCGCATTAGCTTATTTGATGATGAGGATATTGACAAGGACGACGATGATGATGAGTATGATGAACCAGACCAAGAGGATAGTAAAGAGCACTGATGTCTTACCAAAAACTCATATTATTTGTGTTTTATTTCCAAGGGGAACAGGACTTCATAAGATTGGGAAAACTGTTACAGTTTTCCCCTTGCTCTTTATATTTAATCTTCTGTCAGATTAGTCAATTAGATGATTGGCTACTTTATTCACAAGTAGGCTGTTCGTCTCTTTAGTCGGATTGGTTTGGCCTTGTTTGGTACTTGGGTCACATTGGATCCTTATCCAAATAGCATGATCTCTCTCAATTAGAGTTGGTCAGCTATCTAGCGAGCTTGCTGAGCCCGACATGAATCCAAAGTCTCGAACTCTGACTCAAATTTAGACATTTGGCTTGAAACACACTTGGAACTCGAGCCTAACATCTGTTCACAAACTGCTCGCGGCTGCAATAATATATAACTAATATGAAAATAATAATAATAATTTCAAACTTTGATTTCCAAATTTTTATTTAATCATTATTTTATGTTTTATAAATAAAAAATAACTTAAGTAAATTGTACGAACTTATCACAAGTGTTCACTTTTGTAACAAATTGGTTTATATGTTAGCCAAAATATTGCAAATTATATATTATTTTTCAACCAATTCTTATATTCACTTTTGTAATAAACTGATTTCATATTGTCAAAATGTTGCAAGTCTAGTCATTTGTACGTGGTATTAACGTTTTGACGTCACGTGTCAAACCAAACTGTAAAGAAATGGTTGCAAGTTCGGTCCACAAATTCTGTTGTCCAATAATAATTTTGTCTCGTCATGTCAGTGTTCACGAGGACGCAACAAATATTTAAATATTATTTTTTACACGGATTTATCAAAACTCAACCTGTTTTACAAATGATCCAGTTTATAAAAAACCCGTCCTTCGTAACTAATAATCGAACCCATCTAAACTAGTTGAAACTTTTTTTATTTACACTTACACGGTCAGATATTTTTAGAATCGATTCCCCTAATCAAATGTAATGTTCATCTCTATGTTTCAACTTCAATCTCATATTCATCTTAGATTTATTAGAACCTAGCAATATCTTTATTTACCTAAAAATTATTTCAAATTCCTTAATCGGTTTAATTTCCTTTTTATTTTCTTCAAGCATTTTTATATCGTATAGTTATCGAAAGCCTTTATCATCTCGATTAGTGGTGGTGGTTTATGTCATTACAAGTTACCTAACGTAACCCGCATTGTTTGGACTGAACCGAAACCGAGTAAAAAATTTAACGACTCCTATAACTACGTGGTAAGTAGGATTTATATACATATTTATAATTGGTTTTGATATATTTTTATTGTGTCATATAATGCATCATTTTGTAAAGAATGAGACATTGATGATATTTTAGATGGGCTGGTCCCGATTGATGATTACTCACATTTATGTTTACCCGTTATTAAAAAGGTTTGGAAGATTGGAAAGGAAGTATGGACGAAAGAAGATTAATATTAGGATTCGTGTCTATTTATGTGTATTTTTAATTTTTGTTTGTGTTTTCTTAATGGTTTAAGTTGTGTTTGGATACTGAGTTAATGTTGTTTTTTAATTTAATCTATTAATTTTTAAGTGTTTAATACATGAACTTAAGTGTTTAATACATGAACTTAAGTGGTTATTGCTTCCAATAAGATTATTGTAATGCTTACTGCAAAGGGGAATGGTGATTGTATTAACACCATGATCCATTTCATATAATTAATGTGTTCATCAATTTAAGTGTTTAATTCTCTTGTAACTCCTTTTTAGCATGCATTGTAGTTCTATTTTTTAAATATGAAGTTAATCATGAAAAACTGAGCAATATATCTGAATGAAATCTTTACGTGAAAACAACGCAAGTTTAAGACAAAATATGGATCATAGCTGTAAAAATTAACATAGTAACAAAAATAGTTGACATCAAACAACACAAGTATCAAACATAACAACGAATAGTTTTTAGAGAGAGAACTCCTCACTCTCTATAAATTATTCAATTTTTAAACCAAAACACCATTGATTTTTCAAAAACCTTCATCATCCCAACTGATTTCCTTAAAACCATTTACATCCTCCATCTCACAAGTATTCATGCTTGTTAAAGGGGATATATTTCATTCTAATTGTACTTTTAATCTCCAACGTAACTATTGTATATACCTTTTATTTTCCTATCAATACCTTGAAGGGTTTGAACTCTTCAATAATGTAAATGTTTTTACTAACATTTTTAATATGCATGTCTTTCTTGCTGAAGGTTTTACAGACGTAACTATCTCTGCCTGGTTTTTTACCATATTGAGAAATTATATATGTTACGCATGTAGCTCTTCTAGCTTGGTTGAGACTCGTGGATGCAACCACATCAACGACTATTCAAATTTATTCACCCATCTGGTTACAAATATCGTGAACATTTATGGTTACATATATCTCGGAGTGGCCCATCAAATTTTCCTCCATGGTCCTTATATTCTCGTATTTTCCAAAGAGACTATTTGTCTCCTTGGATTTCATTTAAAGCTCACCAATAAAACTCGAGCATGTCAGTTATATTCTTTCTCCTCATTTAATGGCTAATTCGATATCTTCCAAATCTCATTCTTGAGATTTTACACGATAACCTGGATATGATTACTTATAAAAAGATAAATCTCTGCCACCATGTAAGAGATCACCCCAAATACTAGAGCATTTTCTCTCTTATTCCCTGTAGAAGACACCAATTGAGCTTTTCTTCTCCTTGTTTCACCAAGACTATCATTCTTTCATAAAATCTTTGTTTGTCTTTCACTGCAGCCATGTTCAATTTTCCACCATGGTTAACACCCATAAAAGCTCGAAACCTAAATGAAAAAATTCTCCCTCAAAGAAATTGGGCACTCTAAGGAAATTGTTTCCTTTCTTCAACACTAAATCGTAAACCAATATGCACAATGATGAGCTCCTCCTCATGGTGATACCCTACATTCCCCAAGGTTCTTGCGACACATCACTCTCTCTTCAAACCAGACTATTTGACAGTTACAATCACTCAAGCTCTATCGGATCTTTTTAGGAACAAAACAAGGTATGCAGACTCACATTGCAAGTTGCACGTAGTTTGATAAAGAATACCCCGATTTCCTCTCAATTTCCGACCACCCACTCTCGCACGCAGATTGATGAGGAGGAAGATATGTTAGATGCTGAATTTAGTACATACAACTCCAAGCTAGTTCGCCTCACCGCCATCTATTTAGATGATCCTTTCTTTTTTCAAGCTAATTTTCTTGCACACGATCCACATGATTGTGAAAACTATCAAAGGCACTCCCTCACTTTCATCATTCTCCTTCCACCAAGAACACTTTAGATGCCCCGGTGATCCATGTCATGGGTATAAACCTTTAAAAGTTACAAACCCTACTCAAATCACTACCGCAACAGTCACATTTTTCACCATCCATACAATAAATGTTAGTGCCTCGTATGTAGTTACCTTTATGCAGGCTCTAAACAAGGTTTTAATGCCCATAACCACATTCCCCAACCGGTACCCAACCCCTCACATGTTGAGAATACCTTTAACAATGTTTTTAACCAATCCAATTAAGTTAGGCTCGGTTATAGCTTTTTGGGGCTGGGACCTTCCCTTTACCCACCGTTGGATCGGGGAGAGCGAGGGTGTTCTCAAGACCCTTTTCGACCTTGTTTTGAACCTTGTCATTACCGGCTTCCTCCTCTGCTTCCAGGTCGATCAGTTCTTCCGACTTGGGCCTTTTTCTCGGAACATGGTTCTTCTTTGGCAAAAAGACATGCCCATCAGGGGCATCGATCTTTCGTACCAAGTCTAAAAGATTTGATGGCACCCGTAGTTGGTCGGTATCCAGAGGTTTGCTTGAACAACGTCGGAGGTTGTTGTTGATCAAATTCATGTTCTTGAAGCAACGATAGAATGCCCGACCTTAGTTCTTTTGGGGAAATTCTTTCAGCTTCAGAAAGGTTATTTTTGCATCCTTGTCGTAATATTCTCTTATCGCATGCATCTTGTCTTTATCTATTGCGGATAAAAGATTCAGTAAAAAAAAGGGTACAATATTACATACTTTCTTGAACCCATCTGCGGGTCAGCCGCCTTAGGGTGCTAGCCGAATGGGTTCAACCATTCTCCCATGAACCGTCAACAAAGACGAACCGATGTTTCCACGCCTTGTCAGCTTCTAGCAGATTGCCACATATTTTTCCATAAACAGCGGCACCTTGGCTAAGCTGGAAGCCATTATGCACGACATCAACGTGTACCAAACATTAGGGTTGAGTTGTGTCGGGAAAATCTCAAGAATCTTGAAGTATCTTAGAATGTCCGGATCCAGGGGAAGTCTGAGACCCTATCTCTTGCCAATATACGATGCACTGCTGATGAGCCTTAACAGAGACAGGATTGCAGACCACCTTATTGATTTTCAGATTAGTAGAAGGTGACAACACTGTCATAGCCTAACTCTTATCGGAGTTCCCTTATATCGATCATGTTTAAAATAAAGTGACTCCACCCATCATCTATACCACGATTCTTACACAAGCTCCTCTTGTTCACGAGCATCTCGAGGATAATATCGTCTTCGATCAGTAAATTATGTATGTTTTTTCTCTTGTTATATTTTATGATCATATCTTCATGGAATATACACGGTCTTAACAATATTTTCCGATAAAAGAATATTAGTGATTATATTTTCTCTAATCATATTACTTTTGTTTGTTTACTTTAGGCTAAGATTAAAATAATAATGTTGATAAGAGTATGTGCTCTATAATCCCCTATTGTCATTATGAAACCAATCACAGTATGCACCCTTTATGTAGAATTTGTTCACTTGGAAACCAAGTGTGTTTAAAGTTGATATATAATATATGTCCCATCAGATCATGTAATGCACTAGTACTTACATTGCCTCTAACAACACTTTTCATCTTTCGGTTATATATGTGTTTGATGAACCCTCTGATTATCATCCCATTTCGTATGATATTTATTCTATTTCTTCCAGTCACCAAGGTACCTCTTTGATTTCTCTTGGAAATTTCAATGTTAATCGCAAACCAGAGGACAAACGGGAAATTCGGACCGTTAGACTTCCTTCATTAGCAATTTTAATAACTGTTGTTATGATAGTGAGCTAGGTGACCTTCGTTCCACCTATTTCTAATTTTCATGATCCAACAAACAAGCTAGTAATCTTATCCCCTCCAAGATTGGTTGGGTGATTGTCAATAATCATTGGGATGATTGTTTTATTTGCTCATATGCCCACTACGACTACCCTCGTACCTCTAACCATACCCGTATCACCTTACATCTTAATAGCACACGTTACTTCATCAAAAAATACTTTAAGTTTTTTAATATGTGATGAGCTTACCCTTGGTGTGGAGAATTATCGCCTGAGGGTAGGTTTAGTAATTTGGTTGGTGTTTTACAGTAGTGTGTGGGTGTTATGTGTTTAGAGTAGAGAGTAGAGAGATAATTAAGGAGCATGGTAGGAGTTAATTCTCATTACCCACACTTAATGCATGTGGTTGGGTATTTATACCCTGATGTTTGGGCCCTTATGGGCTGTCGGGTCATATTTAATGGACCCGGGTCATGTTCAAAGACCCATGAGCTCTAAGTAGGAGAGCAAGTAGCTTAGTCAAGAAGTGTTTAGGTTTTTTAGTACTTTTGTCATAGTTCGAACAGTCCTATGGTCATAGAGTTCAAAGTGATCTGTCTGGTCAGTGTGATCTGTCCAGTCCGGAGGCCTTGGACCGATCTGTCCTTGTCCGGGAAGCGTGCAGAATTCGGACTCATCAACCCTAACTTACATGTCATTATCACTGATAGTTGGGCACTCCCATTGAGAGTTCCACCATGTCCATCATCTCATCCAAGCTAAAAGGTCTCTAAGTGGAACTATACTCTCTCAATAAGAGGGAGTTTAGTAACATAAGTGAGTGTGTATTCAATGTTCAATCTATCCTCCTTTAAGCTCGGTAGAGCTTGTCAATCGAATCATTGACTTTTCTCTCATCAAGACTGAAATTTATGCCTCAAAGAATTATGCTTTCTTCAGCTGACCTAAGGATATTTTTTCCAGAAGTATCATGAAACTTGACTCTAGCTTGAGGACCTTAACATTAAACGGTTTCACAATAGTGTCAAATCGTGTATCTTTGGAAACAAAATTATTTTTATTAATGACCCTCTTTGTGTCATTTATTCCTCTCCCAAATGTGTGGTTGACATTTTCATCAATCACTTCCCTAACTTTAGTGGTGTTGAAAGCCCTTTCAACTATTCTGGCCTTTTTAGAATTAAGATCCTGATTAATTCCAGCTTGGGAAACCCTTAAAAGGCATGTATGATTAGCATCATCACTAACGAAGAAATTAAGAATGAAATATATGGTTACATCAATAAAGGCCCTAAACCTGACAGCTCTAGTGCTAGTCTTTTCAAATCCTCTTGGACTACTATTGGTTTTGATTTATATAAGTTTGGTAAAAAACATTGAATCATAGCTGTATGGACCATACCTGGAACAATACTCTTGTTGCTCGCATTCTAGAATCGGAAAACCCCTTTCCCCTCTCCAACTTTATACCCATAGTATACTACAATGTTATTTAGAAAGTTATCTCTAAAACCCTTACCAAAAGGATTAAGAATTCCCTCCCATCCTCACCGACTCATCTTAATTGGCATTTATCATGGATCGTAGTATTTGATATAATTCTTCTTACTTAAGATCTTCTGCATGGATACCATACCAACAAGAAAGGTCCTCGTGTCGTCCTCAAGATTAAATTAATGAAGGCTTTCGACAAAATTTGTTGGCGCCTTCTTCTTAATGTACTTTACTTTATGGGTTTTCCCACCTGCATGATTGGGTGGATAATTAATGTATTTTGACGCATTCTTACTCAATTAGCATTAACATAAATAAATTTTAATCCTTCCAAGGCAAGAAAAAGCTTCGCTAAGGGGACTCCCTATTCTTTTTCCTTTTCGTTGTCATTATGCAGGTGCTCTCGGACATCCTCAGAGAGAAAATCCAACACCCTTCTTTTGGATTTCATTAGAAATTCTATAAGCTTAAAATTACCAACCTTTTCTTTATGGATGACCTAATTATAATTTTTTTATGCTAACCTTAACTCAATCAACCTTGTAAAAGAGGGACTTGAGCAGTTTTCCAACCTCTCGGGACTCCATCTTAACCCGTCCAAAAGTTATATCTACTTTTTAGGGTTTCCGACTCTATCTTCTAGTTCATCATTTCTTCCCTGGGGTTTGAGGAAGATTCTTTCCTCGTTCGGCATCTAGGTGTTCTCAGCATTACCTTTCTTCTCTTTATAATGATTGTAGGCCATTCTTTCACAAGATCATCAACATATCAACTCTTAAACCTCCAAGTATATTTTTTATGACGGTAGGCTTAGCAAATCAAATTTTTTATTTTCACGGTAAAATGTATTGGTATTTTATTTTCATTTATTTAGATTCTTAAAGAGCTCACACAACTCTCTTGTAGATTCATGTGGTCCGGACCCAAAATGAAAATTCAAGTTTCCAAATTTGCTTGGACCCAAAGGTCAGAAATCAGACAACCGCCCTTAAACATTTTTAGTCCAATTTGACTAAAAATCCTTCGTCGATTTAGGTTAAATGGATTTTTACTAAAAACATTAAAGATAAAAAAAATATGGAATTTCCCACATGGTTACTTCATTAGTTGAGGGTGGATGGAGATTAATCTTAGGCCTCTTAACACCAAGATTTACAAGGCCGATATTGGCAATGGCTCATCTATCTCCCTCTGGTATGATCCCTAAATTTTCCTTAACTCTATTGTTGACCGTTTTGGTCATAGTATTATACGTTATTCTGGAATGTGCAACAATAACATGGTTTCAGACATAATCAAGAATAGGTCTTAGATCTGGCTCACTCATGTTTGCTCAGGCATAAGATATCACCAACTTTATTTGCTAGAAATTAGTAACGCTATCAATGAGGATTAAACTCTGGATCCCATAACCAGAATGTGACACGTTAACTACATACAATAATTATCATTATATTCTTCCTTTCACGCCGCAAGTCTCTTGGGCCAATCTTGTTTAGAATATGCATAACATTCTCAGACACTTATTCATTATCTGCTTGGCAATTCAGGGTTGTCTCACTACTTGAGACAAACTTATCGAATGAGGTAACCCTTAAAAATTCTGAGTGTATCTTATGTGGTAACTCCCCACAGTCTATCAGCCACATACTGGTTGATTGCCTATTTTTCTAACTAGTTTGGGAGGCGAGCTCCAAAAAGCTTAGGTTCCCAACTTGACCGCCGATTGGCCATCGTGCCTACATGAACCGATGCATGACCCCCCCCCCCTCCTTCCCGCATACCCGACCTTGGCCATCTTTGGTGCACCACTTTATGTGCGGTGGTCTACCATTTATGGTAAAAGATGAACGTTATGATATTTTCAGACTCCCTTTTATTAGGATCTTACCTATCTCATTGTCTCATCTCAAACATCCATAAATATTCCACTGCTCAAAGATCTTTTATTTGTGTTGAAATATTATTAGTTTTTTTGTATTTGTTGTTTTCACATGTTTGCATTTAGTTTCGTGATGGATCTCATGTAAAGGCCTTGTTTAATTATCGTTCTTAGCACCATCACTACCATTATCTAGTTATTTTGTTGTATTATTTCACTTATATGGTTGTATTATCTATTTGGAGTTTTTATTGAATTTATACCCACATGGTATATCCCTTTAACTTGAAGTTTCATTCACTTGTCGACTAGAGCATTTCCTGATATATTTGTAAATAATATTTTATTTTAATTCATTTATTTTCTTACAAAAAAATACATTTAAAATTAAATAACATACCAACCAAACACAACAAAACAACAAAAATATTACGATAACTATGACAAGAAACATATAAAAAAACACCCAAAATTTTATAAAGTGATAAAAGTTTGTTTATAAACAATTATCGGTCATAAAAAAAACCCATCAACCAAGTTTAAGTGATGCTAACCACCAATATTTCTTAAAAAAACCATAAACAATTCATAGTAAAGCTAACCAGCAACAATCCCAACTCATTTCAAATATTCAAGTATCAACCATCAGTTTATAACCATCCTATCAGATCTAAAGTGTAGTAAACTTCACTGGTGGTTCACTAGATGTGACCCGTGATTAGGAACCTCTCGTTGCGACGACGAAGTTGTTTAAATTGCCAATGCATGATCTAGAAACAACATCAACATAAACTCTAATACTAACGTTTGTGTTACCTGAACCAACATCAGTTGTTGCAGCACCATGTAATGCAGCCGTAAAAATCAAGGTGCAATTCTAATATTACTACATACCCTTGTTTTCTTCACAGTTTGTAAACAAGCTTAATGAATCTCTCGCTTCTTAATTTTCGTCGAAGTTTGGTTTTCATCCTTTAACTATTGCATAGTTAACTTTCTTATCATATCGTTATATAAGGAAGTAATGTTGTTTTGAGAAAAAAATAACGATGTTCAATGTTATATTTTTCTTATGTAAAATAAAAGCTACATTTTCAATGTACAACTTTAATGGTAAAAATAAGAATCTTACATTTGGGATAACATTTGTTTACAAATATTTATGTGACTTGTCTTCTCTATCAACACAGTGGATCGCGATATCTTACATACACTCACCACGCATAAGATTATATTTAGAAATACCATATTATATTTAAATATAACCACACTAAACAAACATATTCCTACTTCATATTTTTATGATAGATATTTTACCTCATATTTCCTACATACAAACAGAGTATGAAGAATAACTATAACTTTACTTCTATAGCCATGTAAATTGCTTCAAATAAGATAAAGCGAAAATAAGATAGATAATAAATCTCCCAACATGTAGGCTAACTTTACTTCTATAAACTTAATCAATTTATTTTAACTTAACTATGATCGTCCGAGAAATATCCTGACCCTAAGTCACTATCATATTACGTTGGTATAATATCTAAAGAGAGAAACATGAGATGTAAAGAGAGAAAATTACAAAAACTAGGTATTGTATATTAATTATTCACCATCCCCCCATAAAGGGAATCTTGCTTTATATAGTAAATGCAATGGGCCCAAAACCCACATAGGTGAACCACTTTAGTATATTTCATCCTCTTATTTACTCTAAATCTACCCATATGTTTATTATTACAAGATAAGTCCTTATTTCTTACTTTATCATTATTTATTACAAACGTTTGCATACTGTACATATACCCTTGGACTTCCCGACCCGCTCGGGCCCAGATCATTTACACCCTTATCAGTTAGCCCCATAGTCCTTGTGAGAGATTTAAGCGAGGACTATGTAGTTCTATTCAGGATCGGATTATCATGATATTGATGAACGTTTCTTAGGGTCGGGAAAAGGATAGGCCTTGGGACATTGTCTTTAAAACATTAACTTTGACCAAAACTATATGAGGATGTTGAAGGCGTTGGTAGAGGCCTACAGTTGTTGGCCCTATCTGATCTATTTGATTAGACTAAGCCTACTAGCATCACAGAGGTAAAAATGTATGTAACACAACATGTGTCATATGGTTACTTGATGCGTGTCACTCGTGAGTTCAAAAAATGACTTTTGACCTTTTCGAGGCGCGGACGCTCTCACTTCCCTATGAATATAGTCATTACAGAAATGATTCCTCTATAAATATCTCTCATTATCTCATAAATCACTTTCATATATATATATTTTAGAGAGAGAGAGAAATGAATTTTATGCTTGGTATTTCTAGAGAGATAAAATGTGCGACCACCTTGGTTTATGAAAAAACAATTTTTTGGTATTTACAATTGGTTCAATATTTTTGATATGGATGATGAGTATCAAGCGACGAGAGTGATTGACAATTCTCTGAAGAATTCTTCCCATACCATCTCGTATGGGGCCTTCGATCCAAACCGAAATCTTTTACTTGAGACCAGGAATCCTCTCTCGCAACCACCCACATTGCTTTTGCCCCTGCTCATTGGTCCAATCCAGACCCTGAGCTTGGTCAAAGTCGATCATTTGGTCTTGACAGGGCCTCCTCTAAAAAATTAAATTGCTAGAAAACTGTCCTCGCTCTCGCTTTTTAACTATGAGGATATAAAGTTATGAATCGTCACCAGATGCGATTGAGTACGTGAAGATAAGGTCAAACATCATTAGCGTTCAAACCGGTCCTAACACAACTGCCACCGTTAAAGGTGTTGCAGCGTGGGTCGCTTCAATACAGAGTGAAAACTTGTAAAAATGTCGATGTTGCTACCAATCGTAAAAATAACATTGTTGTTGTCGATCGGTCCAAGCTCAGGGACGGAGAAATTCCTTCAAACACCCAACCTGGGGTAGCCCTCCAAGAAATTGGCCGTGTTCATTAGGGGCCTTAACTGCAAAACCAAAAAGCTTGATGTTGTTAAAAAATCGATACTGAATTTTGAGCTGGTCGAGCTCTCTCCGAACCAAGCTAGCCCGAACACCTGGTTCACGCTGATGTCGTGCATTATGGTGTCACAATTTTCTGGGATAAGGATGCCAATAAAAGAATTTTTGGCTATTACTCACTTATCAAAAGTACATAAAACGCTATTCTTTTATATCTCTCTTGCCAACAATATAAAGATTGTAAATGATCTGTTGGAGGTAGACAAATTTTGGAAGCATCGCTTCGTATTTTTCAGTGGGGCCTGAGAGAATGGCCGACTTCACTCCAAAACCAACAACCCAAGGTACCTCACCTTTAAGTGGATTCGCGATCATATATTACTTTTATTTTATTTATTTTTCTTACCAAGTTTTCTAACAGCTTTGAAAATAAATTTGCATACGCTGAAGAGGGAACGTCTGGCCTCGTCCAAGTAAAACATTTTCCCGTTTGAGTAACTGGACTCGGAGGAACTAAAGAAATGAATTCCATCGATGTTTTATCCCCATAAACCTAATCAATAGCCACCTTTGGTGTTGTTTAAAGGAATACTTAACCTTGAAGTAAATGATGGAATCCCCCAATCCTTCTGACTCAGTCACAAGGTTGTTGGCCCCATATGCTAAGGTCGTGTTTCCCAAACGTAAAAGGGTGTCGGACCTTCTAATCTAAAGAAAACCATTTTGATTGTTGAAGATGTTGATTACATAGGTACCGATACGAGCAGAGGTGAATAAAGAGATGAGCCTCGAGGGTTGAAAAGGAAACTAGTGTTGGTCGAAGAAGGTGAAGCAAAAAAGGTACGAGTGGATACTAAGAAAAAATCGAAAGTTGTGATGGTCATTCCATCTGATCCCCCTGCAAGCAAACGAAGCACCATTGCGACCTTATTCGAGCAATACGAAAGTTCGGCTCCACAAGGGACAAAAATATCGTTACCAGATGCGAGATCGATGAAAAACAAGGATGATGTTGTAAAACAATCAGCCCCGCAGGAAACGATGAAAAGGCCAAACAACTCGAGGAGGATCTCTATGCAGAAGGCATAGAAAAAACGACAAATAATCCCGTTGTTGAATATGCATAACCACCGACCCCTCAGGACTCCCCAGCAATTTACCTCCCCCGAAAACCAACTTCTCGCCCGCAGAAATTGACGTAACGCGCTCAAACAACGTCGTAGTGCTAGACGATCAATAACTCATGTTTCCCGTTCCCAAAAATGGTAATCTAATCGATCAAGACTTTTTGGATGATTCCTCTCTTGCTGGCTCCTTTTAACTAAGATGGTCGGATACTTTTGTTTTCTCTTTGTATCATATGATGGCCCCACTAGCTATAAATAAGAGAAGGTCAAAGGAGATATTCGAAGCCCAGTACCGGATATCCTAGCTAAAGGGTCAGCTTAAAAAGCAAAACCTATGTGCGAGAGAGCGAGAGCTAGACACCCATAGACGGGTTGACCGTGCCACTATATAGGCCAAATTAGTTGAGCACGAGCTTTTAGAAAAAGAAACAAACTTGAAAAAATAAATAATCAAGTATGAAAAGAGCGTCAATACTTTTCTCATCGTGAATAAATTGTTAGACAACCAATGCGATGAGGTTGTTCAGGAATTGGCCGCTTTCAAAATTCAAGCCCAAGATGGTCGTGGACCCATAGAATCCGGCCAACAAAACCCTTCTAATCAAAGATCTAAACCCGCAATCAGTCGACATTTCCCCATCATAGAGTTCAGAAAACACCATTTGTGACTCGTTGTCACCGAGGCATTGTGATAAAAGTCTGCTCAAGGATTTTTTGTAAACTAATCCACCAAGGAACGCTCCATAGGCTTTGAACCACACCTTTTTTACCATCACCTTATCTTTGGGTAAATTTTTATTAACCATAAATTCCCTAATGCCATACCTTCAATCTTCTTTGCTAATGTTTGATATCTAACAAGAAATCTCCAAGTGGGAAGTCAGTTGTGAATCTTTTACTATTGATGGGCCTTCCTATGTTAAAATCTATGCGTAGTATACGGTGTATGTCGTTGTTGCTGGCGAATCAGTTGTTGTGTTATCCGCTCTTTGGACGTGTTCGTATGCGGCCTTTTCAAATACCATAACCAAAATTTTCAATAATACCAAAGATTTAACCAGATGTTTCCTCTAAACCTCGAACTGTTATGTAACATGATTAATCAATAGTTGGGAATCAGTTATTAACCAAAATCTCCTAGCCCTAAAAATATGTGCAAGTCTTAATCCTCCTAACGTCGCCACGTATTCTGTTTCATTGTTCGAGGCTACGAAACTAAACCGTATGGACTGTTGCATTATTATCCCCATCGTAGTGGTTACTTGGATACATGCTCTACACCCATTAATGTTTGACCCCCGTCTGTTTGAATAATCCACTTTGTTGGTTCTTTCTGTTGATCGATATCCATGTCTGGTCGCTCATAGTGATATTCAACAAAAAACGTTAGCCAATGCATGCCCTTTAATCGTTGTCATTGGTTCCAAGTCGATATTGAAGTCACCCAATTCTACAGATCACTTAGTCGTTCGACCTGAAACGTTGGAGCTTTGTAACACATTCTTCAATAGTAACGATGTTCGAAACATAATAGAATGAGTGTGGAAGTAAGGTCGCATTTTTCCGACCGCGGTTACCAATGCTAGAGCTAGATTTTCTAACCTTATATACCTCTTTTCCGCATCTAAGAGGCTCTTACTCACATAGTATATAGGTCGAGGATAATGTTTTGTCTTACGAACGAGTGTTGCGCTTACTGCATGATGTGACACCATAATATATATATATAACTTTTCGCATAGGGTTGGTTTTTTTAGCACAGCGGTAGAGGACATATATTCTTTTGAGCCGAGGAAAGCATTAGTGCACGTTGGGGTCTAATTGAATTCTTTAGTCCATCTTAGTACTTGAGAAAATAGAGCACACTTATACTATGAGCGAGATATGAACTTTTTGAGCCGTCAAATGCCCTATTAAAATCTGTACTTCCTTGATATTTTGAGGTGGATCCATTATACTCAAAGAATTTAACTACACCAGCTTCTATTCCTTTTTTGCAGATTATATAGCATAGGAATTCCCCGGACAAAAATTCAAATGTGCATTTCTCCATATTTATATTTAGATTTATCATTTTTAAGTTATCAAATGTTTTCTCAAGGGTTGCAAAATGGTCGTCATCCTTGGTACTTTTGACTAACATGTCATCAATGTACACTTTGACATTACGCTCGATTTGTCCCTCGAAAGTTTTGTTTATTAGCCTCCGGTACGTGGCTCTCACATTCTTTAGGTCAAAAGGCATAACTTTATAACAATGCAAGCATCTCCCAGTAATAGACGAAGTGTTATCCTTATTTTTTTGGGTCTAACCTGATTTGGTTATACCCCGCACCATAAATGACAAAAATAGTTTCCCGATGTGGAATCCACCAATTGATCAATCCGAGGAATCGAGAATGGATCTTTTAGGGCAACCATGTTGAGATCGATAAAGTCCACGCACATTCTCTACTTTCCATTATTATTTTTTACCATGACGAGATTAGTTATCCATAAAAGGTATTGGGATTCATGGATATGTCATATTTTCGATAATCTATCCACCTCGACGATAATAGTCTGTATCTTTTATGAGAAAAATATCATTTTTTTTAATAACCGGTCGGACGTTTTGTCGAATTGTAAGGCTGTGAAAATCACACTCTCGGGAACCCCTGGCACATCCTCTAAGCACAAGGAAAACATATGTGATCTTTTTACTAAAAAGAAATTCTACTTCTCCCGAACCTTTTGAGACAAATTAGTTCCAATTTTAAATATTTTTCCTTTGGGAAAAGCATGGTTCTCACACTTCTCATCAGACACTAGAAATCTAGGAGCTTCATTGGATCGACCATTAGATCAGAACCTAATGACTGCTAATGTTTCCTTGGTTCAATATTTTTACCGGCTTCGACGCTAAAGATATTCAGTATCACTGCCTGACTATATTTTAGCTACTTCGCACAGTCCCCACATTATTACCTACCACGTGACGCTAAAGATATTCAGTATCACTGTTTGACTATATTTTAGCTACTTTGCACAGTCCCCACGTTATTACCTACCACATAGTTCAAACATTTGTGGACCGTTGATGCTACCATTTGCATTCTCGACAACCAATATCTGCCAAAAATTACATTATATGAGGTCTGTTACTATAGTTTTCCCGAGGTTCTGAATAGGGGACGATTTCCGGAAATAGATGTGATTCTTTTTTTTAAAGGTAGTTGACATGCACTCTATCAATGTTAGGTGCGACCAAAGTCCCACATCCCACATCTCACATCCCACATCGGTAATACATGGGAAGGATTAGTGGTATATAAGTAAGAATATACCTCAACTAGTATGAGGCCTTTTGGTAGTGGACCAAATGAAAAGCCGTGAGGGCCTTCGGGTGCCAAAGCGGACAATATCATACTAGTGTTGAGATCAATTGTGTTCTAACTTATATACGGAGGTGGAATATGCGGACCGGACCCCCATATTCCCAACACGTGGTATCAGAGCGTCAGGCCCAGACAGAACGCGATGGTGGTGAAATTCTCGGAGGTCGAACATGATGAATCAGTAGCCATGCTCAATGTGATATGCTCTAGAGATCCTAGTTCGGAGCGTCCATGACTCATCAAGCAGTGTGGCTTGATTGGAAAGCCTCGTTTGGAGTGCCCGTTGCTTATCAAGCAGTGTGGCTTGATTGGAGTGTATCAAGACGGTGGTACTTTTTTGGAGTGGCGCTAAGGAACAAGGCAGGATGGTCGAGATCAGATAGATCCGTTGTAAAGGCTCTAGAGATCAGACCGCCCCAACCTGATTAGAGTGAGCGGATGGATGTCAATTGAGAGGAGGCTGAATGTACTTTGTTCGAGAGGAGGATTTGTTAGGGTAACGACCAAAGTTCCACATCCCACATCGGTAATACATGGGAAGGATTAGTGGTATATAAGTAAGAATATACCTCAACTAGTATGAGGCCTTTTGGTAGTGGACCAAATGCAAAGCCGTGAGGGCCTTCGGGTGCCAAAGCGGACAATATCATACTAGTGTTGAGATCGGTTGTGTTCTTACTTATATACGGAGGTGGAATATGCGGACCGGACCCCCATATTCCCAACAGTCAATTCCATAAAGTGAGCTGGTCGGGTCCATTTATTGGATATGGGCTATATATTGTTTGACCGCTACATACCTACTGACATGTCCTCGCCCGAGGCTCATGGGAGCTCGATACCCTTGGTGGGGAACTGGTGGGTCGACGTGTAAGTCCTTATCGGTTGTGGTTGAGAAATTGGTGCATGAGCCAGCTGGGATATACCATACCGAAGATTGAAAATTTTGCTGCAGCTGAGCTGCAAGTTCCGACGCCTGAGTATCCTCAATCAGGATCCTTTTTTTCAACCTAAGCTAAAAGTGCCCCAAACATGAAAGTTTACTTCTTGGTGGCTTTTTCCTTTATGGGCCCACAAAAAAAAACCCAACCTAAAACCCATTAATTTCATGGTATTTTTAAAACTTAAAAGAACAATTTTAGCCTCAAGGAAACGTCGAGTGTAGTCCTTTAAACTTTCCCCGGCCCTTTGTCGATAATTAATGATCGTATTCCCTTTGGCTCAGAAACTCTTGATCCCCATGAATTGTTGTCTGAACATGAACCAAAATGTATCAAAATGTTTGATGCAACCTAGTGGAAATTGGTTATACCACTTCAAGGACCTTTCATTGAACATTTGTGAAAAATCCTGACAAAGAAATATATCGTCATTATCAAAATTGATCATAAAGTTCTTGAACAGTTCCAAATGATTTTCAAGGTCTTTTTTCCCATCGTACTTTTCTAATCGGGAAATGTCAAAATATTTTAGTAAATACGCGGAAAATAATCTTATTAGAGAGAAGAGACGACCTTCAATTATGTCTGGTCCCAAACGTACCACCCACAAGTCCTTCTACGGAGGTCTTGTACAAGCAATCTTCAAGCGGGTTAGCAAATTGCATTCTCACTCTATAGCCGAGGCTATAACTGCTCGATGGAAATTGAACATGCGGGCTGCCTACTCTCTTCTATTAACGGTGATTATTTAGTCTTTATCCATATAACCATGAGTTCTCATATCCATACTGTTCCTTTTTATATTTGAAACTTTAGATCGGCTAGACACGTGACGTTGGTCTCATTGCTTCCGATTTCCTTCTCCGTCTCGAACCCGAGCCTGATTTTCCATTTCTTCCTCGTCACTATCAGGCAATCGCTCTCTTCAAATTTTAGACCTAAGTTTCATATCGTTCAATGATGCTTTTTCGGTGTTTAGCTTCGCAATATCATCCAATAGTCGATGCTTGGTCATAATCAGATTTGATTGTTTACTTTGTCTCGGGCATACTGATCGTCATCGAAATGCTGATCTTTGACTTTTTATTTTTCGACTCGGTGGTCCTCAGAATAGGATATCACCCCGACACTTTATAATCCTGCAACCCGTCCCCCTATGGAGTCTGTGTTAATCTCGTTTTTCAAACTTGTAATCTGAAAATAGTGATTTTGGGGAATTTGTATCCGGGTATGACTCTAGCTTCCCACAGACGACGCCAATGATGATTTCAGAATTTTATAAACCCTAAGTCACTACCAAATAAATTTGGTACAATATCTAGAGAGAGAAAACGGGATGTAAAAAAAGAAAATGATAAAATAAATCTTACGGTATACAACAAACGTAGTGGGCCCAAAATCTACATGGGTGACCCACTTTATTATATTTCATCCCCTTATCTATTCTAAATTTACCCACGTGTTTATTATTACAAGATAAGCCCTCATTTCTTATTTTATCATTTTTCATTACAAACTTTTGTGTGCTGCACAAATACCCATAGACTTCCTTACCCCATTGGGCCCGGATAATCTACACCATTATCAAACTACCCATTAAATTTTATCATACAAACCAATATCATAGGAATATTCATCTAAGAAGCTGATGTTTGATAATTTTAATTTTGGGTTTCACTAAAACATATATAACATAACCATAGGTTTTATACTTACGTTATATTATAAACCTTTACGTTAGTTGATGGTAATTTGAAGGTTAACTAAAGTAATAAAAAGTAGTAAAACACTTATAAGTATTCTGTTGAAAAGTGAATATCGTAGTATAATATTACTTTGAGGTTTATTGACTGCTATGAATCCATTGCAGATGTGCCTCATGTTTAAGTGTTATCCTGAATTTTATAGAGAATATTGTTTGTCTATTGGCTTGATTCAGTTATGCTACTAGATTTTCTTTGATTTTGGCAAACACCTTACATTTACTGCATCTTTCGGTGCTGTATCTTTTTAAAAATTTTGTAGTTGTTGAAACTACCAAATAAGGTTGAATATTCTCATATTTTTCTTTCATTCTAGAAGTTTGAAGTCTCCCCTCTAACTATCTTCTCCGTTGAAGGTTCAACAGTTTCAAAAGGTTTCAAAAACCATATTATATACCCGGTGATGGGCTTGATAATATGTGAATAAATTACCTACTGTGTTGCGACTGGAAACCATATGGACATGTAATCGATCGGATCGCGTTGGCCTAACCATATAGCCGCAACACCATAACAACACGACATCACCGACAGTTTTTATTTCATGCACGTATGCAAACACATATCCAGGTCCACCACAAATTGCTTTCTTTCATCCACAACCTGATGCTACGGGACTCTTAATTCTTGAACCATACATTATTCAGCTTATTGAATACATTTCTCAACTTTAACAACATGTCATATCTTTTTATCCCATTTAGCAAGTTCTCTTATCTTCTTTTTTTTGGTATAAAAATGCGTTAAATTAATATTGAAAAGTTGTACATAAGTTCGGGAGGCAAGTGCCTCATTATAGCGCTTAATCCGGATTGGATTGATCCTACTACTAAAGTGAAAAATAAATTACATTTGTGCTAATGGCGAGTCTTGATGGGTAGTATGCTATCCAGTGAATCTGGCTTTTGTTCCTTTGAATCGATATCTGAGGTCGGATAGTACGTGTTGGGCTATGCTTGTGAAAGGGGATTGCTTATTGTTGAAAATTCTGTCGTTCCTTTCTCTCCAAATGTAGTAGATTGTGGCGCAGAATGCCGTTTTCCAATGAGCTTTGTCGTCTGTTGTGCTGTTCCAGTTGCATGCTTGGTCAAGCCACTGGGGCCAGGAGGAAGGGGGAGTAGGAAAAAGTAGCTTTTGAGCTAGAGATTCCCATATTGCGCTGGAGAATTGGCATTGGGCTAGGAGGTGTTCTGGAGTTTCATGAGAGGTTTCACATAAGACACAGGTCGGGGGGGAGTCTAATCCCCATGAGATGAGTTTATCTCGAGTAAAGAGCTTGTTGTGAATGGCAAGCCAAGCGATGAAAGAATGTCTGGGAATTGAATATTTGTGCCAGACTAGAGAAAACCAGGGGATCTTGTTCCTGCTTGGTCTGAGGCAGTTGTAGGTGCTACTTATGGAGAATGATAGGTTATTTTTGTTGGGGAGCCATAAGAATGAGTCCTTTTCCAAGGAGGGGGGGGGGGGAAATTATGGATGGCTGATGCTATTTCTGAGAGGGAGGAGTTGAGAATTCTGCTGGGGGGTCTAGCCTGGGGTGGCCATCTCCATCGGCCGCTTTGGTTGAGGTCTTTCACCATTGTTAAGTTCCTGAGGCGAGAGAGGGATTGGATAGCGGGTCCGTATCGGTTAATCAAAGAGGTGGGGAACAGCCACGGGTCATGCCAGATGGAAGTGTCTTCTCCATTGCCTATATCGACTCTGTATAGGTTGGCTGCTACTGGTCGGAGGTTGAGGATCTTTCGCCAGCTCCAGCTCTCGTTGGGGGGGGGGGGGGTGGGTAACGTCCATAAACATTTATTTTTTATTTTTTCCATTAGAATCCATTTCGTCCAGAGGGAGTTCTCATTTTTTGTGAGAATGGACCAGAGGAGCTTAAGGGTGGCCGCCTGATTCCAGATTTTTAGGTCTGGTATCCTAAGGCCACCCTCTTCTTTGGACACGACTATCTTTTCCCAGGCGATTTTTGATCCTGTTATCTTCATTTCTGAACCAGACCAAAGGAATCTACGCAAGAGTTGTGAGAGCTCTTTGAGGACTCTGATTGGGAGAATGAAAATTGAGGACCAGTACACTTGGGTAGAGAAGAGGACTGAGGTGATCAGCTGAAGGCGACCAGCGTAAGAGAGATGTTTCGATGTCCAGGAGTTGATTCGATTAGTGATTTTTAGGAAAAAGGGTCTGCAGTCGTTATAAGTGAGTCGAGATGTAATGAGGGGAACTCCCAGGTAGCGGACTGGTAGGGATCCTTCAATGAAATTAAGGAGGGAGAGGATTTCTCGTTTGATGCCTGGGGAGGTCCCTGAGAAGAAGACTTGGCTTTTGGCGGGGTACAGTTGTAGCCATGATAGCGCTTCAAATTCATGAAGACCTTCGAGGATGAGGTTTATGGAGGGGGGGGGTTTGCTCTGCTGAGGATGAGGAGGTCGTCTGCGAAGCAAAGATTGATGATACGTAGCTTTTGGCATTTCCAATGAAATCTGAAGGATGGGTGTCTGCTCTTTTCCTGGAGGATGCTGGAGAGTACCTGCATTACCAGAACGAAAATATACGGGGAAAGGGGGTCTCTTTGCCTGAGGCCTTTGGCACCCGGGAAGTAACTGGAGATCTTGCCGTTTATGCAAACGGCATAAGAGGGAGTAGTGATGCATTGGATAATCCAGTTTATCATGTCTATTGGGAAGTTCATGGCGAGAAGAATGTCAAGCACTAGCTCCCATCTTACATTATCGAAAGCTTTCCTAAGGTCTATTTGGAGGGCACATCTGGGGCCCTTACGGTTCGTGTGATAGCCGTGCAAGAGGTTTTGAGAGAGGAGGATGTTATCCACTATAGATCTTCCAGGGATGAAGGCGGATTGGGAAGGGTCTATTAGGGTTGGGAGTGCAGGCTTGATGCGATTAGCGATGATTTTGGAGATTGTTTTGTAAATCACGTTGCAGCACGCAATTGGTCTAAAGTCTGATGGTTGAGTGGGGGAGTCCGTTTTGGGGATGAGGGCTATAAGAGACTTGTTCCAGTTGGGGTCCATTTTTCCTTTTGAAAAGAAGGATTTGATACCCTCGCAGACATCATGGCCTACCGTTGTCCAGCAAGTTTTGAAAAAATCTGCACTGAAACCGTCGGGGCCCGGAGCCTTATCACTATTGATTGCGAAAAGGGCTTGTTTTATTTCCTCGCTTGAGATAGGCTTGATCATGTCAGGAATAAGGTCCAAGGGGACCGTGCTTTTGAGAAGATTTCGGATACGGTTCGGGCCAGGGTAGTCTTTTGAGCTAGGGGATCCTAGTTGGTTGAGGAAGAAATTGTTGAAGGTGGTTCTGATGATATGGAGATTAGAGGTTATGGAGCCATCTTCTGTCATGATGGAGAGAATCTTGTTCCTTGCTCTGCGAGCTCGAATACTGTTATGGAAGAATTTGGAATTTTTGTCCCCAAGCTTAAGCCAGGTTTCTCTGGATTTCTGCTTGAGGAAAGATTCCTCCGCTCTGCTGTAGAATATGTAGGAGTCCGAGGCCTCTTTTTCAAGGGAGATTAGCTCCTGGTTTGAGGGGGAGCTGAAAAGGTTTTCTTGGGCTTGGGTCAGGATGGTTCTGGCCTTCTCCACACGGTCGCTAATGTCACTAAAGGCGGTTTTGTTTAGTGAGGTTAGGTAAGGGGCGAGCCGAGCGAGTTTGGTGGCTAAGTTTTCCATAGGGTTCTGATGTGTGGGGGGGTACCAGCTGTTGAGGACCAGGTCCTGGAAGCTCGGATGAAGCTTCCACATGTTGAAGTATTTGAAGGGGTGGGGAGTGGCTGAGTAAGGGGTCGAAAGGTGGATGATCATCGGGGTGTGGTCAGAGGTTAGGGGGATGTCATAGTGAGCGAAAGAGTTCGGAAAAAAATCGTCCCAGGTAGCATTAATCAAGGCGCGATCAATTCTAGACGAAATCAGGTTAGACTCTTGCTTGTTGAACCAAGAGAATTGAAAACCTGTTGATCGGAGGTCCTCGAGGTTACAGTTTCTACAGCAGTCATTGAACGTTTCAATGGAGCAGTTCCATTGAGGGTCAAGACTGGTTTTCTCATGAGGGCTTCTAATGGCATAAAAATCCCCGAGCACGATCCAAGGGGAGTTGGTGTTATTAAGGGCTATGGATTGGAGCTTGCTCCAAAGGGGAAGACGATTAATATGGTCATTAAAGCCATAGACAGTTGTTAGGCTGAAGCGAGTTTTTCTGGCGGTCCAAAAAATTGAGCAGTGCATGGTCTGGGCCGTGGATTCTAGAATAGAAAGGCTGCAAACGCTAGGGTTCCAAGCTATCTAGATTCTTCCCAGGTGGTGGGAATCATGGTTAGTGTGGTAGTGCCAGAATGGCAGCATGGTTCTCATTATTGATTCAGTATTATGGACTTTGACTTTAGTTTCTAGGAGGCATATGATATTAATGCTATTCTTAAAAACTATGTGACGTACGTCCTTTTGGCGTACTGGGTCGTTTAATCCTCTTACGTTCCAACATGCAAATTTCATTAAAAATTAAAACAGGAAGATTAAAGGAAAGCTAATACATTTTGGGGTTTTCCCCATACATACTTGAGAAAGCAGCGTTATTTGCTGCTTTAGGTCTTGGTGAGGTGATCTCTGTAGAGGAAGGTTCTCCTTCTTCAAGTCCTATCTGGGCTGCTGCAGGGGTATTGCTTGCGATGATGTAACTCTTGGTCCAACTGTTTTGAATGGTCATTTGTCTTAATGTCTCCGGTGTGGGGGTTTCACTATTACTCGAGTCAGATAGCGTGATGTGGGGCGGATTGATCATTGGCTCTTTTCCGGGGCGATGGGAGTTGAGGTTTGTTGTGTGGGCAGGATCCGCGATTAAGTGGCAAGTAGCCGCCGCGTGTCCGAAAGAGAGGCATCGGTTGCAAATGGTGGGGAGGCCTTGGAATTCTACTTGAATGACATGGTTTCTGCCCAGGCATCGTATGGTGATGGTGGAGGGGAAATTTGAGGTGGCTTGCATTATGATGCAGATCCTGGCATAGCTTAATCGGGTTCTGTCCGCCGTTTGGCTGTCAACGTAGATGGGGGTTCCTAAATAGCTCCCCAGGATTCCCAATCCTTTTTTCGTCCAAAGCTCATGGGGCATACCATGAAATTTGACCCAGAAAAGGGATCGCTTTTAGGGCTTCTCTAGTTAGGGTTTCCATTGGCTCCCATCTCTTTAGGAAGACCGGGTGGCTACTAAAAAACCAGGGGGATTTTTCTAGGACTTCTGTTGCGTTGTCTGCTGTGGAGAATTTGAAGAAGTAGTGACCGGATGGGGTAGGTTTGCAGTCTTGGAGTCCGTAGGTACTCCAGATTTGGCTCGCTAGGGTTTGAACGTGAGATACAGCTCTTTTCTTCGAAAGGAAGTATCCTGAGAGGCATTTTGCCCAATCTTCTTTGTCACCCGATATCGCATCGTCGGGGAAAACCGGGGTGCCTTGATCTATGAGGATGTCTTCGGTTTTGTGGATTTTCATGGGGGATCGAGGGTCCGATTGCGCTACGATGTGAGCCCAGGATCTTGTCGGAGCTTCGGCGGGGTGGATATTGAGCATTGAGGCTGATTCGGCTGCAAGTTGAGGGGAAATGGTGTTGCTGTTTCCCCGGACATGTCGGAAGGCGTTGTTTTGTTTCCATGGACCAGTGAGGTCTGGTCGAATTCCTAGAGGGCGGTGGGCCTTCGAGGGTCTGGAGAATGCGTATCCTTTGCTGTTGCGACCAGGGAAGGATTCTGGAAAAGTCGCAGGAGTTGGGATCGGGTTTAGTTTAGGGGTTTGGGATGGTAGGGAAGCAGTCGAGTGGATGATGGTGGAAGGTTGGTCTTGGATTCTGGGGAGGGGTGCTAAGGCTTTACTAGCTTGGATGGCTTGTTGGAGGGTGAGGACCGCCGTGGAGAGAACACTGGTTTGAGGGGAGTGTGTGCTTGTTTGGGTGAGGAGAGTTGTCGGGTAGGCTTTGTTAAATAAGTATCGACTGGTTACAGTTGTGGTTTCAACGATCGAAGGGGGAGGGGCTAGAGATAGGAGGCTTGCTAGGGAGGGGTCATGCATGCAGTTAGGTTTTGCATGCATGGGGATTTGCATGCATGGGGCTAGGGTTAGCGGGTTTGAGTAGGAAGACGAGGCAGAGTTGCTTGAGTGGGTTGAGGCCGGTTGTAGCGGCTGGGAGGTTAGAGGCAAAGATTGAGGGGTTGGTTGCGGGTTGAGAGGGTTGACAGGAGAGGACCAGGCTAGACCGGGTATAGAGGCCGATTCGCTTCCATGCTGGCCAAATTTCGAGTGGGATTCCGGCGTGACGATATTGGGCCGCAGATTATCTTCGAGATCCGTGATGGCTTTGAGGAGTCTGTTGTTGCTGTCAAATATTGCTTGGAGTTGCTGGTCCCTTGTCGGCGACGGTGAAGGATCGATTTCCGATGGGTCCTCTTCATCAGAGCTTTCGATGGCGATAGCTTTGGTTCCCGGAGGGGATAGGGACAGAGGGGATGGGGCCTTGTCCAGCATGTCTGAGTCAGTGGTCTGCTTGGGCAGATGCTTGCGATTGGGGGAGATTGGTGGGGGTGAGCCATGCACAGACAGAGGGAGTCCATGCATGCCGACCGATTTTGGAGGAGAGTTGGAAGTGGGGGATGAGGACCGGGTCTCCAAAGACAGAGACGTGCTTGGGCTGGAGGGTCTCGAAGAGGTGATCGGCGAAGGAGGGGCAAGTTTCTCGTTGAATCGGGGAGTGATCTTTCGGTTGGGGCGTCTCGAGGAGGAACTCCTTCTAGTTTCCACCATTTTTGGTGAGAGAGAGCACAAGGGGAGATAGAGACGATGGGGAGGACGGCTTTTTGTGGGGACGAGCGAAGAGAAGGGTACTGGTGGAGAAGGTGGGGATGAAAAGGAGGAGTGATTGGGAGTAAGAGAGGGTAGGATTTTTATAATAGAGAAGGGGAGAGAGGGGTAAGTGGCGATGGGGAGGGGTGAGGTTTCAGAGATGATATAAGAGGGATAGAGTGGTTGGGGTAGACGGAGTGCAGTGGATCGAAACGGTGGAGGGGGTGCGGTTTCAATTTTGCAAGGGAGGGGAGATAGAGTTTTAGTGAGGCGATTTTTTATGGAGAGGGAAGGAAGAGTGGGGGCAGAAGTCGGGGGGGGGGGGGTGGTTTCGATTTTGGTATGCAACTGTCTGGAAAGTGGGTGCTTAAGGTTTTGCAGAGAGTGGTGATGAGAAGTGTTTACGATGGAGGAGTGAGAGGGAGGTAGCGGTTTTAAGGGAGAGAGGGAGGTTGACGGTAGGCGAGGGGACAGAGGAAGTGAGAGGTAGGCGATAGGGTTTGGCTTGTACGTTTGTAGAAAATTTAATGAAGAGAGAGGGGAGGAGAGAGGGTGGTGAGCATTAAATGAACTTGTGCATGCTTTGCTCTCTCGATAGGTCAGGTGAGGAGAGAGACAAACCCAGCAAACAGAATGTAGATCAAGGTTAGAAGGCCTGCGATAGGTTGGTTTGGGTGGGTTTTTTCGAGGTGAGGCAGAGAGAGATGGGGTGGGTTTTCTCGGTTTTGGAGCCTTGGCCGGCGCTTCTTGAAGGAGAGAGAGGAGGATGCCGTGTTTCGCATTCAAGGCTCCTACCTTGGAAAACCAAACTTCTTGATTGGCAGACGTTTGGAGGCTGGGCGTGGGGGTGGACTCCTGGAGCATTAAAGCCGTTGTTTCTGGCATTAATGGAGGAGTGGTAACCTCCATTAATGGCGAGTGGAGATGAGTAGGGAAAGGGTTTAATGCTCCTCTACCCACTGGTTGACAGAGAATATTGAAAGCTTTCACACTTTCATTAATTCGCCCGTTGACATGAGTGCTTTGGGCTGGCTTCCTTATCATTGGTGTCTGAATTTTCTTTTGAGAGTTAGAAGACTCCATTAATGGAGCTTGAAATGGAGAGGGAGAGGCTTTTTGAGATCCCGTATCTCTAGAAGTGAAGAGAGTAGTATTTTCTTCCCCATCTGCAAGCCAAAAGGCTTGTAGTGGGGATAGAAATTGATTAACTATGAAGATCAGGCTTAGGATTTTGCAAGGAAGATGAATGTTAGGTTAGGTTTCTAGAGAGTTTCTCTCTCTAGAAAACTAGCCGTTTTTTAGTTCTCTTATCTTCTTCGGTATGCTCTCTTATTCTTTCCAAAAGACTTACCACGCCTTTGGATCTGTAGTCTAAGTTTACTGAATTAAATGTTTTTCCTAAGTTGTTTTTTGCATGAAACACTTATTTAAATCATTGTAATGTGTCTTTGACCATTTGGGTTTCCTTAGTTTCCTTCTTCTCTTTGTGCTACACAGTTCTTCAAAGTTTTCGAGAGTTCTTATGTTATCACTAATTTCATACTCATCTTCGGTACTGCTAGCATTATCTATATCAATGCTGGCATCTGAACCATCATTATCAGTGTAACTATCACTATATGGTTGGATTGTACGTACTTTCTTCACTCCCAATATCCTTACTATTTCCAACAGTTGTTTGAGGTTGTTTTGTCTGACCATCAAACTGTAACATCTGAATATTAACAAAGAAAGATTTGTCAAGTTCGTCAATAATTGTAGTACCATAAATATCTCCATCAAAATGAATACCAGCCTTCACATCACAACCATCCCCTGTAACAAGAACTAAAATACCATCGATATTTACATTCTTATGAATATCTTCATCTATTACCTTTACAATCTCTTGAACATTTTCTTCAACAAAACCTTGTACACAACTATCATCATCAATAGATGCTTGTATACGAGTCTATTTATCATAACCATACCCATCACCTTGTACACTAGCCTCTTCAGCACAACCATCCACATCATATTCTAGACCAACCTCCACATACTCAACTATGATAATGTTGTTATTCAATATCGAAAGTAGGATTTTTTTAGGGTTTCTCAGCTTTGTAAGGGACGTTACTTCTAGGGGTGGAGTTTTGTCTGAATATATATTAACTAGCCTATCATCACCAATATTTTTTCTTAACTCATATGTGTACCGGTCTCTATTACATTAATAGATTCATTCACACCCGAAAATTTATACATAAAAACAAAATACCCATTGTACCTGTTGCATTTGTAAGCTCGTGGATGGAATGTAGTCCATAAATAGCAATTGATCCGGGTTTACAAAATTGATTATGGTTATTTTGCATCCTTTATACTTGAACCTTCTCTTACCCAATAACTTGTCGTGGTGGTAACAGGCGGTTAATACATGCTTATTTGGACCTGAAATGCACAAAACAATCAACATAACTTTTAATCATAATCCACTAACGCAAGTATTTCATAATATTTGTATGAAAATAAAAAAAATACAGCAATGCATATCTATCATAACCTAACACAACAATTGTGAAATCAACATAACTATCTATTATAACCCAATAATACAAGTATTTCATAATCTATATACGAATTAGTGTAAATCTAGTTCTTGAAATAGAAAGAAAGAGTTTGATTATAGAGAGAAAGTAAAAGTAAAAGTGAGATTGAATTAATGAAAATGTTATCCCCTTTATTCATAGTCTTCGTCATTATTTATAGATAGGCGTACAGACTTAGTATAATATAATTAGTTATACAAATGGGTTTACTGCATTTTTGTCCCTCATACAACTATGCAATCTGTCATAAAAGGCTTTATTTTATTACATTTAAGCCTTAAATATTCTATATCCTTACCATTAGCCCCCTAGTTCTTATGAAAGACAATGGATAAGAACTAGTTATCATAAAAATTTGTAATAGCCAGGAAATGTTCCTTGCTAAAGTTCAATCTACTTCGAATTAGTTCTTCATTTTTCTTTGTCAAAATAATTTCTGACAACATATTTGTCCTCAAACAAATATATTTTTTAATTCTGCTTCGAATGTATATAACTTCAAGATTTCTTAACCATATATTTATTATTCTTGAATAAACTTGTATGCGTATTCACCTCAAAATTAACCTGACCTTTTTTATGCGCTTCGAACATTCATATATGAAAACATGAGATGGTCTTCTCACAACGGTAAGAAATTTGTGGAATGGTATGGAACAGTTGGCCTTCTCACAATGGTCATATACGTTTGGAATGGTATGGAACGCGTATGATGATATACTAGGAAATAGACCTGCCACTAAGTCTGACAGTTAACAGGTGTCATGTTATCTCTTACAAGCAATTGCTTGATATTCAAGTTTTATTCCCAATTATCGTTATCACCTCTTCCACTTCTCTGACCCTTTCCCATCATTCTTTTCTTCTATAAATACTTAACTCATTTTTTGCGTTTTATAAACACTTTCTAGTGAGAGAAAGCTTATACAACCCAGAAAAACCTTAAATACTTCCACTTAAACTCCCGATTTTCTTGGTTATATTCACTAGAAAATTTGTACTTCCCAGTCAACCTTCAACCTTTATGAACTAATTTGAAGATTTTTCTTCAACTTAGCTTATGAAAAACTCCCAACAACTAAAAAACCACTTTTTGGAGCTTACGATTACATGTGTATCAGCGAGAGGAATGCTGAATATAAAGATGCATAAGTAATAAACAATTCTTCTTTTTTATACTAAAAATACTATTTACAGTAATTTTGATCCCAACTTAAGTTCTTTTGGAATTCTAAGTTCATTAAACCCATAAAACTTCCATTCATCATAATCTCTTAAAAAATCATCATCATCGTCTCAATCAACACCTCGAAATCCTCCTCCCTCACCTTCTAACTTCACAACTGCATCTCCTCGAAAGAATTGCAAAGTAACTCAGACCATATCTACTCACAGAGAATTAGAAGAAACTGCATCACCTACTAGTGTTGATCCATATCGGTCCTCACGTAAAGAAACGTTTCGGATTCAATCGAAAGTGCGCCTTTCTCTAAGTCTACCTACCAAGAAAAAAACATTCATAGCCATGAGAGATATCGATGCTGACAACACTTCACCAACTACTACCTAAAACCTTGCAGATAACCTTATACCACCATCTCCTACCCGGAGGGAGATTGTTGAGACTATCATTGAGTCACAAAAAACTCCCTTGAATACTCAAGAGGAAAACCCAGTATCAACCTCCAACTCGCCTCGATTAATAAATAAAGCATCTGAGAAAAAAGCAGATTCATAAGCGACTCATTCTAATATTAAGGCTAAAGAAAGTGGAGATGTGTTTGATACAGAAGATGACGCCTCAAATAAGGAGCATCTGGAAAAAAAAGGCTCCAGTTGTTATTCCTAATGACTTTGCTGCCTCAGTTAGTGTAAACCTACACTACTCCTTCCCGAATATGTCATGGCGCTAAACAATATAATATACATTTATTATAACGAAGATCAAGTTGATCGTCTTAAAAAACAATTGGGAATGGTAGATAACATTACACTTAGACTGCCAAAAGAGAGGGAGACTTCACTTGATTGTGGAGTAAATGAACGGGTGGTCTATCAAGAGATCATCAATTGGGGTCTTCGATTCCCATTAGATCCAATGATAATGGAGTACTTTGAGTTCTTGGACCTCTGCCCTACATAAGCAACACCAAATCTTTGGTTCACATTTCTATCGGTAATTATGGCTTCAAGACTAAATCAAATCTCTCTCTCCATCAAAGATTTATTTGCCATGACTGGGCTTTCGAAAGGATCAGTATTTCCTTTCTATTATCTAAAAATTATAGATGACTTCAACGTAATCGACGATCTTCTCGAAGCTGACAAATTCTGGAGTCAAAGATTTGTCTTCATTTCTGGAGTTTGGGAAAATGGGAAAGAGATATCCAAGGAGAATCGTTTAAAATTCAACCTCGTGTGGAAGAGAAACAGTAAGCTTTATTCTCTTCTCATTTTTTTGTTTCGTTGTATACCTTATATTTAATTTCCCACTTGTATTGAACTGTTCTTAGGAATTTCGAAGAGATTCAAGGGTCACAAAAAAGATTTAAAAGATATCTTTGTGAAATTGGCCACATGGGCAGAAAAAGAATGGGGCAATGCGTTCCGCTCAGCTTTTCTGCCTATGAATTTTATCAGCAACCACTTGTGAAGATCACCTTGGGTGTTGAACTGCCCGAAAATCTGATTGAGTCACCATATCCAAATTTGGTTGAGAAGAGACTGGTAGCACCTGATGGTAACGTGACTCTTCCTGTAAGAAACAGATCTGACAGTCATTTTCCCTCAAAAAATAAAAGGAAAAGGAAAAAAGCATCTAGTACATCTGGTGATAGCCCTTCAGAAAATCTGAGCCCTCAGAAGAAGACAAAAAGGAAGCCAACTTCCACAAATCTTCCAACAATTGAAGAAGGAATCGAGGTTGAACCTCCTCTAAAAAGAAAGAAAACTACTGCCTCGAATAAGAAAAAGCGCACTTCAAAAACTTCACCTGCTAAGATAGCAGAAAAGCATTCTGAAGAAGTTGTCTCTAAAGTTCCTCCTACCGAGGTTGAACTGCAATGGGAGATCATCAAGGAGAAATTGCAGCGGAAAATAATCACAGAGAAATGACAGTGGAAGATCACCAAGGAAATGACCATATATTTACTGATGATGTCATTAATATATAGAAACTTTAAGCTCTACAAAGATATGGATCTAAGGGTTCAACAACTTCAGGAACAACTTCAAAAAATTGGCCGCCAGGTTACTGCTCTTGTTCTCACTAAAAGGCTAATCCAGATTCTCTTATGACTCTCTCATCGGCTCTCGTGCCTTTTAATAACCAAAGATTCCTCCATGTTCAAGAGCCATCCAAGGAGGTTTTACTTGCACTACAATATTTTTCCAACCTTGAAGCACCAACAAAAGCATTATGCACAAAAGTAAATAATTTCTGAATCCTATTGGAAAACATGGTTAAATAGATGGTTCAATATAAAAACGATGTTGCTGCAGAGAAAAAGCTGATAGAAATAATTGGCCAATAAATCCAGGATTAATTCCAATTAATCCAAGTTGACATATCGCAATATATTCATGGATCCATCCAGCTCAAATGTCATCTACGCTCTGTCCATGACCAACAAATAAAAGAACTCAAGACTTCTCATCAAGTTGTGATAGATGATCTTAAGGCCAAACATGCCAAAGAATTATCCTAGGATTAGCAAAAATATTCAAATCTTCAGGAATCTTTAAATAAGAGTGAAGAAGAAAAGAATAAGCTGAAAAATGATATAGTTGCTCTCAATACAACACTTGAAAAATAAAAAGAAGTTATCACGGAAGCTACTAAAACTGAGTGTGTAAAAAACATACTACCTACAATAACAAATGCCAAGGAGCAGCAAATAATTAATTTGTTTCGTGAAATCCATGCAACATTCCCAAAGGTAAACTTGTCAAGCTTCTGGGAATTAATCCCCATAGATAACCATCTCAGTGAGGCCTTTGATCTTATCCCCACTGATTCCTCTAAAGAGACGGAGCCAGAAGAAAATTCTACTGAACAATGAGAGTCTTCCGAAGAAAATTAACTTGTGTTCACACACAAATACAATTTCTCTTTTCTCATTCACTTGCCTTATTATAAATATTTTTGATTTTATTAACAAGTTATTACTACCTCGAACTCCCACACATGTCACAGATAAATTTGTAATTTGTTAAATAAAAAATAGCACCTCGAATATAATTAATGCGTTTAAAGAACGTTAACACCTCCAATAAACTTAGTGCATTTAAAGAACGTAGCGCCTCTAATATAAGTGGTGCATTTAAAAAACGTAGCACCTCGAATATATATAGTGCTTTTAAAGAACGTAGCACCTCGAATAAAAACAGTGCGTTTAAAGAGCGTAGCACTTCGAATAAAAATAGTGTATTTAGAGAGCGTAGCACTTCGAATATGGTTGTTTCTTTGAAATGTGTTGATAATAAAGTATAATACTTCGGATTAATTACTCTTGGTCAACAACTTCAAAGATGACCAGTCTTTGACTAGTTACCAAAATTATTTAAATACTTGTGTTTAAAACAACCATTGGCCAAAACGATTTTTTATTAATATCTTCGAATATTTACATAACACCTCATTAAAACCTCACTGGGCCAACAAGGTAGGAAATAGTATGCCAATTATTCAAAAAAGGTTCAAAACAAGAAAATTATTCCCAGTATAACTTCAAGTGTTCTATATTCCAAAGATGTTGAAGCATTATCCTTTGCTCATTACAAAAGCGATACGTACTCAACATTATTCTCTCCATCACTATATATACCCCCCCCCCCCCTCCCCCAATTTTGGGCCATCTTTGCAAGTCGTTTATCCTTTGTATGGAGGAATATCTTCTTTAAGACTTTGTCACCTGCTTAAAAATCCTTTTTTCTCCCCTTCGAATTGTATCAACTCCTCATCAAATTTTTAAAACGAGTTATATGTTTTTCTTCGATCAAGTCTAGTTCTGCTCTGTTTGACTCTTCATTCACCTCTTAGGAGTATTGAAGTACTATATAGGAAGTTAAAGTAGACTCTTCATGACTAACAACATCCATACCATACACCAAGGCAAAAGGTGTTTCTTGAGTAGCCTCTCTAGAAGTTGCATGATAAGCCCACAATTCCTCTTGCAAATAATTAAGTCATTTCCCTGCAACACCTGTTAAATTCTTCTTCAAACCCTACGAAATAGATCTATTGGTCACTTCTACTTGACCATTCACTTGAGGATGAAAAGGTGTAGAAAAACATTGTCCTATCATTATCGTGTTATTCCCTTTGAAGCATAAAAAGAAGTCATTTCTCTGCTGTTGGATTGAGGACCATTATTCGTAGTGATTTTTTGAGGCACTCCAAATCGGAAATAGATATCATTCATAATGAACTTAATAAAATCCTTATATTTTGTCCCATATAGTGGTTTAGCTTTAACACACTTCGAGAAACAATGAACCACAACTATAATCACCTAACGCCCTCCAGAAGCCATAAACAATGGTCCCGCCAAATCTATTCCCCATTTATCAAAAGGAATAGCTTCAGATATAGAAAAAAAGATACCGTTGGTCAGTGAATAAAATTGACAAAGCGTTGACAAGTATCACAACCTTGAACTAAAACTTTAGCATCATTCATTATTGAAGGTCAACAATACCCTACCAACAAAACTCGACGTGCCAAAGACTTGAAACCAAAATGTGTTGAACCCTCACCATCATGTAACTCATTTGAAATCTCTTGAGATTCTTGCTTACCTAAACAACACAAAAATGACCTACTCAAATATGTCTTGTATAACACCTCATCCAATACGACATAACCATGAGCCTTATATCTTAATTTTTTAACCAATTGTACATCTTGAGGTAACGTTCCTCTTAGTAAGAAATTAAGAATATCAGTTCTCCAATCACTTCGAATTACATTTGGTGTGATAAATACCTCCTCGACATATTTACATTGCTCTGACCGTGTTAAAATTGAAGAACTCTCATGTAACAATATCTAAGGATACTCTTCTGGGTAAGCGATTGGTGCCAAACAATCAGCAATTGTATTATCTTCTCGATTAATATGCTCTACAATCACTTTGTCAAACAGAGAGCCAAATTTCAAAGCTCGTGAAGATACAAAATCAAATGATCCTTTTTAGCCTCAGAAACACCTACCATATGATTTACCACTAATTATGAATCTGTTTCCAAACAAACTATGGCTGCCCCACAAATATTCGCAAGCCTTTACCTAGCCAACGCAACTTCATACTCAGCCTAATTATTTGATGCATGAAAACCAAATTTCATAGCTTGAAACATTTCCTCCTTATAAAAAGAAACCAACTGCACTCCTGCACTAGACCCAAAATACTAGAACCACCATTATTTTGAACCACCCACATCGAATTTTATGGAAATACCCCTTTATTTGTCTCCTGATCTGCTTGAATGAAATTCGACAAGAAAATCAACTAAAGCTTGAGCTTTAATAGTGGTTCGAGGAGAAAATATGATATCAAAATCTCTCAACTCTACTGACCACTTGGTCATCCTACCAGAAATTTCTAGGCGTTGTAACACATTCTTTAGTGGAAAAAACGTTTGAACCGTGATACTGTGAGCTTGAAACTAAGGGCTCATTTTCCTAGCAGCCACCACTAAAGCCAAATATAATTTTTCAAGTCTCAAATACCTTTTATATGATGCCAACAAACTTTTACTAACAGAGTAAACTGGCTTAGAAACTCCATTATCTCCACTTATCAAAACATCACTCACAGCAAAGTCAGAAACTGCTATGTATAAAAACAATTGCTCTTCAGTTCAAGGCTTAGACAATATATCTGGTGATAACAAAAGTTCCTTAATCCTTGAAGATGCTACTTCAAAATTCGATGTCTATTCAAACTCCTTTGGTCTTCCTAACACTTGGAAAAAAGAAAAAACTTGTCAGAAAACTTTGAAATAAATTAATTAAGGCCAGCTAACCTTCATGTCAAGATTTGAACTTCCTTAATAGTTCGAGATGATGTCATTGAGACTAAAGCCTTTAACTGCTCTGGATCAGCCTCTACCCTTTTTTCACTAATAATATACCCCAACAACTTCCCTGATCGAACTCCAAAGGTACATTTCTCAAGATTTAGCTTCAATTGAACATCCCTTAAATTTAGGAAAGTTTCATCTAAATCATCCAAGTGTCTATCATCAACTTTGATATGTTGCTCCAACATTCTTCAACCCAAAATGCATAACCCTATAGAAATGTAAGCATCAAGTAGTAATGAATGTAGTGCTTTCGTGGTGGTGTTAGATCCATATGAATCTGGTTATACCCCGCAAAAGCATCCATACAATACAAAAATTTATTTAATGAAGTAGAATCAACCAGCTGATCTATTCAATGAACATGAAATAGATCTTTAGGGAAAGCTCGATTCAAATTTGTGAAGTCAACACACATTCTCCATTTCCCATTCTTCTTTTTAACCAACACTGGTTGGTTGTCCCTAAAGGGTACTGCACCTCCCTAATTTGTCCGACCCTAAACAAACGATCCAATTATACCACAATTGCCTCTGATTTTTCAACATAAAAAGTACGTATTTTTTGAATAACTGGCTTGATCTTTGGATTTATAGCCAAACTATGACATATCAAATTAGATGGAACCCCCACTACATCCTTTGTTTTCCAGGAAAAAATATCTAAATTAGCAAACAAAAAATGTAACAATTGATGACGCAGAGATTGTGACAGCAACGTTCTTATTTAAAGAGTCTTTCCATTAGGAAGGGTATACTCCTAGAACCCACGGTCTCCTTCAGATCATCAATTTCATCTTCTTTTTCAGAGGTCAGTCTCCCTGATTGGTATTCAACCATTCGATCTTCACAGTTAGGACCTCGGATACGAATAGCTGCTACATAATAGTCTATGGCTATCTTAAGATCACTTCGGATCACCCCAACACAGTTTCCGATGACATACTTAAAGAACTAATGAAAAGTGGATACAATTACATACATCTTTGAAAGTCAAAATCTCCCAAAAATAGTATTATAGTTGGTCGGACAATCCACCACCATGAATAAAACTTGAACATTCTTTTTGAAAACCCATTTTACTAAACATACTTCACCCTTAAATTCTCCAATCACTTGAGCTGTCACACCTGTAAACCCAATTATAATATTGTCTGATTGATAAAATCGAGGTGGATTATGCATCCTATTGTATGTTGACTTGAACAAAATATTTTCAGAGTTTCATGTCTCTATCGAAACACATCGAATTTCAATCCCAATTATTTTTACTCCAATAACCACAACATTTTTATGAGGACCTGCAGTGCCTCTCAAATCATCTTCATCGAAATGAATAAAAGGAATATTTTTCTTTTCATACAGGTGAGTAGACATCCTTCATTCTATTTGAGTAGCTAAACTTACCACATGTCTTTTCCTAGAGCTATTACTATTAACAGTCATAGGAATCTCCCCAACAATTGCCAATGACTCAAAATACTCACATAAACTTCAAACTCGTCATAGCTTTACCGGTTTATCCATAACCATCAAAATTAATCGATTTTATTACGGGAATAACAATTGATACCACAGTGTAGTCTTTATAATTTTAGCCAGGAAAGAGATAAGCAAAAAAAGGTCACTTTATTCATAGATAGGTCTTTCTTATTTATAATACAAAATTTAGTGGGCAGTTACATATGTTTGCGCTTTAGGCGCCACTATCCCACTAACATCATTATCCCTATAATTGTGGAACAAATAACTAACACAGTTTGACTCAAGGGTCAAAACGTGTGTTTATATAACAAGTAAGAAAAAACTAAGTCTAATCTGTACTTTAAGCCGAGCTGGGCTACACCTTAAACGCAATCAGGTCTGCTCTGTTTTGTAGAGCTCGAGCTCACTGGTCACATGCTCAACTTATCCTCTTTAGGTCCTCACTGAATCTTGATCATATGTTCATCGCGTTCCCAATCCAGTCGATCAACTCTTTCCCTGATGTCTTCGAGCTCAACCTGCTCTTGAGTTTATCAATGCTGTATTTATTTTCGAGCTCGGTCTTCTAATGAGCTCGATATGCCTTTGAGCTCATCAACGACATATTTATCCTCGATCTCGATCTGCCTTTGAGCTCGTCAACGCCATAGAGCTCGTCATTTTCTTCATTGCTTCTCATAATCCAAGTTCACGGTGCTCCCGCTCGTGTTCGTACTTATTTGGGGGAATCTCCCTTTATCAGATTTGGATCTCTATCCAAATATTTTGGGGCTGCATCAAACTCATCAGTTTGTCTAGAATCATCAGCGCACTTTCTTCTTTTGCATTTGGATATACTACTTGTGAAGTTGATGCACTTGAAGCCTTTGATCCACTACTTCGCCCTTTAACAAAGGAAGCTAACTTGCCATTTTCTATTAAAATTTGTACCTCATTTTTCAAAACTATACAATCTGCAATATTATGTTCAATATCATTATGATACTTACATAACATATTGTTGCGCTCTTCTCTTGGTCTATTTATCAGAGCTGGATTTTTAAAGCTTATATATCCTTTGGTCTTTTCATAAATTGCAGGAATATTCTCAGTTAAATTAGCATAATACTATGGCCTTATCCACTGATTTGGCCTTGGTCTTTGAAACTGATACCCTGTAGCTTGAGTTAGACACCCTCCAGTTCGAGGAGGCAAATAACTGTTATTCCTTTGACGAGATAGTTTATAATTCAAACGGTGTCCTTGATTATTTGACATTTTCCATGAATTCTTTTGACTATGTCCAACCACTCCTTGAACCCTAGTTGATTTTTCCACTTTAATTTGATCCTCGACTTGAACCATCAATGCTCCAAAAGCTAAGGTTCTTCTCTTTTTTGTTTCAATTGCTAATCACCTGGTAATAAACCTTGTCGAAATGTAGTTATAGTTATCAACTCTTCAGAATTATCTAATCCCGGTTTTGTTTACACAAAACACTTGGTATAATCCTTCAATTTCTCTCTTACAACCTAATTACATTGTATTATAGTGTCTCCACTTGCTATCATTTCTTTGCTTCCCACAAACTATCGTCGAAACGTTGTATAGAAATCTCTAATATTGGAAATAGATCCTTTCAAAATCCTATGGTACCATTTCAATTCTATGCCCTTAAATATCTGAGAAAAGGCTCTGCATACCAGCCTATCATCATCTTCGAAGTTCATCATATAGTTTTTGAATTGTTCGGTATGATCATCGGGATATTGCATCCCGTCAAATTTTTCTACCTTATAAATTTCAAAACACTTCGGAAGAGTAATAGACATTATCTAAAATGTTAAATGTGAATCCCTCCAGTCTACTCCTTGTACATACTGATCATCTCCTTATGTTGTCATAACAGTGTATAAATTTCGATCAGCTATACATGTGTACTGATTTGATATATTCCTTCACACCATTTTATTTCCCTCAAACAATAAGGCACGTTGTCTCTTTTTATCTATATTCTTTACGCGATTTTCGAGGCCGGCCTCTTTCTTTTTTTAAGGATCCTCCATCCCTCTTTTGGCCAAATGTCGAGCTGTCAAATTCATCATCGTTGGACGTAACATACCTATGTTTGTCTTTTTTCTCTTTTTGTGAGATATGATACTCTTTATCAGACTCAAAATCTGTTTTCCTCCTATCACTTTGAACCCGTCAAGCTGTATAAGATCGGTCAGATTGACTTTGTTGAACATACTTCTCCTTCACTTATCGCACCTCAGACTTCAACCTACCTTATTGAATATTTTGTTCTCTTTGAATATATTTCTCATTTAGAACTGTGATTTTATCCAAAAACTGATTCATTCAAGCTTTGATATCTGAATGAGTTTGTTGAGCTGGAATTTGATCATCTTCTTTACTTTCTCCTCTTCGCAAATCGGATCTTAATGTCTCGATTGTCTTTCGAACCAAAGGATAATTTTTATTTCATGGCTTCATTATTGATCAAGAACAGTTGTAACATATCAAAAGTTCAATTATCTCTAGTTTTTTGTTATGAAATCAAGGTATCAATCGATTGTATCTCCCAATGTGATCGTCTATTTGACGAGTGTAAATATAGTTCTTGAAATATAAATATAGAGTTTAGTTAGAGAGAGAAAGTAAAGTAAAAGTGATATTGAACTAATAAAAATGGCGTCCCCTTTATTCACAGCCTTCGCCACTATTTATAGGCGTACAAAATTAGTATAGCATAATTAGTTATACAAATGGTTTAATTGCATTTCAGCCCCTCATATTTACATATAGTCCAAAAGTTATCATTCAACTATACAATCCATCATACAAGACTTTAGTTTATTACATTTTATTCCCTAATATTCTATATTCTTATCATGTACAAAAATAAAAAAATACAACAATGTCTATCTAACTTAACCCAACACAACAATGTTGAAATAAAAATAAAACAAAGGTGAAGTTAGAAAAAACATATTCATTTGAACTTCAAATTATTAAAAATACAAAAATCTGTTAATGTATGTACAAAATAAACAATGTCAATCAAACACATTAATTGATATATTAGATAACGATGGTGAAAAAAAAAATTACAACAACGATGAACTTACCCTTGTAAAGGTCTAACATCCTTTACAACTATTGTGAAATCGAAAGATGTAGTAATATTTTAATTTTAGGGTCTGGGGACAAATGGAGAATGAAGACAAAAATCAATTTTAGGGTTTGAGAAAGAAAGAAGAATGAAAATAGAAATACATTTTGAGATTGAAATCGATTTTAAGGTTCTTAAGTGGAAGAATGGAGAATGAAGCAGATATCAACATTGTTGAGTAGGCAGAATCAATGATGTGGAAATACATTATGACACCCGTCTTGAATATCCATTTGGATAAACAAATTATATTCGAAAATATAGGAATTAAAAAAAACTTATATGAATCTATTGAACATAATGAGGTTATTTTTTACATAACTTCAAAGTAAAACTAAAAAATACAACAAAGCTTTTTATGAAAATGTGACTCAATATAAATTATGTATATATTTTTATATTTTTTATACATTATCATTTATTTCATATAAATTCAATATTTTACATACAAATTACATAGTTTCTCATGTGTGTGCACACCAAAGTAAACCAAAGTAAAACATCTTTGAAATCCTGGACTAAACTCGTAACTGATGAGTTCGGACGAATTCACCACTACTCACTGAGAAATCCGGACAGTGGTAATTCGGACTAAAACTGCCCACTGAACTATACGGACAGGACAAAAGTATTAAACAACTAAACACCTTTTTACTAAGCTAGGTGCAAATCAGCTTATTAAGTAAATGGGTCCTTAAACTTGACCCGCTTTCATAACTTGACCCGAAAGCCCATGGGTCTATAATTAAGGGTATAAATACCCAACTATTTTCATTAAAGAGGGTAATGAACATTTAATAAAACCAGACAGCTTAAATCTCTCACTACAAAACACACAAACATTTAATACTCTTAAAACTCTCCAAAACACTTGACAAAATTACCCTCGGCTTGAAATTAACCACACTAAATTGGCAACCACAGTGGGAGGAGAAGGTGCCTGAATCTAGCATTCAAAACCAGTAACAAAAACCAGTTCGGATTAATCCAGACGAGCGAGCAATTCTACCACCTTTTGTGGAAGTGGTGGGAGAAAACAATGAGTACACGATCGAAGAGCGGGACAGGTTGAAAACTGAAATAGAAGCATTAAGGGCCACTAAAAAGGCAGAGATGGGTTTAAAGGAAAAGTCAAAAGCATCAGTCATTCACCATACTGACAACCCAATGGAGAACGACCCATCAGCAAAGTCTCATTTGAGCACAAAAAAGACCCATGTCAGTTCCAAGAAATCTCACCGGTCCAAGCCGGTGGAGAGCTCAGAATCTGAATCCTCTAGTAGCTCCTCGAATGAGGATAAGCTTGAGGAGTCTTTATCATCTAGCAGTGATGAGGGGAGATCCAAGAAGAAACAAATGTTGGTTAAAATATTCAAGAAAGAGGGATAGGCATGGAAAACTAAAGAGGCATCTTGGAAAAGGGTTATCTCACAGCCACAGCCATAGTCGTAGGCATGTGGATCAACTGTTGATGGACCCTTTTGCTTTCCATGATGAGCCAGGTATTTTTGTAACCCCTAATGAAGACATAGTATTTAGTCGTGGTCGAAATTGGAGGCAATCGTCATTGTCTTCCAAAATACTGTCCGGAAACCTTCCTAAGAGGTTTGACAGTACTAAAATGGAGAAGTATGATGGGAGCAAAGATCCGGACAACCATCTGGAACAGTTTAAAAAATTTATGATGAATTTTGATGATGACAAACTTATTTGTAGAGCCTTCTCCCAATATTTTACGGGAAGTGCTTTGAAATGGTACAACAGCTTACCACAAGGCTGTATCAGAAACTTTGATATGTTTTGGGTGGCCTTCTGAAGGCAGTTTGTGGTGAGTAAGGAGGTGAAGGGCAATGGAGATACTATTATCCATTGCGCCCAAGAGCCAAATGAGTCACTGAAATACTATATAAGCCGGTTTGTAAACACTAAGAATTGGTTAGCTGATTGCTTTGAGTAGGTTGTAATAGCTTCCTTGAGACAAGGGCTAAACCCTAGGAATCTGGCTGATTCGGTAACCAAGAAGAAGGCTATGATATGGGGCGTTTTACTGAATCGGGTGGGAAAACAAATCAACGTAGATGAAACAAAAAAGACTAGGGTACACAGGCAGGTGAGGTCTGCCCCAGCTGCTCCAAACTAAAACCATCCCGGATACAAGGCTGAAGAAACTGAACACGGGCCCAATAGGGCCAAACAGACTCAGTCCCACCCAACTCCAGCTTAGAGCCACCAGTCCAGAAATAAATGAGGACCTTGGGTCCAACCGGAGTGGTTTGCAGAGTTTAAAGAGAATGTGGTAACCATCTATGACAAAAAAAAAAGATGAAGTGCATTTTAGGAAGCCAGCAGCGCTTCAATCTCCTAATGAAAGTTGTAATACTTGTTTTTCCAATATCACCATGATATTGGCCACAACACCGAAGATTTCATCACTTTGAAACAAGAGGTGCAGAATTTTATTGAAAGGGGGAAGCTGGGAGCCTATGTTAAGAGAAGAAGTGGAAACATGCCTGATAATGCTCACCGGACTGGCCCAACGAACAATGCAGGGACGTCTGTTCCGGATGGGGCTATGGTAATCCTTGAAAGATTTGATGTCAAATCAGAATATTTGGATCCTGAGCCAACCCGGAATAAAGTGGGGGTTATAACAGAACATACTAAGACAGTATCTGGACTCATACGCTTTTTTGAGTCACTTATTATATTCGGAAGGGGGCACTATGACTGCACCAACTCCTTCAAAGAAGAGGCACGTTCACACTCTAGCTACTCAGTTAGAGGGAGGCATGTCTTCTTATCAATCCCAAATTCCATTTCCCTTTACTATTTTTGATGAAGATGATTTAAGAGACATAGTTGGGCCTCGTGAGGATGATGTGGTAATAGGAGCTTCGATTAGGGGTAACTGCATCAGGCGAATTTTGATTGACAGTGGCAGCTCAGCCAATATTCTCTTTTTAAGTTCTTATAAACAGATGAAAAATCTGGCAGTGATTCATCATTCGAACAGATCTATTGTGGGCTTCACAGGGAGCTCTGCGGATGTCATCGGAGAATTTGAGAAGGAGGTATTGTTGGGCAAAGGCCCTTTCAAGAAGATGGTCATGGTACTATTTGTTGTGGTGGATTGGCCCACATGTTACAATGCGATCTTTGGGAGGTCCTGACTCTATAGGATGCATGTTATGGCTTCAATAGTCCATCAATGTTTAAAGTACGCAGTTCAATGACAAGTAGGAGTTGTCCGGAGTAGCCAAAAATTAGCAAGGGAATGTTATGCAACCGCACTTGTCCCTAAAACTCCGGGGGCGGTCTGGATTAATGAAGATTAGCAGTTGTTGGGGCCCTCTGAGGGTGAGGGTGAAATTGATGACCCCAGAGAGACCTCTGGTGTTTTGATACCAATCGAAGAAGTTGAAACCCACTCTCTGGCTGAAGGATGGAGTGTTAAAGTTGGCTCCAAGATGGCACCAGAATTGAAGAAAAAGTCGTTGTCCCTTTTGGAAAATCACCAACATGTTTTTTGCTTGGTGCAATGCTGATGTGACCGGAGTACCTGCAAGTGTTATATTACACCAACTGTCTATCCGAAGAGATGTTACACCTGTGGTGCAAAAAAGAAGAGATTTTTCTAAGGAGAAAGCTGATGTAATAGTTCAAGAAGTTGACCGGCTTGCCAAGATGGGGCGCATAAAGGAGTCTCAGTATTCTTTATGGATAGCCAACCCAGTGTTAGTAACGAAAAATAATGGGGAATGGCGTATGTGTATCGACTTTACTGACCTCAGCAGAGCTTGACCAAAAGATCTCTGTCAACTTAGAAGAAGAGTTGCACCTACCTGATCTTCAAGAAACATTTGCCAACTTAGCAAAGATTAATTTAAAATTAAATCCAGAAAAAAAATGTGTTTGGGGTACAGTCCAGAAAAGTTTTGGGGTATGTAATAAGTGAAAGAGGGATAAAGCTTGATCCGGACCAGCTCGATGCCTTATTAAAAATAGACCCTCCTCGAAATGTTAAAGAAGTACAAAGGTTGACAGGAAGATTGGCTGCATTAAATAGTTTTATTTCAAGGTCTTCGGACAGATATGCCCCATTTTTTCAGGCTTTGAAGGATGCTAAAGACTTCAACTTGTCTCCACAATGGGACCAGGCGTTTGATGAAATAAAGAAGCATATGTTTTCTCCCAAAACTCTGATGGATGCTGAAAAGAGGTACTTAAAGCTTGAAAAACTGGCACTAGCCTTGGTGATTGCAGCCAGAAAAATGAGACCATATTTTCAGTCTCATTCTATCATCGTCCGGACGTCTTTTTCTTTGAAGAATGTTCTTCAGAAGGCAGACATATCAAGCAGGATGACCAAATGGTCAATATAATTGGGTGATTATGATATTGATTTTGCCCCACGAACTGCAATCAAAGCTCAATATGTTGTTGATTTCTTGGTAGAGTTCCATTCGGACAGAAGTACTAAACAAGCTACATAAGAGAAAACTAAAAAAAGTGGGTTTTCCGGTTAGATGATGGATCAAGTACAATGGGTTGTGGGGCCGGGATATGTTTAACCTCTCCGTATGGCGATAAATTATACCAGGCTATATGCTTTGCTTTTAGGGCTTCTAACAATGAGTCCGAATATGAGGCCGATATAGCTGGTCTAAAGTTAGCTTTTCTGTGTGGCGCTAAAAGAGTCAGATTAATGAGTGATTCTCAGCTTTTTATCTATCATGCTTAAGGTCAATCTGAGGTCAAGAAGGAGCAGTTGATCAAATACTTATTTATTCTTAAAGAAGTGGCAGCCAACTTCAAAAATGTTAGCTATGAGCATATTCCTAGACCAAAAAACACGCTGGCAGACTCCTTAGCAACCATAACATACTCTGAGTCCTACTCGTAGATTCATGTACAAGAATTCCCATCCATAAAACTAAATCCGAGCAAAAAAGAGGAGGAAGCTTTAATGTACAAATGGTTCAACCCAAAGTCTGGAGATTACCCCTTCTACAATACATCTCTGATGGGATTTTACCTTCGGAGAAGCCTATGGAAATAAAAATAAAACACAAGGCTCGTGGTTTCTTAATCATAAGAGAGGTTCTTTATAAGAAGTCGTTCAGTAGACCTCTCCTGCGGTGTTTGGGGGCTGAAGAGTCCCAAATCGTCTTATCTGAACTACATAATGGAGAGGGATCAATACAATGTGGCTATAAAGCTCTAACCCGGAGGGTTTTGTTGGCCTGATACTATTGGCCATCCATAATGTCAGATTTAAGGAGTTGGTGAAGAAATGTGACCCATTCCAAAGATATGGTAATAAAATTCATATCCCAGCTGTTCCTATGGAGTCGATTTTTGAGCCAGTGCGTTTTGCTCGTTGGGGACTGGATTTAGTTAGGCTTCTACCAACGGCCCGGAGGGTGCAGGACTATTATTGTGGCCATTGATTATTTCTTAAAGTGGATAGAAGCAGCCCCACTAGCAGGAACTAGTTCGAAAGTTGTTATAAAATTTATCTTGTTTAACATTTGTTGCAGATTTGGGGTTCCACAAAAGATAACCATAGATTATGGGCCACAATTTGATAACAAGGATATGGATAATTTATGTGCCTCCAGGGGCATTCAGGATTGCTTATCTCTTTTTTTCCACCCACAAGTAAATGGTCAAGTTGAAGTGGCAAACAGGACTATCATGTCCGGGCTGAAAAAAAATTTAGAAGGGGCTGCAGGGAAGTGGCCAAGCTATTTGCAAGAAGTATTGTGGGAATACCGGACTACTCCTTGAGCTGCTACACAAGAATATCCGTTTGCCTTGGTGTATAGATACAATTACTCCTATAGAGGCAACTCTACCATCATACAGAGTCCATAATTATTCCGAACTGGCCAATGAGTTGGCGATTAGAAGTTAGTTGGACTTAATAGAAAAAAGAAGGGTTAAGGCTCATCTACCAAGGCTTGATGAGAAGCAGAATCGCTTCCAAAATCAAGAGAAGGGATTTTCAGTCAGGGGATAAAGTATTAAGAAAGGTTTTTTTGCATACTAAGGAGAAGTAGTTCGACAAACTAGCTCCAAATTGGGAAGGCCTTTATGAGGTCTCCAAAAAACTTAAGCCTTGGGGCATATAGGCTTCAACACAAAGATGGAAGAATCCTGAAGCACCCATGGAATATTGAACACCTCCGGTTATATCTGGAATGAAAGTTGTGTAAATATTTACTTGTTTAAAGTCAATGTAAATATTTGGGGGCATACTCTTTCCTACGTTGGTGGCGCGAGGAGGTTTTAATGAGGTGCCTGGTTTTTCAATGAAATGTAATGCCTTGTTAAAATACTCTGAGTGATTTGATTACAATTTCTTTCAAGTCTTCGATTTGGTTGAATGTTGACCATTAAACACATGTCATCAGATATTTCAAACACTCTCGTCTTAAATATTTTTAAAATAAATAAGGGCTCTCTAAGAATTAGACATTGAAATTGAAAGCAAGTATGAAACAAAGCAAAAATTAAGTAAGATAAACTCGTCCGGGTAAAAACCGGATAATGATATTAGAACATAGAATATGCCTTGGCCATCCAAGGACTTTGAGTTTTAAGAAAGGCTTAACCGGACTCAAACCAGACGCAATTACAAAAATTCCTTGGTCGTCCAAGGACTTTAGTAGTTCACAAAATTAAGAAAAAAAAGGTAGTTAAAAACCTCAGGGCTTATTCTCTTCGGATGTTCCCGCGTCATCTCTTTTCTTAGGGCCTTTGAGCTCAGTACTTGAGCTCTCCCCGGTTCCTTCTTCTTCATCAGTAGTGTCATCAATTTTACTAGAGTAGTTCTTTTTATCACCATCTACCATCGTATGGAATGGGATATCTTCATACTCTAGATATTGCCACAAAGTACCAAGCGTCATCTTCGGAAACATTTGGTGGAAAAGAAAAACCATATCAGACTTAACTTCGGTATATCTTTTTCTATGGAATCTATCACCCCGTTGGTGTATGCATCAATGCGGGCCTGAATTCTCTGATCATGTTCTTTCACCAAGTCTTCTTTCTCCTTGGTTGCCTTGGACACATCATCTTCAAGGGAAATATTGTCGCTGGACAAGGTCTGAATGGCATCATCTTTAATCTTCACATCTTCCTTCAAGGTGGAGAGATCTTTCTCCAAACTGGAGCACTTAGTTTGAAGCTATGTGTTAGCTTTCTCTGAAGTGGCCAGCTTGGTTGAAAGATATTCCTTGCCCTTCTTCAGTGCCTCAATGCTCTGGTTAGTGTTGAGGAGGTTAGTTGACAGAGTCTCTTTGTCTGTGTTGAGGGTGTTGATGAGGGTGGACTGATTTTTCACTTGCCTCTCCAAATCGAGCACTGGTTGGATATGACCTAAAAGAGAATGAGCCACCGTATCCTGGTCTTCGGAAATAGAAAAAGACTTACCATTGTAGGTTACCATGTTGGAAGAACCTGAAGGACGAAAAGGACCAGCAAAGTCATCTTTCTCTGAATTGGTGAAGTAAAGACCGATGTCCTGAAGGGCTCTAATGTCAAGCCCTCCTCTGGTTCCCTCTCCTAGTTGAAAATCTGTTGGAATTTTCTCTGCCAAAGTAGGTTCAGCAGGAGCTGGTGGAGGAGGAAGCTCTGAAGGGCAAAGAGTTAATTCTCCCCCCCCCCCCCCCCAAGGCGACCTACTTTTTCTTGGCAGCCCTTTCATCGCTATTGGCTTCCCGTTTTCAGTCCTTCTTCGGAGGCCTTGATGTATTTGGTTTTTCTCCTGCCTCCTTGACAGTTTCGTCTTCAACCACTTGGAGCAAGGAGGCATCAATCCCTCATTGGTTCTCCCCTCCTTGGTTATCCGGACCAGTCTCTTCTGTAGCAACTTGAACTGCCTCTGTTGCAGCCTTCTTTTTCTTTCCATTTCCCTTCATCTTGCTAGAAGCCTTGGCTCTGGAGGGCAAGGCCAGTTTGCAATATTTTTCCTATGTTCGCTTAAGAATGACTGTTGGGGGAGGTGGTGTGGTCAATTCTTCCTAAGTGAGATCTCTTCGGCCTGTGGTATTCCACAAATGGGATCTCACCAAGTTACCAGAAGTGAAACAGTTGTGGAAAGCGTTCCCCCAATGTTCTACAGCCCATGCATTCAACTTGGCACATGTAGTCTGCCTCTCCTTCAGATATCCGGTGAACTCCTTCGGTAATACTAATAAGGAATAAATAAGTGATTCAGGAGAGGAATATTTGTAAAAACAAAAACAAATTAAAAAAACAAGATGAAAGACTTACTTGTGCGCTTCCACCTGCTGGTAAGCATGCTTGGGTTAACCTTAGCTTTGATCTTTCTCCCATCCTCCCATGACCCACTGATAAATAAGAACTGAGTTTTCCAGTTCTTCTCTGATTCTAACAAATCATCCACCACTTTGAAGTTGTCTCCCATGTTATGGTGGTAGAATGGGCTGTGATGATTTTTGTATAGGTTGGCCACAGCGGTGAATTACTCCATAGGGAGAGGGATGCCGGACAGCCTCGATGCCATTATGCAGGCAAGGAGGGTATATCGAGCGTTTGGACTTACCTGGCTTGGGCAAAGCTTAATCAGGTGAAAATACCTAACGATCTCTGGGTCTAAGGGGAATCTGAGCCCCCAGTTGAACAGCTCAGTGTGGATAACGATTTCATTGAGTTTGCAGTCCATTGGGATGTCCGGTGTGACTCGCATCCTCACCTTCACTGATTTTGGGATCCCCCACTTAGTGCGGATCCGGCCCAGCTCGGCGGTATGAGTATAAATGTAGTTGATGTTTTGCATGGCCAACAAATACTTCACGTTGACCTTCTGGAATCAAGGTCCTACCTTGCCCTCCAAGCACTCTGGAAGCTCCGGATGAGCCAATTCAACCTTCACTTTTCCTTTCCCTTTTCTAGTCGGAGGCAGCATCCTCAGTTTTCCCAGAGGCTTCAGTTTCGAATGGGGCCTCTTCGGTACTATCTTCTATCACTTTTTCCATCATTGTGGAAGGTTTATCATTTGTTGAGGATGGAAGAGTGTCAGCTTCTGGCTCAATGGTCTGTTCAGATGGTTGAGCATCAGTTTCTTCTAGAGGTCTGGTGTCCGGTTGGGGCTCGGCTCCGGAGGATTTTCCTAGAGAAGCAACTTTGGATGCCTCTGATCCAGAGGACTTATTTTGAGGGGCTCTTATGGAAATTCCCGATCTGGAGGGTTTGTCTTTGGTTGCAGACTTAGAGGCCCCCATTTTGGAAGACTTTGATTGTGAACCAGTCACTTGGGCTTTCATTAGGCGTGTTGTCCGGCGTAGATTGGTTTTCTATGGGGATTTTTTGATATCAGATCCCATGGCTATGAATGGGGAGAGTTTCTTAACGCTTGATACTGCTTCTTCTGTGGCAGTAAAGGGTTGGGACTCCTGAACAGGGGATCCTGATGGGATTGGCGGAAGGTTTGGCTTGAATAGACGTTTAGGTTTTGGATTTCTGGTAGAAGATGATCCCTGATCTGCTTCTAGAGATGGTTTATCAGACTTGTCACCTTGAGAGACTAGAAGACCAGCAACAATGTGTCTCTCTCGTTCAACTTTCTTTGCTTTCTCTAGTTCAGAAAGATTCAACCAATCGTCTTTTACAAGAGCGTTTCTAGCTGTGAACATAAAACTATTCAAGAAAGATTTTGAAAGAAAAGGTGAAAGCTCTGTAAAAGATTCGTAGAGTGGTGAAAATGGTGAAACTAAAAAATAAAGTGATTTATATATTAGTAAGGAAAAAAGCTACTAATACCTATGAGAAGACGAAACGATTCGAGCAATGATTGAAGACGGCGATGACGTAGGAAATATTAAATACAAAGGTTACTTTTTGGGCTTAGTGGGAGCGCCGTTCTAGGTAAAAAACGGCTAGTAGGTCAAATTAAGATGTAACACGTGTCCCACGATCCAAAGAAAAACTCTTAGAATTCTAAGAAGAAATCAATCCGGACAAACCTCGAACCAAACACACAAACGGGCCGGAAAATATCGTTACTGACTAAGTGGGTTTTTTAGTCCTGTCAAAGATTTTTGACAAAGCCTAAAAAATGGGCTACTGATCAGTCCGGATGAATTCACCACTACTCACTGAGAAATCCGGACAGGGGTAATTCGGACTAAAACTGCCCACTGAATTATCCGGACAGGACAAAAGTATTAAGTAACTAAACACCTTTTGACTAAGCTAGGTGCTAATCAGCTTATTAAGTAAATGGGTCCTTAAACTTGACCCGGTTTCATAACTTGACCCGAAAGCCCATAGGTCCATAATTGAGGGTATAAATACCCAACTACTTTCATTAATGAGGGTAATAAATATTTAATACAGCCAGGCAGCTTAAATCTCTCACTACAAAACACCCAAACATTTAATACTCTTAAAACTCTTTAAAAAAACTTGACAAAATTACCCTCAGCTTGAAATTAACCACACTAGAAACGACCATACAAAATAGAAACCAATGTCATATCTGAAACATACAAATTATTTACTAAATAAGGGCATGTTATTGGGCATCCATGAAATCTGGATCAGCTGAAGCTATATACTTCATAAAAACTATCTTATAACTTCGATTAGACTTGTACTTTTTTTTATTATTATCATTTTCTTTATGCGGTATATTATTCCCTACCCCAGTGGCATATGAATATTTTAATGAGATAACTATTATTAATGATTCTTTTTTCATTTTCCATTTTTATTGAAGTGTTGGATAATTCTAAATGTTTGTTAAACATTAAAGGGATTCCTCGAACCCCTTAAAAATTAAAGTATTTGATGATTCTATATGTAGTTTAAAACACTTTCGAGAGTCTTCATACCCCTCAAAAAGTTAAGTGTTGGATGGTTCTAAATGTAATCAAAACACTTCATGGTGTCTTTGAACCCCTTAAAAAGATGTGAGTGTTGGATGATTATAAATATTAATCTAAACATTTAAAAAGTCCACATACTCTACATACGAAAGAGCCCAGAAGTTCTAGGAAAAAAATTGTTTGCTTTCGTACTGATGACTTCGATTGGAATAACAAAGTCATGAAAAATACATTAAATTTCTCCAAATTGAGGATTATTCGAGTCTCTAATGCACTAAAAAAATTTGCAGCTCAATAAGACTTTAATAATATTTATCGGTAGTGCATTGTCTCCCTCTAAATTGAGGATTCTCAAGTCTTTAATGTAGTAAGGACTCTTGTGACTCTATAAAACTTCAATATAAGCTAAGTGTTATGCGTTTTCTTTATTCAAGCTGAGTATTGAACAAAATTTTAAATAATTAATATTGTAGGAGTTCAAAAAGTTTACATCTTTAGTCTAAAACTATTCTTAGGGATCCACGCAATACGACTCAAAGTTCAAAATGATGTAAGAAAAGAAAATAAACATAAATGTAAGCCGAAACTTTCACTAACATATTTTGAAATAAAAAACCAAAGCATAAACAAGAATTCATTCATAAATACAAGCAGAGATGTATAGAAATACAATAAAATTTATATATTACAATGCCCCGACCTCTCAGGGACCGTCATATGTTTTATCAATGTATCGGACTATCGTCAATATTAGTCCAATAAAAGTAATCATTAAGAAATGAACAGAATAGTAAATAAATTATGTATCATGGAGGTAATTGGATAGGTGTCACGTTTAATTATGAATATTGTGAAGGATAGGATTCGGAAATAAACAACTTAAGCAAAACGTAAAGTCTTGGAATTATTTTGTAAAACAAAATGATACCGGGTTATAGTCCCTAAGAGTGGAAATTTAATAATGACGCGTCTTCATTAAGTAACTATCTGGAAGTTACAAGCAGTTGAATAGGAAGTGAGTTCTCACTTCTTGAAAACGACAATTTTAAAATATAGAGAGAATAAATACCTTAAGAAAAACATATTAATTTTTCCTTCTAAATAATCTTGAAAACGAAAATTTTAAAATATAGAGAGAGAAAAAAAGACCTTAAGAAAAACAAATTGATTTTTCCCTCTGAATCAACCACGGGTTTTGGTTCAAGTTCATAATCTAAAGATCAAGGAATGTCTACGTCCTGTAAGTATTTTTCCGCACTATTACCTGATGATTTAATTTGATGGTTGTTACATTAGATTAGAAATCCCAGAGAATTTATAACAAGTGGTATCAGATCCACCATGAAATTAAGTCTTAATTATTCAAATGTTAAGAATAAAATTTACTTTATATGAAATATTTTGATGTAATCTTCATATGCACCGAACTCCGTTTAAAATTCCATTGATCATTGATGTAAATATTATTTTTCAATCTAATAGTCGTCTTATATGTTTTTAATAATGATTACATATAAAAGACTAAGACAAATTAAAGGTTAACAACTGCATCTGTATTATTAAATGTTATCTCGAAAAAAAACCCCGTTGTAGTAATTTATTGGCAAAGAAACTAGAGAGAAGCTTAGCTCTCAACGGCTAGTTTTTTTTTTCGATTTGAGATTTTTCGGTGGTTTCAGGCCGTTAAGCCTGAAATATTTGGCTTCCAAGATGGCTTGGCTTGGTTCTAACCATGCCTGTCATCCAATTTTTATTTTTTCTTTGTTCGATAATCCTCCATGGGCAGGTGCTTCTTCCTCTGCAAGTTTCTCTTCTCCCGATCTTCTATCTAAACATTTGCACTCCTCCTTTCTGTCCGACCCACATTTCTCCGGGTCTATCATGTTTTTTTTCTCTCTTACGTGGCTTTCTTCGTCGGATGGTCTTCGAAGAACTACAAAACTCAGAGTAGTGGAATGATGCTCTGTTTTTTGGGTGAGATATGGTCTTGGTAGCAAGGTCAAGTCAGAGGTTTCTCCAGTGTCACTCTTTATTCATCCTACCATGTTCGCCGTACTCATATTTTATCTTCTCACTGTCGGATTTCTAGGTCGTCACCTTGTCCTTTCGTCGGCTATTTCCTACGACGATTGGGTGTGCGTCATGAAGATCCGCTCTACAACCTATTGCATCGTGCTGAGCTTTGAGACATCATTCCTCAGTCCTTCATGGACTCTGTCCAGCTATAGAAACTCGTCTCAGATTTTTTCTGAGACTCATTAACACCCCCTAGCCTTAAGGTAGATTTGTATAGGGAATTTTTATTTTTGGATTTTTAAAGGAAGTCACGGTTAAAATTTTTGATGAAAGGTCAAATGGTGTCGGTTTTGGTTGAATTTTGGATAGCATGTTTGGGACATCTAAGGCTTCTATTTGACCGGTTCGATTTTTTTTTGGTGCTACGGTTAGGAACAAATCCTTGTTGGAATAGTGGAGTAGTTTTTGTAATATTCTTCATTTTTGTTTCTCTTTTATGTTAGTTTATTATATTTAAAATTGTTGGTGGGTTGTGGATATTTATTAGATTGAATTGGATATACTTGTACCCTTAACTTATCATAATAATAGAAGTGTTTTTGGTGAACTCTTCATAAGTCTCGTGGTTTTTTACTACTCACAACAAAAAGGGTTTTCTATATAAAATTTTCGGTTCTTGATTTATTCTACCGTTGATTATTTTTCAATGATTAGGTTTGTGGTTTTATTTGGTTAATAAATTGGTGAATCATTATTATTGAATATGGTTTGTTGTTTATTTGGTTAGTTGTCTTTAATTTGATCTTGTGGATGGTTGATATACTACTATTTGGATCTAAAAGTTGGTATCAGAGCTCCATACCCCAACGAAACATGATGTTGATGAAATTCTTGGATGTCGAAGATGATGGACCATCAGTCGTGTTCATCAAGTAGAGTAACTTTATTGGAGTGTATCAAGACGGTGTGACTTGATTGAAGTGACGTTAAGGAACATCTACGATGTTATAATAAGAGTGAGCATATATATCTATTGTAAATCTTTATGATTTGGATATGAATCATGACACAACCTAATTAGAGTTAGCATATGTAAGTCAACTGATGGAGGTAAAAATGGTAGAATTTGTTAGGTGCAACTAAATTTCCACATCGGATAGACATGAGTAAGATCACCGTAAATAAGTAAGAACATATCTAAACTAGTATGAAACCTTTTGACTTTACACATTTCTATGATAAATATTAACTCATATATAAACTTTAGATTATTTAGACATATGCCGCATAAATCAAATGTAGAAAAAACTTATTTTACTATTATTTAGTTTCAATAAATCTTCATGATTTTCTTAACCAATAAAATATCATGATTCAATTTTTTAAAATATTTTTCAAACAAATTATAAAACGACCAGTTAAAATTACGAGGCAAATGGAAAAAAGATTAAAGTATGTTTTTATTATAGTAGACTTAAGCCTCTCCTTATTTGGATTTCTCGTTCCGCCACTGCCCATTAATACTGAATTTTATTTCTCGTTTAAAGTTGGTACCGGCCATGTCCTTTTAGAAAAGTGTGTGATAACTTTTTCTTCTCTCATTTACGTGACTAAAGTAATTTGTCGAAAATATAAGGTAACTTATATTTCTCTCTCTTTTATGACTAAACTAATTTCTTTAAAGTATGTATTCTCTCTTATTTCTATCGAGACTAAAGTAATATATCTAAGCGGACTGACTATTACTTTCTTATTTATTAGGATTGGAAAATTTATTTTCTTATCCTTATTTCAATTTACATGGTCATATATTGCTTATGAGGGCGTTCTCAAAGCATGTGAACGGCCCTACTCTTCTGTCAAATTTTAATTACAACTTCTCAGTCTCTGTAATTGAATTTGAATTTACTATCTCAGCACAATCGATTTTAGTAAGTTTTATGTTTGGTTTTACCAAACTAAATATCTTGAATGAGATCAAGGTTGTTGAAGTAAAAAAAAGATGGACTCACATTTTAAGAGGTTTCTCTTTTCTAGCGTCATTGCTCACGGTAATAAGGATTTATCCTCCGACAAGACCATCTTCTGATGCAATGTAAGTCTTTTTCCTTATGAATATTGTTTCTTGGAATGTGCGGGGTCTTGATGATCTTGTTAGGAAAAAAGATGACACTGATTTTATAATTAGTAATAGTATCTCATTGTTGAATGTAGTTGAAACTAAAGTCAAACTTTTTAAAGTCGACTCTATTATTAGGTATATGGTTCCTTTTTGGCATTTTATTACCAATCACTCCTCTCATCATCTTGATAGAATTTGGATTATCTGAAACCCTAGTATTATAACTATTTATAGGTTATTCCAATACTCTCAGTACATTTATTGCATGGCCCAGTGTCATAATTTTAATGCCTCATTCAAGTTCACTGCCATTTATGATTTAATGTCGCTCAAGATCGTACACATCTTTGGGTGATCTAATAAACATTTGAAAGAAATATAAGGGCATCCCATGGGCCTCCTTGGGGGATTTCAATGTCATTCATCTTCCAGAGAAGCGATTAGGCTCCTCCTAAAACTAGTCATCGGGAATTGATAATTTTAATAATTGATGCTATCTCAGTAAGCTCAGTGATCTCTAATCCACTGGATTCCACTTCTCTTGGATTAATAAATAACCTATTCATCCCATCCTTTCCAAAATCGATCGTGTTCTAGTCAACCCTGACTGGGACGGTCTCTTTCGTATGTATTTTCCTCATTTTGGTTTTCTTTGTTCTTCCAATCATACTACTGTCACCCTTAATCCATCCTCAGTTCAAAAACATTGTTTCCAAAAGCTGGAATCTTCTTATCTCTTCTGTTTGTATGAGTCTTGTCACTGATAACTCAATTGTCTTCATCATGAGCTTGCTTTCCTTAATCGTAAAGAGTTTAACGACATTAGTTCTAAGGTCTCTAATGCTCAAAACATTCTCTTAAAAGCTCAATCTAATCTCGCTCTTGACCCTCTCAACCCTATCTTTGTCACAAAAGAAGTTGAGGCTTCTACGACTTTCATCTTTCTTAGTCGTGCAGAAGAATCCTTCCCCAAGCAAAAATCTAGAGAAAACTAGATTAAGCTTGGTGATAAAAACACCACATTTTTCCACAACATTATAAAAACTCGTATTTTCCGTAACAAAATTAATTCTATCAATACTAATCATGGTATCACTGTTTCAACTCCCGCTAGTGTTTCCAAGGTCATATGAGTTACTCTGAGGACTCCTTTGGTACTAAGCATCATGTTGGTTATCTGGGGTTGGATAAAGTTTCCTCTTTTATTTCCTCTAAATTCAATGATACTGACAAGACCTTTATGATTCGTGAGATCACTAACGAGGAGATTAAGTCTGTCTTTTTCAGTATTGGTACTAATAAAATGTCTGGTCTTGATGGATTTAATTCCAGTTTCTTCAAATCCACCTGGAATATTGTTGGGCAGGACATTTGTAATGGTATCCTCGAGTTTTTCCAAACCGGAATTCTTGATACCTCTTCGAACTCCACTTCCATTGCTCTCATACCAAAAAAGGATTCCCCTTTTGTGGCTGCAAATTTTAGACCTATTGCTATTTGTAATGTTGTTTACAAGACCATCTCTAAAATCTTAGTTAATATAATTAAGGATTCGTTCTCATATCTGATTGATAATTCTCAATCGGCTTTCGCTTCGGGTAGGAATATCTTGGATAACATCCTTTCTTTCTCAAGAACTTTTAAGATGTTATCATACGAATTTTAGAGATAAAAGGATAGCCCTTAAAATTGATCTTTTAAAAGCTTTTGATTATGTTCGTTGGCATCTCATACTTGACATTCTTGTAGCGATGAACTTCTCGGAAAAAATGATCATTTGGATCATCAACTGCATCTCCTCCCCCTCTTACTCCATCAATATTAATGGAGATCCTTACGATAACTTAAAAAGGTTGGGTCTCAGGCAAGGGGACCCGCTTTCCCCTTTTCTCTTTCTCTTTGTCATGCAAGTCATTTCCAGTACCCTCAAAGAGAAGAGTAATGACAAAAACTTATGGTTCCATTGGAAGTGTCACAAACTCAAAATTACAAATCTCTGTTTTGCAGACGATCTTATGATTTTCTGTCATGGTGATGTCAACTCTCTTCTCCTCATCAAAGAGGCTCTGGATGATTTCTACTCCCTTTTTGGTCTAAAATTTTAACCCCTTTAAAAGTCATATCTTTCGGTCGGGTATCAACAATCCTCTTCGCTCCGAGCTTTTGTCTATTATGAGTTATTTGGAAGGTTTTCTCTCAGTCAAATATCTGGGAGTCGCCCTTCTTAATGGTCGTTTTACCCACTCAGACTGCTGACCTCTTCTTCATAAAATTATCGCGAGGATTGATTCTTAGACTTCCAAGCATCTGTCATATGCGGGTAGACTTCAGCTTATCAAATCTGTCTTATTTGTTGGTCAAGTTTCCAGGTCCTCCATCTTTATCCTCCCCTCTAGGATCATTAAAGGCTGACCCAGAACCTTCGTCGTCTTCTTTGGTCGGGTTCCGCTATGAAAATCTATGGGGCCAAAGTGGCTTGGTCTAATATCACCTCTCCCAAAAAAGAGGACGATCTTGGGATCCTGGATATAAAAATATGGAATCAGGTGGTTGTCCTTAAAAATCTCTGGTCTATTATAAGTAATAACAACCACTCTATCTGGCGTGATTGGATAAAATTAGAAAAAATAAAATAAAAAATAATTTATGGGATCTTTCTATTGGTTCCTCCCCTTCTTGGATTTGGAGGAAAATTCTATATTTGCCCGTTGGCTAGTAATTTGTACAGGGTGACTATTGGAAATGGTTCGAGTACTTTCTTCTGGTATGACATTTGGCTTCTCACTAGCTTCACATTATGGTTTCAATATCATCAAGGATTCCCGACTCGGGAAAAACCTAAATGTATCAGATATCATTCTCGATAGTCATTGGAATTGGCCTCCAACATCATAATTCCTAGGGCTAGAAGTTGTTCTAATCTTCTAGAGATCAACAACCTCACCATCACCATGCCCCTTCCAAATATCAACTCCTATGATGTTCATTTTTGGATTGCGAAGGCTGGCCGCATCAACTTCACAAACAAGGATACCTATAACACTATTCGTACGCCTGCCCCTGTTTTGGGGTGGCCGGGTTAGTAGGGAATAAATTCAATATTTCTCGTTACTCATTTATCTTATGGCTTGTTAACATGGGAAAACTTTCTATTAGAGATAAACTTCTTAGTTGGGGTTTCAACACCCCACCTGATTGTGCTTTATACAACTCTGCTTCTGAAACTATTGTCCATCTCCTCTATGAATGTAGTTTCACTCAGATTATTTGGACATTTGCTAGTTCAAAACTAGGTTTCCATTTTTCCGCTTCGTGTTGGCAGTCTTGGGTCTCTGAGACGTCAAATTGGTCTCACTTTCGAAACCGCCGCATTTGGCGCTCTTGTTTTTGCGCTGTTATTTATCACGTCTGGAAAGAGAAGAACTCAAGAATTTTTTGTTCTCCTTCGGCCAATGCCTCTCTGGTTATCACCGAATCTTCTCTGATCATTGGTTCAGATTCTATGGCACCAAGATTTGTTGACCTATGTAATTGTTTTTAATGCTATTTATTTATTTATTCTTCTACTTTATTTGCAGGTCCCCTCCTTCATGGTTTTGTCCGTTGCCTTCCATTTGTGTGGACTTTCTTGAAGTTACTCTATGTCGGCTCGATTGGCCCTTGTTACGTTATTTTAGTTACTCTAGTTTATCTCTGTTGTCTTGACATTCCTACTATGTTTGTTTTAGCAGAATCTTATCTATCGACCTTTTAATATGGATTGTATCTCTTCAGGATATGTCATACGTCCTACGTAGTTGTATGTGATGAGGGAGAATAAAAGACATATGGAAAAATTGTAAGGAAGTGTTTTTATTGGGGAAATATTGTAAAAAGAACAATAGAAGTAGTTATTATGAATAGGTGGAGAAATATAGGGACTAAATCACTTTCTCTTTCTACTTAGTTTAGCTCTCACTTTTTCTCTCTAAAATGACTCCCTAACAAAGTACTTAATACAGTATGGATCTCATATATTCGCCTAACGCAAAATTACTCATGAGCTACTTCTTAATTCATCAGTATGAACATATTTTATTTTATTAAATATTTTTTTCGCATCGAAAAAAATATTATCTATATATATAATAATAGCAAAGAGTTAATATATACTACTCAATTTTATATTTGATTTATTTAAAAGTAAATAAATATTATGAATTACGATTTAAACCAAACAGCAATTCGCTGATTAAAAGCTAGTAATTCATTGGCGGCTATATTATAAAAGGATTTTGGCGTTAAAGAATTAGTGTTTGCAATTGTATACGTGCATATGCAAATTAATTATGATAGTTATATACAGTTATAACTGCAGTCTAACGGCATAACCACGACTGCACTTGTATAGTCGGTCAATTGTCGTGGTTTCATAATTACGTGAAACTATTAATTAAGTGGACCGTGACGTCAATTAAGAAAAATAATATACTTTCTTAATATATTTATATAAACAGAACCGAAGTCGAAAAAAAAAATAAAGTGGCAGTTAATGCTACTGCTTCGGTAAAGAGTAAAGTTATATATATAATTAAAATTTATATTATAATAAAATTATTAGAATATTTATTTTAAAAGAAAAGCATCTTTATCATCTAGTCTCTTAGGTTGCATGTACTGTTAATCGTTTTGTGCGTGTTGTGATGTATATAAAATGTGTTTTATGTGATTGTTTGTTGGTTTTGGTGCTGTTTCAATATTTCTTAGATCCCTACAACGTGCATGTAAAAAATAGAATAATTTGCATCTCACCATATGTGTATTATAATACAATCCGCATATTTATCATGTATGAATGCAAACAACTCGCAGCATAGCCTTACGCAAATATATGTGTAAACAATTCGCAACCTTTCATTGTCAAAGTTGTTGCAAACAATTCGCATGAAATCTTGAGAGTTGTGTTAAAAAATTCAACGCCTGAGAGTTGTTTGCAAGTCTTATTTTTACCTGAGAGTTGTTTAGAAACATACCCGAGAGTTGTTTGCAACTAAACCCTAAGAGTTGTTTGCAACTACAAGGTGGTTGTGTTGTTGTTCACTTATGGGAGTTTGTTCAGAAATGCAACTGTTGATTTGTGTTTTTGCAAGAAGTATGACAACAAATCCAAGCTTTTAGAGGTTAGGATTGGTGAGCCTTTTGAAATTGCTGAGAGAGTAGCGTTTTATTGTTGCCCACCTCGAAGCTACAAGAAACACACCCTTCTACACGCTTTTGAAGGCGACATTCGACCTCCAAAATGTGGCAGAGATGTCTAAGAAGAAGTTTTATTTGAACATTGAGTGGATTGTGGAGATGTTCTTGGTTGATCAAGACGTCTTTCATTTTGGGTAGAAGTTTGTGAAGCTAACAACGAGCGATGTAAAGGTCATTTTTGGGCTGAAGTACGGCACAGAGGAAGGTTTTAACAAAACCCGGAGCATTCCACAACAGATACGTAAACGAGAAGGAGAACGATTCAAGGATGATGAGAACATACTTCATTGGTGAAACTAGGCATGGGCATTTTAACCGGAACCGAAAGAACCCCTTGAACCGAAAGAACCGGACCGAAGCAGATTTGGTTCTTTCATAATACCCGAATGGTTCTAGTTTTCAATTACCCACAATTCTCGGAACCGAACTGAACCGAACCGAAGAACTGTGGGTACCCGTTAGGAATCGAACCTGTATTAACCCTTAATTTTGATTTTTTTTGAAAATATATTTTATTTTTTAAAGTTAGAATCCCCTAAATCTGTCTTTTATCATTGACCTCTAATTATGTTTTCTTTAATAAATGACAACATAGTTAATTCAAACTGGCGACATATTTACAAACTATTATGCGTATAAACAAAATAACAAAATATCAACCTTTATATAATCTAATAAACTTGATACCATCTCTCCATTTTCTTTATATTATTAATATTATTCTTTAATATATTAATTTTGAATATTTCTTATATTTAGTATTTTTTCTTACAATCTAACATAACTTTATTGTTTTAAAGTGTAAAACCGGTTTTATATATGTTGATATTGCAGAGCATTTAAAGATCCAAAACTACTCGATTGGAACCGAGTTAAGTACCCATACCAAACCGAACTAAGAAGAACCGAACCAAACCAAACCGAAATTTATTCGGTTCCTATATGGGTACTAGTTTTGAATAACCGAAAGAACCGAGAACCGAATCGAACCGAACCGAACATAACAGAAGAACTGAATGCCCATGCCTAGGTGAAACGTCGAGGAAGAAATGACCGACGAATATTAAAACCATCACGAACACCATCTTAAAGTTACCTATAAATCTAGTTTTTGTTATAAGCAGGATGTTGAGCTGCACTAATATAGCATGTTGTGGAGGGTTTTGCAAGTAGTTATAGCAAGAGCTATCAACCAAGGAGAGAAGCATGAGTTGGAGGATGTTGTGTGGCTGTTGATATTGTTTTTGTGCCCAACCCTATTCTAATCGGTCTCTGGAGATGTAATGGGTTGGAGTGTGTTTATTTTGTCAAAGACCTCAGCAGAATAAACGATTACGGATGGTCTGGATTAATATCGTTGAAGCTTCTCCAGTCTATCAGGACATGTTTAGAAGAGGGAAAAACCGATAGAGTTATCGGGTTGGGTCGTACTTCTAACCATAAAATTGTTTTATTTAGTCCAAATATTAGTTAACACAGAGCTTTGATGATAATAATTTTCCCAATACAGCCCTTCGTCATGGAGCACTCAACAATTAGGCTTGAGCTCGTAAAGCCATACATGATCCCAAGGTTCTTCAAATGGTGGGGATTGGAGTCCTAAACATCGACTGTGCAACTGCTTGGAAGACTACCTATGCTGGGAGATGATGAGGTATAAAACATATAGTTATATAGAAAACTCGTAGGCATTAGAATTACAGACAACTCTTTGCTATCAGAGTTGCACACAACTCTCGGGCATGAGAGTTGCATACATCTCCAACATGATAGAGTTCCCAAAAACTCTCAGGATATTATGAGTTGTAAATAACTCTCAGGCTTTATAGTTTGCAAAAAACTCGCATACGATCATGAGAGTTGTGAACAACTCTCATATTATTTTTGCAAAAAACTCTCAGGCTATAACCTGATATTTCCAAACAAGTCGTGTGTAGCTATATACTTTTATGTTCTTCCCTTTTTAGGTTTTGGAAGCTCCATTACCTTTGACAGAGGCTGAAAGAGAAGCATTCGGAGAAGAAGTAGGAAATAGAGATTTAGATGTTGCACCGGTTTTACCAGAAGAAAGACTAAGGAAAAAAAAGAAAAGCGCAACTCCAAAAACAAGTAAAAGGGTGACACAAAAACGGAAAGACCCTAATCAGGACATCCCAATCAGAGTTCAACCACAAACACTCCCCGGAACAGTAATTCCACCAACGCCAATCGAAACAACCCAGCAGGAGGTCGATAACGAGGAATACGATAAAATGAGTGACACGATCAGTAATTTTATCCTCAAACGCAGACAGACTACTCCAAAGAAGTCTGGAACTGAAGCAAGATCAAAGTAATTAAAGACATATAGCGATAAGAATAAGTACCAGCGGAAGATCGACACACAGACGAAAGAAGTAAGTAGGAATTTGAGCCTTATATAAACATATATTTAATCAGCATGGAATATGGTATAATTCGTGTGCTAATACTTTCTTATATTGAAGCGTTAAGGTTAAATGTAGCAGAACTTGAAGAGCAACAACACCGCAATGCTGTCTCGTTACCCAGTTTCCAGAGTGGAAGCCATGCAAATGAGAAGGAACCGGAGCTACCAGCATTGCCAACAGAAGCGGCGTCCATTGAATTGCAGGAACTTGTACCATTTGAAATTTAGTATAATGAACTAAATTAGGACGGGCAAATGCAGGAGGCTGAAAAGTATGATGGAGTACCTGAAAAGAATGATACAACTAATTGTCCTGCGAAAATGGTGGTTTAAGAAGAAAAAAAAGGCAGACGGGCCATCTGAACAAAGACTGGAAGAGTTATTGGTCACCACAAAGACGCCGCAGAGAGACAGACAAACAAGTCTCCTCCTACAAAGGAGGCAACAACAGGTCGGAGTCATCCAAAGAAGCCAGAAAGATATGAGTCTCTTATGAATAACCGATAACTCGTACCTCATATGCCAGATGAAGTAGGCTACCAAGAATACAGAGCTAAGGAAGTGGAAGCTCATGAGAAGGAAATGAAACTGGAAGAATCTGGATACGGACGCAGAAAGCCGTGACGATGTAAGTGGATCTGAAGTACATTAAGATTCAAATATTTTAATATATTGTTGTGATGAAATTGTCTCTTAATTTATATTATGTAGAGGAAGCAAAAATGTTGGGTTGTTAAGTTGAGTTTTTAAAAAAAAAACTAGCATGTCTAGTTTTAAAATAACCAGCATCTATGTATTTAACCAAAAATTGCAAAACATTTTTGAAAACAACTCGTAACATATATTTTACAAACAAATCTAGTGGTATGTTTGCCAAACAACTCTCTGTTTGTATGGTTCAAACAACTCGCAGGGTAGGTTGTCTGGTATACCCTGAGATATGTTTTGGTTAACAACAATTTACATCTTAATGTGCATTATCTATTCAAACAACTCTCAGGGTATGTATTTCAAACAATTCGCGTTTGTCTCGTACTAACAATTCGCAAACTGTTCTGCTCTATTTTCACACAATTCGCAAAATGTTCATTTTCAAAAAACTCTCAGGATTGTTATGTTAGTCCAAATAACTCTCAGGTTTGATATGAAACAGCACACAGGCTGACAACAGCCACAACAAGAACAATAAAATCAAGGAGAACAAAAAAATAACAACAACCAGCCTTGGTAAAGAGTGAAAGGCTAACACAGACCAAAGATGTACAAGACGTAGCTCCGTAAGATTCAGAGTCTGCCCATCCCTGTAAGAAATCGAAACTACTTAGCCAGAAAGAAGCACCAGTAGAAGTCCAACAACAAGGCAGAGATGTAGCTGAAAAATAAAAAATGGCCTACGCAAAGTCAGAATCACTGAGCCAAGCAGAAGTTGTACGACCCCTACCGAATCAACTGGAAAACATAGAAGACCAAGCTCCAAACTTAGTCGATACGCACGATAACACAATACGTTTACCAAATGTATTTATTGGTGGTTTTTCCATTTAAGTTTCACAATCATTTTAAAATGAGATTGATAATGATGAGTATGATATTATGATACAACGGTCTTTCGAGAATATGTCAGAGGATGTGATAAATGAATTTTGTCGACGGGATCCGGAGAGAATGTCGAAGCAGTCAACGACATTGGTTGTCGTAGATCGTGTGGTAAGTGGATTTTAAATTGATTTTGAAAGGTGTGTATTTAGGATTTTACGATATTTGTAAAATAATTTTATAAAAAATCTCAGCGTTCCCAGAGAGTTGTTTGGATATCTATTATTCAGAGTTAGAAACAAGTCTAATAACTTGGAGTACCAAACAACTCTATTAGCTTGGATAACCAAACAACTATCATCATATTCTAAGAGTTGTTTGATACTCTATTAGATTGTAGTATCAAACAACTCTCGGACTATCATGAGAGTTGTTTGCAACTGAGAATATCATGATGCTTGACACAAATTCTTTTTTATTTTGTATTATATATATATATAATGAAGGAGGATGACCTGCTGCCTAATTTTAATCTACTGACACCAACACAACAGCCAGATGTAAAGGTAAGTGTCGTAGAAGCTCCAAAGGCACCGATAAATCTCATCGACTGGCCAAAAAGAACACATACAATTTAACTGATCGACATTGGTGAATAACAAAAAATACTTTTAATTAAAACCAGAAAAGACTCACCCGGTCTATCGGTATGGTATTTACCATTGTACCAGTTTTCCTACAAACTTGACATGCAAGTGAGTGATGTATTGGCGCTACCTTTCGAAGAGGACCTCAACTACAAGGTATCCACTTGTCAAACAACTCTCATATATGTTTCAAATAACTTTCATATATTTTATTAAATAAACAACTCATTTCCCACTATAATTTCATAGATTACGGGCGATTGGATTCTAAAGATGCTTAAACAAGTAAATTGGAAAGTTCCATGCAAAACTTTCCCTGAAGCAAAATTTGACTACATACAAATTTATGGCATGACTACGCTAAGTTTAGCTATAAAGTACAAAAACCTCACACGTTATCGTTGTAATGTACTATTCCTTGAATGTATCATCAAATAGAAGTAGGAGAGAAAATAACAAATGTAGTCGACGATGTTTTTAGAAAATCTTCTACAGACATGAATTTGTGCTCATTCCAGTATACAGCAAGAATAAGGATACAATCAAACATTGGAAGTTGCTCATTATTGATACAGACACCAGTACGGTAACAAATTACAACCCACTCATGCCTATTAAAATCTAAACAACGAACTACACAACAAGGGACACTTGTTCGGCTAGTAAGACACCTAACTACTACTAGACTATTAGGGTACTTGGAATACTTGTAAAACACATTTTAAAAACAACTTCCATAATAGTCTACGAATTGTTTGCAACTTTATTATTCTCTAGTTGCAAACAACTCTCAGGACAGTCTGAGAGTTGTTTGCAACCCCAAGGTATGAGAGTTGTTTGCAACTCTTTCAGCTTTGAGTTGCAAACAACTCTCAGACTGTCCTGAGAGTTGTTTGCAACTAGAGTATGAGAGTTTTGTGCAACTCTATTAATTAACTAAGTATTTATTTTTGCTGATCCTTAACATAAATTATTATAACTAGCTGCAATATTGTGTCGAGAAATGATACTTACTTCATTCAAGGAACATGTACAAGGTGAAAAATAAAAGAGAGATTCCACAATAAAAACGAGGAACCCTCGACTGTGGTATTTTCATCTATCAATACGCCAGAGATATTATAAAAAAGGATACGTGCAGGAGAAACCATGAAGACAATGGTAATAGAGGCCATAACGGAAATGTTTTATTATTTCCTAAACGATGTAAACACTAATTGACACTGGTAGTAATCTTTTTTATGTCGAAAACTGTGGAGGGAGCCTTTTGGATATAAACACTACCAGACTTTTTTTGGTGTACATATATTCCTTGTAATTTTTCGGTGTATATATAGAGTTTTTTGTTTCAGAAATATGAAATATATGATATTTTCGAACTCACTTGAAATAACAGTGGGTAATTTAGCACAACATCTCCAATATTGACAAAATAATTTTCACGTATACAATAAAAAAAATTGCATAATTTCCTGATATATACAATAAACAAAATTACTACTAAATAATTCGCAACATATACACAATTCTCAGGAGTAAACTACACCTAACATTTCGCATCATATCCTAATATATACTAAATAATTAGAAAAGATCCTAAACAATACGAACAGACTATGGCGTCTGCCTTGGTAACCGGTAAGTGCATTGAGCACGCAAAAAACCATCTAATCAAAATATCCCATTAATTGTTGATTGGACAGATGAGGCTATTTAATGATTAATATAGCCACCACCTCACTAAGACTCCCTCTTTTCCTATAAATAATAGTAACGAGAGGCTAATTTAAAAACAAACTTTATATTTCAAAAACTCATAACATCTTCGATTTCCAATCACCATTGATGATGAAAAAATATTAAGAACGGAAAGATAATTGAAAAATATATAAAAAAGGAAAAGTTAGAAAGATCCACAAGAAAATACCCTCACTGAAACCCTAGCAAAAAATGATCTCTCCCCCTATAAGAAAATATCAATTAGCTTTTATAGCAATTGTTGTGGGCTTTTTGGCCTATTGAGCCATTGGACTTAAACAATTGGTCCATTAGAGGCTAATTCATCCCACAAACTTACTAAGTAAAAACATATTTACTTCTTATTACAAAGTACATATTGGTTAAATATTCCAAAAATCTGACTTGCGAATCGTGTAAAATCTTCCCTCATCAGTAGCCCCCCTAGTCCTTGCGAAGAATTCTAAGGAAGGACTAGTTTTGTCACTACTTCAGATTTTACTTGTTCCTTATTTGTAGCCCCCCAATCGTTGCGAAGAATTCTGAGAGATGAGTAATTTTGGCGCTGCTTCAAATGTTACCTGTGAAAACATAAAATGTCTTGGCCAACAGATGTAGACCAACAGATGTAGAAAATGTAGACCAACAAATGTTAGAAGATCCATCAGATCCAAAATAATAAATTTTGAGTGTTGACCAACTAATGTTGGAAGATCCTTCGGATCCAAAATAACAAATCTCATATGTTGACCAACTAATAGTTGGAAGATCCTTTTGATCCAAAATAATGAACTTCGAATGTTGACCAATTAAAATTGGAAGATCCATTAGATCCAAAATAATAATGAATTTTAATTATAGACCAACTACTGTTGGAAGATCCTTCGGATCCGAAATATAATGAATTTCAAGTGTTGACCAACTAGTGTTGGAAGATCCCTCGGATCCAAAATAATAATGAATTTCAAGTGTTGACCAACTAGTGTTGGAAGATCCCTCGGATCCAAAATAATAATGAATTTCAAGTGTTGACCAACTAGTGTTGGAAGATCCCTCGGATCCAAAATAATAATGTTGACCAATTAAAATTGGAAGATCTCTTAGATCCAAAATAATAATGAATTTCAAATGTTGACCAACTAGTGTTGGAAGATCCCTCAGATCCAAAATAATAATGAATTTCAAGTGTTGACCAACTAGTGTTAGAAGATCCCTCGGATCCAATTAACCAAATCCAGCAGTAGCGGCATTCTTGCTTCTACTCGAGAATATGACACTTCATGATCATGTACTTCTAAAACACATGCGTTGTTCTCCTTTTGAGAGGTCTTTCACCGGTATCAAACTTGCGCTATAGATAGCACCAACGACACATTTCCTATAACTAAATTGAATATGAGAGTGTACCCACCTAATATCGTCCAGTGTCTATCACTGTCATATCTACCTGTCCTATATTTGCATCCAACTGGGATAAAATATTACTCTTGAAGGACACATGCCCTAATATGTAGTAACATGCAGCTCCGCAACTTAAAGAAAGAGAAAATGTCGAAATATCAAAGGCAAAATGAATATGTTTAGGCAAAGTAAATTCAAAATCAAGCTCAAGACAAAGTTGCATAGTTTCGCAGTAGTGTTGAGAAAACTATTCGCAAAATTGAATATTTATACTTTCAATAACCCTGATTACCAAAAGTATAAAGCCGTAAAAACTTTAGCACATCCTAATGTCACTTTGAGAAGGTAGTTGTGCGAAAGTAAAGTGGCAAATTTCATGGTCATTAATACTGATACAATATATATATATATATATATATATATATATATATATATATATATATATATATATATATATATATAAGCAATAACACGTTATAACTCCTTTCTGAAAGAGCCAAGATCTACTCTCGGTGTTGGCCCACAAAACTAAGCATCAAGAAATAGGCAAACCCAAGCTAGAAATGGGATGTTATTAATCAATTGAAAATAGTTGTGCAAAAGCAAGGAAGCCTCCGGATGCAAATATAAATCCAACAAACTGTAGAGAGAAAGAGACAAACCCGCACATTCACCAAAGATGTTTGAACACGCTTGTTCAAACCAACACTTCTTGCTCTTTCCTCGGGTTTCTGACTCGTAGCCTTCTGTTGATTTCTTTGAATCTGGTTTCCCATCTTTACTAAGTTAACTCCAACAGGTCTCTTGCCAGGTAAGATATTATTTCTCTGCCTCTTCTTTGGAAACTCTTGTTGGTTTTATGATGAAACTGAGATTGATTCTCCTTGTAGCAGGAACTGAACTGGTTACTCTACATTTAACAACTTGTCCAACATGATAGATTGAGCTAGGGTCACTTCCTGGTCCTATTCCAAGTTCAGATCTAGGAGCAAATCCTTGGAACCCATTGTAGAACCAGACAAAGCATCCATGCTTTTCAATCTTTGTGATCCAGCCTTGTACTACCAATCCATTAATTGCATCAGCATAAAAACACAAAACCCGAAGTTTTGATTTCACCTGCAAGAACATCTTTCAAGGATACTCGTATCAAAATAGATAAACTGCTAGTAATATAGAAATTTTCAAGTATACAATGGTACAGTTTAGATAGCTAGCTATATATATTCATCCATGGAATCAATACATAATTATAAAATAAAAACAAAAAGGTTGTCGGAGTTTTAGGTCTCTATTATACTTTCAGATGGTAATAATTTTTATTTTTTTTCTCTATAGTGCTTGGAACTAAAAATGCTTGTTATGTCTGTTTTGATAACCATTCTTCATCACCTCAAACGCACTATTTTGATAATCAAACACATACGTAGATCCAAAAGGATTGCTTGTAGAGGCCTATGTCTGAATAGCTGCTCGGCTACAGTCACCACGAATTTCTTGCAACAATGTATTGTACCTTTATCCAAGATGAACTATGCACTCATATATGAGAAACAAGCACATAAATTGAAAGGAAAACTAATAAAATTCATCAACAGAGCGTGTAAGTTTGTTGTGTCTGTTTTGGAGCGCAGACATCATGCACATGTTTACTGCCTTGGGTGACATGGGAACACCCCATCTGCAGCACCGAATAGACCCAATTTTGTGGGCAACTGTAAACACATTACCTGATTCGATTGTTGTCGCTCTTGATATCATATAAAATTAAGTTTCTCGCATACGAAATACTGAATATGGAGATCTTCTGATATCAGTACGCCATTGAAAAACCTAATCGATCAAACAATTTGGTTGCAGCGAATTCATGGTTCGAACTTCTCGACAGAGAGGTTAATTGAAAAAAAATCCAAATAAGGCCATGAACGAAACTACAACGAGAGTTTAACAACAACAAATCTGTCGCTTCAACGCAACAACAGACCACCTTTCTCGTCAAAACCCTAGAGCTGAAGGGTCAATACTTTTCCCAGATTTCTCGAGAAACCTGGATGAAGATTCTTTTGACTCTTGATCCTCTTGGCAAAGCTTTCTCAATGGCCCAACAATTAAATCAAATTTCTCTTTTGTTAGGATTGCACATGCAACATCACCGACTCCCACAGCCAATAAAGATCCTCCCATATGTTCACCTAGAACTGCTCATTCACCAAAGTAGCTTCCTTCCCGTTTTTTATTTCATAGAGAGCTCTGCTTTGCTCTGCTGATCATTCTCCTCTTCTGGCTTGTCAATCTTGAGGCTGAAAGCATTTGCGTTTCTGATGACTGAGTCCGGCGAGCCGTGCTGGTCGTAGGCGACGGATTTCGACGTTGGAGAAAGCTATGATGATTCCAGTCGATGGACATCTTCCGTTTAACGGAGAAGATGACGATAATCGCCTTAGGAATTGTATTATTATGATTCGCGTAGTCGAAATCAATGTCGCTCGATCCGGTATGAAACTGCCCAAGTCCTCATTCGAAGGCTTTCTGGTGAGAAAGAGTTGGTTTTGAAGTGGATTTCTAGATCTGGGAATCATGTGTGAAAGACTTGGATCCATATCTGTAAAATACAAAGAAAACACAAACACAAACATTAATACGAAATTTTATGAAGATATTAACAAAACAATAGATCCTGCAAAATTGTTAGATGAATCAAGAAATATTATAAACAAAGAGAGAATAGCGAGCAGTGGTGTGTCCAAAATTGTTCAGAGAGGATAGCAAGAATGATCGTCGTTAAAGCTTGGGTTCGAAAGGGAGAGGTTGTGGTGGTTGGCGATGGCCATGGCGAGGAGGCCGATGAAGCTTTGGCTCTCCCGAAGGCGAGTTTGAGTACATAGCAGCGAGTCGGAGGGTAATCCTTTAGGATTCGATTGATAAAAACGATGCTCGTAACGGTTTTGGATATGTTATCCGGGTACCGGTCATCTTCCCACAGACGGCGCCATTTGATGATGAAAAAATATTAAGAACGGAAAGATAATTGAAAAATATATAAAAAAGGAAAAGTTAGAAAGATCCACAAGAAAATACCCTCACTGAAACCCTAGCAAAAAATGATCTCTCCCCCTATAAGAAAATATCAATTAGCTTTTATAGCAATTGTTGTGGGCTTTTTGGCCTATTGAGCCATTGGACTTAAACAATTGGTCCATTAGAGGCTAATTCATCCCACAAACTTACTAAGTAAAAACATATTTACTTCTTATTACAAAGTACATATTGGTTAAATATTCCAAAAATATGACTTGCGAATCGTGTAAAATCTTCCCTCATCAACCATGTCTAGCTCCGGTTCTTTAGGTGACTCCTGGTCTTCCATAACCACCAACAGAAGCTCCGGCTTAATCTCTCTGGTAGCACCACCCAACAACCCAACCTCTGTACTGCACTTTGAACTCGACTAATTTTCGGCTAACCTTATGTCGGTTGAAGTGGTTCCCCTGGTGCTGCACCTCAACCAACAAAGGTTCCAAACAAGCGAAGGAAGATGAAGGACACTGAGGGGGAAAATGAGGAAGATGCTGGTCCATTGGGGGAGGGTCATCAGATGGAGGTAGATAACAAGGAGAAATAACATAATGGAGATGCTGATGATGAGCGAGAAGAGAAGGAAGAAGCCGAAGAATCCTCTAGTGATGACTGATAGTTACTGCTTCTGTTATTTGTTTTTTTAATGCAAACTAACAAACACTAAAGGCGGTAGTATTTTTTTTAAGTGGTTAGTGCATGAAGCTTGTTATGGCTATGTAATCTTTTTTTGTATAAACTTTTGATCAATGTAAAAAGTTTATGAAGTATTGTTATTTTGCAAACAAATCTCAAGGTCACTTTGAAAAAGAAATCTCTTAATCTATATTATAAATAGCTATTAGGAATTAATATAGAAACAATACACATTCCTCTGTTATACAGACTCAGGGGAAGGACGTGCAAACAATTCGCATCCTCATATATGTATGTGAAACAATTCACACCCTAGTAGTTGCAAACAACTCTCAGTAATAGATGGGAGTTGTTTGCATCTCTTATTCGCTGAGAGTTGTTTGCATCTCAGTAATACCTGAAAGTTGTATACAACATCTTAGTATGAGAGTTGTTTGCATCTTAGTATTGCTTGAGAGTTGTTTGCAAACTATAAACCTGAGAGTTGTTTGCAATCTTATACCCAGAGAGTTGCAAACAACTCCAAGTAGTACCTGCAATCTTATTCCTTGAGAGTTGTTTGCAAATCTTAGATTACTTGAGATTTGTTTGCAACTCTCAGACTATACTGAAAGTTGTTTGAAACTTTATTCCTAAGAGTTGTGTGGGGAAAATAAATTTATTAACCAAACAACTTGCATTTCATTACTGTAATACAAACAATTCGCAATATGTGTAAATGAACAAACAACTCTAAAAATATTTAGTGTATTGTCCACAACAAGCACAATACTACAAATTTATGTACCCAACAGATCGATCTTTAAACTGGAACCTCACAGGTCCTCCTGTTATGACCTGATTTCGTACAACGGCCACACCTCAACTACTTGGTTTTGGTTTCTCCTCCAAACGAGATTCGTTTTCTCGTAAGCCTTCAAGGGCGTCTTTTCACGTTGGGAGGCAGAATTTCCACCTCAGAAGGATCGTTAGTGCTTGATCCTTTGTCGAAATTGGTTATCGTCGGTATGTTGAAAGAGTAACTTTCCCTGTATTTATTAACTTTGAAGAACGACTCTATTATAGTAAAAGGATCTTGGTCGGTAGACTGTATTGCCGCTAAAGCGTGAGAACATGGAAAACACTTTTGTTGACATACTCCGCAAGAACATTTAAAATCCAACAAATTAACAACCGGCACAAGATCTGAATAGACTTCGAACATGGTTGCAGAAGACTTACGTATTATCCAAGTTCGGCACATGTTAACATTCTGCTTTAGTTTCTTCTCATACTCGGGGACTAAATTAGTACTCCAGCTTAACCCCTCTTGGGATCTTCGTGAAACTTGAGTCATAATTTAGAATATAATCCACTCAATAAACTCAATAATGGGTAGGCCGCAATATTTTTTTATCTGATTGTTAAAAGATTTGGCCGTAGTAGAAGCCATAGACCCGTATCTTTTCCCTTTAACATAAGTCTGAGCATACTTATCTGGAGGTAAATTTCTAAGAAAATTGCTAATTCTCTCACCACCTTCACATGTAAATTCTGTTAGTATATCCTTAAAAATCTCTCGAGTAGGACCATAAGCAAGACGATGGAAGAAACATAACATCATAGACTTATAGTCTTTGTTAGTGTGTTCCAATGCGGTTCTCAAATTCTGCATGAGATGGAAATAACAGTACGCATGATAGTAATTTGGATACAAGACAGAAAAACGTTAATGATACTAGAATGATGGTTCGAAATAAATGTGATTTGGCGCTTCAACAAATGAGGTTTCAAACACCCTAAAAATCACATCCAATTATCACAATCCTCAATGCTAACGATACCAATTGCAACAGGGAATAGTCCTGAAACAAGGCACCTCGCATGGTCAAATATAGCACTCAAGCATGAACAATTACAAAACAACTCGCAATAGTGCCTGAGAGTTCTTCCCAACTATCATGTAATCTAAGAGTTGTTCCCAACCCTTAGATTACCTGAGAGTTCTTCCCAACTATCATGTACCCGGAGAGTTGTTCCCAACTCTTAGATTACCAGAGAGTTATTTGCAAATATTAGATAGCTTGAGAGTTGTTTGCAACTCTTGGATTACCTCAGAGTTGTTTGCAACTCTTATATTACCTGATAGTTGTTTACAACTCTTGGATGGCCTGAGAGTTGTTTACAACTCTTATATTACCTGAGAGTTGTTTGCAGCTCTCAGACTATGCTGAGAGTTGTTTGCAACACTTATATTACTTGAGAGTTGTTTGCAACTCTCCGACTACGCTGAGAGTTGTTTGCAACACTTATATCACCTGAGAGTTGTTAGAAAATATAGGTCGCGAGTTGTTTACAATTTTTGCACAAAATACCCTAATTCATCAGATTAAAATATATATATGAAACTAACCGTTATTGTCGTCCTTTCCTACGGCAGTAAGCAATACACCCTTATACTTACCATATAAGAATGTTTCATCGACAAAAAACATTGGACAATATTAATGGAAACCCTGAAGGGATGAACTGAATGCTATAAAACAACGCTTGAAAATGTTTCCAATTGATAACTCCAACTGGCAGTCCGTAGTAATATTGCGGCTCTTCAATCTTTTTAAGTACGCGCTTTGTAAACTAAAAGAACTTTAACTATCTCCAAAAAATCCTCTTATATTCTTCTCTAAAGCATTCAATGACAAACGGTAGGAGATGTCTAGACTGTAATTTTATTTGAAAGTCGATTGTATGGGTTTGGTTGTCAACGAATTGCAGGTCCGGATAGAATCATGAATTTCCTCCGCAATCAAATCGATGTCAAATGCATATGCCTCTTATGTTTTTAGGAGAAAATGGGACTGCAAGTATGGTGCAGAACATACTTCTTGATCATCATTAAGCTGGTGCTGGAATCAATAGATGCATAAAGTCTCCATTTGCATCCGTTTGTGAATTTATTTTCACAATAAGAAGTGATCTTGTTTATTGTGTTGTGCATGTATTTGAAAGAAAAACCATGCTCTAAAGTATATCGGCACAAAGATAACCTTAGAGCTGCAGCACCTTCTTCGAAAGCTTGACCAACTCCTGTAATAGCATCAGCCCAACCAGTAGTAGCAAGTTGTTTTTTTTCTCTGATCAGAATTAACTAAACCATTACTAATCTCCTGACTAGTTAGTTGATTATGAGAAGGTTCTCCCAAACTTATGCTAGGCTGTTTACGTTTTTTACCAGAACCCTTATCACCAGAACTCTTATCAGCAGAACACTTATCACATGTGACCAGCTCCTCCCATGTGCTCTCCACATACTCTTGGATACTTTGAAAGCTTTCAAACTCTGTGAAAGATACAATTTCAGTTTGATGGCTATGTTTAAAAATACAGACTCGTGATTTAGACATACCTTACCTTGCATTGAACAGTCATAAAGCAAGTTATTTAGTTCCAGACAATTTGAACTATCACAAATAAACAAGTCGCAATAGAGTTGTCATCTAAACCAAACAACTCGCATTTGTGCCTAAGAGTTACGTGCACCTAGAGCCTGAGAGTTGTTTCAACAGTGTACTAGTGATATACTACCTGAGAGTTGTCTGTAACTATAATCTGCGAGTTGTTTGTAGTATTATGTCATAAGAGTTGTATGGAACTCTATAAGTTATGAGTTGTTTGAAATTTTATATCTCGAGAGTTGTATGAAACTTTATAAGTTGGGAGTTGTTTGCAGTTTTATTCCTTAAGAGTTGTATGTAACTCTACTACACTCGAGTGGGATGAAAAACATACCTGAGAGTTGTTTGATGCTCTATTATATCAGATCCCGAGAGTTGTTTGCAACTTAATAGTCTGAGATTTGTTTACAACTCGAAATTCCAACTGTTTTCAAGACAACTCTCAGGGAGTAAAAAAAATATACACCATTCGCAGCTTTATTTAACATAATTCGCTTCTTATGCATTAGAAAACATCAAACAATTCGAATCTTCTACATTAAAAAACATAAAACAACTCGTATCTTTGTCAGGAATGCCTGGACACCTAAAACTCATAGTTAATATATGTTTCACGTTTAAAATCATCATCAAATACAATAAAAATCAGTATATAATTAGTTAAACAAGGATTGCCGACATAGATTAACATAATAACAAACAATCGCTCGAAACAACCCCCCCCCCCCCCCCCAAAAAAAAATATAGATTACACTCGAGCTAGATTTACTAACACACGAAATAATAGAATAGCATATACCTCAACTCAGAAAATCAAGAAATAACCTCGAAATTAGTAGTTAAACACCATTACCTAAACGGAACATGTAAGATCAAAAGAACAGAGGTTGCAAAAAACTCGAAGAATGTGGATCAGCTCTTGTACATATAAAGTAATAGTTATATGCATTTTATACCGAGCTTACATAAATATACAGAACTTAAAATCACCTGAAAATTGTAGTTTCTTGGTGGTTCATGGTGGTTTGTAGGGTTAGGTGGTTCGAGTGGCTTCACAATTTCAAATATTTAAAAGCTAGAAAAGGGGGAAGAAAACAGAAAATTAAGCTTATATAGTGGGTAGAGGGTAATGTGGGTATTAAAATAATGTTATGGATTAAGTGGGAGTATAATAGTTGAGATGGGTATTAAGAGGTAATAAAAGGAAACTTGGGTACTAAATGGTCGTAAAATAGTTGAGTATGTACTTTAGGTGCAATTCCCCTTATTTTAATATAATTTTATTTTAATATAGTTAAAGGTGTGTGAATTTAAATCGATTAAATGTATACATAGACTACGAAATAGTTTCGACATTAACTGAATAGATAGTCGTATAGTATTTTTAAATATAATTAGCATGTTTTAAGTTGTCCGAGCTTGGATAAATAATTAATGATCGAATATATCGCCAAAGTGATCTCTATTAGTGAATTAATTGTTTTAGACTTTTGACAAGTTTTGACATAATGAATCTTAGACATAAGATAATTATTTGTGAATTGGTCATTAAGAACATTGAATTAGGAAAATCGGTCTAAATGAAGATTTTCTTAATTAAGTCAATTAGTAGGCTCAACATCAATTATGCTCAAACTCATACGTACCATTTAAATGCTTGCCCAAATGTATTTTATTGATGTTGCAAGAGTATATTTTATTATGTTATGTTTATTTGTTAAATAATGTGGATACTATATATTAAATGGTGTTTTTGACTATTTGTTGTTTGTTGTTTGTTATGTTAGCAAATTCGTATCTCTACAACCCGAAAGGCAAAAAGGCACACGTACTTAATGGGAGAAAATTTGAGCTGTGGAAAGAAGATATGTTGTTGCACTTGATGTGCCATGATTAAGATTTAGCATTAAGGGTCGATGAACCTAAACCTCTGACTGAGGAAAGTTCTCCTATGGAGAAGAAAAAGTTAAAGGCTTGAGAAAATTCAAACAAGATAAGTCTAGAGATCAAGAAGCAATCAATTCCATTACCATTCTGTGGTGCAGTTCCACCCGAGACCATTAACGCGAAAATGTTTGTCGAAGAATGAGAGAAATGTTTTTCAAAGAACGACAAAGTAGAGATTAAAATGTTGCTTATTAAGCTAACCTCTATGAAATATCATACCAAAAGAGCTGTTCGTGAGCACACCTTGGAAATATCAAACATCTCTTCCGAATTGAAAGCACTTAAGATTGACCTTCCAGAAAATGTTATGGTAAGATTTTCTTTTCACTATTTCCCTCTTCGGTATAAGAACTTCGAAACTTCTTATAACTGTCAGCGCAAGAAATTAACTCTTAACGAGCTCATCTCTCAGGCAGCGTAAGAGGAGGAAGAGATGGAGCAAGAACATCCAGAAGTTCAAATGGTGAAAGCTCAGATGGATAAGGAAATTAAGCAAAAATATAAAGGTTCAAATGTACATGCATCCGGTTCGGGACAAAAAAAGCATAATGATACGTCTGGTAAATGGTATTGCTTCCATTGTAAGAAACCGGGGCACTTTAAGAAATATTGTGAAAAATAAAGGGCTATGATGAAAGCTAAAGGTATTTTCTTTGTATGGTATGATAAGAAACCGAAGCCTGAGTGATGGTGGAACATCTATCTATACAACTGATGACAGTTCGTTTTTAGTCCATTATATTTGTGATTTTTGCTTGTTGCTTACCAGTGGACATTTTTTTTGTCTTTAAAAGACGTATTGTATGTACTTTCTTTTACAAAAACCTAATTTTCATTTCGTTGTCGGACAAATTAAGTTATTTTTGTCTATTTGGAAATGAAAGATTATGTTTTTTTATTTACATAGTAATGTTGTTGGTTTTAGAAAGTTAATAGCAAATGATAACTTGTATTGGATGCTATAAAAAATCACAAAAAGATAATGAATGTAGACATAATTGGAAAAATAAATTGTAAACTTAAAAATTCAGCAAAACTTTAGCACAAACGCTTAGGTCATATTTCTAGAAATAGAATTGAAAAGCTTATTTCTGAAGGTTTATTAAGTGGACTGGATTTTTCGGACTTCAACATTTGCGTTTAGTATTTAAAAGGAAAATAGACCAAAGTGAAATGATTAGATGCATACATAGCGAAAGGGGTCTTGGACTTGAGACATACAGATATATGCGGTCTGTTCCCTACAACACCATTGAACGACCAATAATATTTTGTATATTTCATTAACGATTTTTCACGATATGGGTATTTATATCTTATTCACGAAAAATCAGAGGCCATTGACAAGTTCAAAGTTTTTAAGACTAAAGTTGAAAAACAGCTTGGTAAAGACATTAAGTGCGTCAGATCGGACCGCGGTGGTGAATACTACTGGAGATATGACGATTTACGTGAACAACTTCACGAACCGTTTGCAAAGTTCCTAAAGAAGTGTGGGGTAATCCCTCAGTATATGATATCAGATTTCCCCAGCATGAATGAGATCCTGAAAGACAAAACTTTACGTTGAAGGATATAGTAAAAGGTATAATTAGTCATTCAACATTACATATAACACTTTGGGGAGAAGCAATAAAATGTACAACCTACATACTTAATAAAGTTTTGACGAAATAAACTACTAAGGAAACGTATGAAATTTGGATTGGACGTAAATCTAGTTTAAAATATTTACATGTTTGAGGATGTCCAGCTGAAGTAAAGCCTTATAGGCTGAATGAAAAAAAATTAGACTCCAAAACGGTTAGTAGTTATTTTATCGGATATCCCGAGCACAATATGGGTTTTAAGTTTTGTGATCTTTTTATAAAGAATATATTTAAGACATGTACATTGAAATTATTTGAGGATATAGAGTTTGGGAGAAGAATTTAGTAACAGACATTCATTTTGAGGAAAAATCTGTACAAATTCATGAAGGTTCCAACAATGATACTTGGGTATCAGATGATGATATGGTAATTAGGAGGCCAATCATCACTTCAGATTTGTTAGAATATATATATATATATATATACTCAAGATAATGTTGATCTTCCTGATGTTGTCCAAATTTAATAAAATGAAATTGTTCCAATGGAGCAAAATGACGTTGCTCAAGAAGAACAAACTCTCCTCAAGAAGTTCAAGTGAAAATAAAGTAATTATGCCTTTGCGTAGATCAACTAGAGAAAGTAAGAGTGTTATATCTTCAGACTATATAATGTATCTTCAAGAACATGGGAAATTTTATGGTACAACTAAATACGACCCTTTAAGTGTTCGTGAGGCCATAAAAAGTTCCGATTCTCATTTATGGATTAAAACAATGAACAAAGAGTTTAAATCAATGCAAGATAACGCAGTATGAAAAATTGTTCCATTACCTGAAGGAAAGAAGCCGATTGGTTGTAAATGGATTTTTAAAACCAAACGAGATTCTAAAGGTAATGTGGAGAGGCATAAAGCGCAACTTGTAGCTAATAGTTTTACTCAACGTGAAGGGATTGACTTTGAATAAACCTTTTCTTCAGTTTCACCGAATGATTCTTTTTGGACAATCATGTCACTAGTTCCACACTTCGATCTTGAGCTCCATCACATGGATGTAAAGACCATTTTTCTTAATGGAGACATTGAGGAAACGATCTATATGTTGCAACCTGAAAGCTTTATCTCTAGTGACCCAAAGTCGACGGTATGCAAACTAAAGAAATCTATTTATGGTCTCAAGCAAATGTCTCGCCAGTGGTATCACAAATTCCTTGAAGGTATTGTCTAATTTGGTTTCGAGATAAATTCATTGAGGATTATGTGTATCAAAAAATTAGTGGGAGTAAATTCATAGTTCTAGTCATGTATGTTGATGACATATTATTGGCCACGACGATAATTTTTTTTTATATACGACCAATAAAAATTTATTTTGGACAAATTTGATATGAAAGATCTTAGTGATGCATCCTTAATGTTAAGAATTCAAATTCATAGGAACCGATCCTATGAAGTTTTGAGTTTATCACAAAAGACGTATATTGAGAGTATGTTACAACGTTACGGGATGTCTAACAGCAAATGGAAGGAAACCCTTATATCAACAGTAGAAAAGTTTAGCCTTAAGAAATGTCCAAATACAAAACTTGAGATTGAGGTTCCATATGCTTTGGCTGTTGGAAGTCTGATGTATGCTCAAGTTTGTACACGACTATATATTTCTTTTTTAGTGAGTGTGTTAGGGAGATACGTAAGTAATACAGGGATGGAACATTGGAAAACAGTCAAAAGAGTTCTATGGTATTTGAAATTAACAAAACATCACAAGTTAACATATAAGCAGTCGGATAAACTGGAGGTCATAGGGTATTCCGACTCAGATTTCGCTGGATGTGAGGATTCTCGTCGTTCAACCTCAAGCATTATATTTTTTAGCAAGATGTGCAATATTATGGACAAATTTTAAACAAACACTTATTATATATAAGTATTAAGTGTGCTCTTATCTTTGATTATTTGTACTCTGTTGTAAGAAGACCTCAAACTAAGTGGGACCAGTTAAGAATAGATATGTAAGATTATATTTCATATTATTCTTATGTTATGCACCATGATAAATCAATGTAGTTGATTGTTGCAATATCGTGATTACTGATGCATCTATTTGCGACTTGAAATGCATTATTGATGACTTTAGTCCTATGTCGGCAATAGTCATTTACGGGATTGTTAAGGTAATCTATGTGACGATAGATATTAAGAATGTTCATTCTATGGATGCATCCTACAGTAGCATATGATGATCCAAGTGGGAGATTGCTATAATTTCTCCATTGAGTTGGATCGTCACATGTTTTTATCGATGTATCGGACTATCGTCAATATTAGTTCAATAAAAGTAATCATAAAGAAAGGAACAGACTAGTAGATAAATATGTATCATTGAGGTAATTGGATAGATACGGGGTTTAATTCCGAATATTGTGAAGGATTGGATTCAGAAATAAACAACTTAAGCAAAACATAAAGTTTTGGGATTATTTTGTAAAATAAAATATTATCGAGTTATGGTCCTAAGAGTGGCAATTTAATAAGAAATGATCTTCATTAAGTAACTGTCTGGAAGTTACAGACATTTAAATAAGAAGAACCGTTTTCTCAGTTTTCTATATAAGAAGTGAGTTCTCACTTCTTGAAAACGACGGTTTTAAAATACAGAGAGAAAGAAAAACCTTAAGAAAAACAAATTGATTTTTCCTTCCGAATCAATCACAGGTTTTGATTGCCATCTCGTAGAAGATCGTAACAAATCATCTGCTTCAAGTTCAGAAACCGAAGATAAAAAATATATACATCATGTAAGTATTTTTCCGTTTTATTATAGGATAATTTAATTTGATGGTTTTTAACTTAGATTAGAAATAAAAAAAAATTTATAACAATATAGATATGAAAGTAAATAAATATAAATAGCTTTATACGTTATCCGTGAAAAAAAAAACTTGTACTTAAATTTATTACTGGTTGAAAGTCTATTTTGGAATGTTCTAAAAGCAGGGGCGGCAACCCCCCTTGCCATATAGTAGATTAGTATAGGATTTTTTTTTTGGATTTTGAAAGGAAGCCACGGTTAAAATGTTTGATCAATGAGAAAACGGTGTCAGTTTTAGTTAAATATCGGATAACATGTTTAGGACATCTAAAGTTTCAATTTGACCAGTTGGATTGAAATTTGCTGCTATGGTTTGGGAGAAATCACTGTTTGAATAATGGAATAGTTTTTGTAATATTCTTCATTTTTTCTTTTTTTAGTTTATTATGTTTAGAATTGATGGTGGGTTGTAAATATTTATTAGATTGAATTGGATATACTTGTAATCTCAACTTATCATAATAATAGAAGTGTTTTGGTGGACTCTTCATAAGTCTCGTGGTTTATAAGTCTCGTGGTTTTTAACTCTTCACATCGAAGAGATTTTTCCATATATTTTTTTTGGTTCTTGATTTATTTTACAATTGATTATTATTCCATGAATAGGTTTGTGGTTTTATCTGGTTAAAAAATTGGTAAATCGTTATTGTTGAATTGGATTTGTTGTTTATTTGGTTGGTTGTCTTGAAGTTGATCTTGTGGGTAGTTGATATACTACTATTTGGGTCCAACAGTTGGTATCAGAGCTCCATACCCTCACAAAACAGCATGTGGATGAAATTTTTGGATGTCGAAGATGATGAACTATCAGTCATGTTCATAAAGCAGAGTGACTTAATTAGAGTGTATCAAGACGGTGTGTCTTGATTGAAGTGCGCTAAAGAACATCTAGGATGCTCTAATAAGGCTGAGCAGATAAATCCATTGTAAAGCTTCGTGACTCAGATATGAATCATGACACAGCCTAATTAGATGCGAGTCAATTGAGGAGAGGTCGAAGAGGTGGAATTTGTTATGTGCGACCAAATTTCCACATCAGATAGGCATGAGAATGATCATCGATAAATAAATAAGAACAAATCTCAACTAGTATAAAACCTTTTGATTTTACACATTTTTATGATGGACTATAAATGCTAGTGACTCATATATAAACTTTAGATTATTTAGACATATGTATGGTAAATCAAATATAAAAAATAATATTATTTTATTATTATTTAGTTTCAATAAAAAAATCTAATATTTTTAAACAACTTATAAAAAAAAATAAAAAAAAATCAAAATTTAGGTGAATAAAATAAAATGAAAAAACGTATTTTTAATATATTATTCAGCCCCTCCCTATTGGGATTTCTAGTTTTTTTTTAAACTAAAAGAATTATATTACGAAAATTGGAAGTTTACAAAGTTACAACCCAAAATTAAACAAAACAACAAAATAGAGGGACTGGAAATTAAGAGCCCTAAAATGTAACCCTAATTAACTTCACAACCCTAAATTAGGTAAAAACAGACTCATCTTCAACCTTATACAGACTTCCAACCTTCCGCCTCCATCTTCTTCAAACCAGATTCTCAGGCAAAACCAGCTTCAAACACCATAAAAACCAATTCGACACGATTCAATCCTCCCAAACCAACCACAGATCTCCTTAATAGCTTAAATTCGAACTTCAACGAAACCAATCAGAAATATACAGACTCAGATTCACACAACCAACCCTAATCGAACTCAATATAACCAATACCCAAGCTTTCAAGGGTGGTTATGGCGAGAATTTGGGGCGGAGCATTCAAACCCTCCAAAGAGAAGTTCTGACGAACCTCAATGGCCCTCTTCGCTATCCAGTCCGCAGCTTGGTTCTGAGCTCTGGATATGTGTCGAAGGGTCATTCTGGAACCAATTAACCTCCTACAAAGAGTACCCAAAGCCTCAACAGAAGAAGCATAGATTCCATTAGCAATCATGTTGATAAGTGTCAACGAATCAGACTCTAAATCAACATCCATCCAGCCATTCTGGTTACAGACAAGAAGACCTTCTACGAAAGCTCTACATTCAGCATGAAACGGAGTAAGTTTTCCAAACACAAACCCCTTACCAATTATGATTTCGCCATTACTGTTTCTCACAATTAACCCACCACTAGATTCTCCAGATTTTTGACACGAACCATCTACATTTAACTTCAACCTGCCAGGAGGAGAAGCCAACCATTTCAGGTATCTAACACCATTCTTTCTTCTGTTAATTGATTTGCATCCCATAGCTGACCCTGCTTGCACAACATAAGACCAGTGCTTAGACTTAATATTTTCCCCAGAGTCCAAAGCCAGAATAATATTACAGACCCTATCAACAGCACCCTGAAAGCTATCATAGGTGTTGTTGAACTTAGAACAGTTTCTGTTGAACCAAATGGTCCAACAGATAACCTGGGGAATTAGATGAGTAATATGAACATTGCTATTAGAAAAACTGAACCAAGTTAAGAGCAAATGATTGAAAGACATATATCTGTAAATAGGAATTTTAAATAAACAACTAAAGTAATTCCAAATAGCCCAAGCAAAGTTACAGTTGATGAAGAGATGATTTTTCTCCTCACAACTGCAACAAAATTGGCATTTTGAGACTATTACCATATGCCTTTTGGAAAGAATATTGTCAATTGGGATATAGTTCTTTATGATCTTCCAACAAAGAAAAGAAAACTTTTTTGGTATTAAGTGACTCCAATTTTTTTTTCAGAAAACTGGTTTTGTTAAGTTTTTCTCTAATAACACTCCAAGTTTCAGTAGTGTTAAAGTTTTTGTTTTTAGATAACTTCCAGTAGATCTGATCATCCTGATCAGCATTAATCTTTAAAGTTTTAACATGTTTTAACTGATCATTATCTAGAATAACCAAAAGAGATTCAATATCCCAACAATTTTCTTTCCAAAAGGACTTAACAGTGGCTGGTAAAAACCAATCATTACTAAGACTAGAATGAAAAGGGGGCAAACCATGCCAACTGTCAAGCCAAAAATCAGTACAACCCTTTCCCAAAGACCAACCAATATACTTTTCAGCCTCATTTTTAATAGCAAAAAGTCTTTTCCAGACCACAGAATCAGTAACTTTACAGTTAGCTTTTATATGATGAGTATAAGGGCTATAAGTTTTATTCATTAATTCAGACCAGATAGAGTTATTTTTCCTAAAAATAAACCATAGATTATAACTAAAAGTAGTCTGAATATCAAACAGCCTCTTAACATTCAAGCCCCCCTCATCATAGGGCTTACACAACACTTTCCAGGAGGTCCAATGTATAGCCTTTTCATTATACTTGGATCTCCAGAGAAAACGATTAAAACAAAGCTCAATTTTGTTAAGAATAGAGCAAGGAATAGCACTATTCTGCATCCAGAAATAGACTATAGGATGAAGCACATTAACAATTAAAGATAATCTGCCCCCAAATGACAGATTTTTAATATCCCATTCTTGAATTTTGTTATGTATTTTCTCAATTAAAGGATAGTAAATCTTCCCTTTGTTGTTAGCAGATATGTTGATGCCCAAGTAGACAAAAGGAGCCATCTCAATGTTATAGCCAGTTTCCAACTTCAGTCTAGCAGCTTTGTCAGTGGAGAATTTTGAAGAGGTAATGACTTTCGTTTTATACTTGTTTATAGCGTGCCCACTGATCATTTGATATTTATCAAGCAGATCATTAAGCTTCTTGATGGTTGATGGCATACTGTTAGCAAAGATAATGATATCATCTGCAAAAGCCAAGCTAGGTAAGAGATAGTTAGATTTATTATAGAATTTCATACTGCTATTAGCATCAAAAGTAGCTTGAATGTCTCTTATTAGCACATCTTGAGCCATAATAAAAAGGCTAGGAGACAGGGGATCACCCTGTCTCAAACCCTTGCTTTGAGGGAAATAGCCAACACTAAGACCATTTATTAGGACAGAGACCATAACGTTAGATATTAGACTATTAACAAAAGCCACAACCTCCTTAGAGAAACCAAAACAGGATAAAACCTTTAACACAAAGTCATGAGACATCCTGTCAAATGCCTTTGTCATATCCAATTGCATTATAATATTGCCTTTACCAGGCCTTTTATTGATATTATGGAGCATCTCTTTAGTGATAAGGATGTTCTCATGAATGAGTCTACCTTTAACAAAAGCCCCTTGGTTTCTAGAAACAATTTTAGGCAGCAAGTCAGAAAGCCTACGATTAAAAAAGCTAGAAATAACCCTGTTAAAGATGGTGCACAGACTTATAGGTCTGTAATTATTCCAGTTCATAGGATTAGAGCCCTTGGGAATTAAACAAATCCAGTAGCGAAAACACCTTTAGGAATACTACAGCCTTTAATATAGGCATTCAAAGAACTACACAAATCAAACTTAATTATATCCCAACAAGTTTTTAAGAAATAGGTATTGAAACCATCAGTCCCAGCAGCACTGTCCTGCTTCATAAACTTAACAGTAACCCAAGCTTCCTCAATACTTACAGGCCTAAGCATAAAGAGATTATCAACATCAGTTATGACTTTAGGAACATTAGAAAAGAAATCATCCTGCATATCAATATTGTTAGCAGCATCATTAGATAGAATAGATTTAAAGTAAGACTCAGCAGACTTAGCAATATCGTTTTGACTGAGTAACCAGACTCCATTTTCTTTGATTCCACTTATGTGGTTCTTTTTCCTCTGCTTAGAGACGTAATTATGATAAATCTTAGTATTAGCATCAGAATCCCTCAACCAGGTATTGAAACATTTTTGTTTCCAAAAAAACTCCTCATCCTTAAGAGCCTGAACCAGAACAATATTAGCAGCATCCAAACCAGCTTTAGAACTAGCACTTTTCTCTCTAATATGAGCAGCCTCTTTTAGATTAACATCTTCAGTAGCCACCTTAACCCTGTTAAAGATATTACCAAAATGCTTAGCATTCCACTCTTTTAAGACCTTCTTAAGTCTCTTCAACTTATACCAAAAAACATTATTGTAACTGCCATGACAAGGAGCATCCCAACACTGCTTAACAAGACTTAGAAAAGTAGAGTCATTAGTCCATGCATTTAAGAATTTAAAGTTGCATTTATTATAATGTAAAACAAAATTAGGATTGTTTGATAATGAGATAAACAATGGGGCATGGTCAGAACAAGTTCTGACCATATGCAGAACCTGAATACTGCTCACAGTAGAGACCATGCAATTGTTGACTAGAGTTCTATCCAGCCTTTTCCAACAACGATTATTACTCCAAGTATACCTAGAGCCAACAAACCCAGTATCCTCAAGATTACAGGCTCTTATAGCCTCATTAAAGTCCTCAGAACTCCCAACATCAAAACTAGAACACCCCAACTGATCATCAGAACTAGTGATAGAGTTAAAATCACCAGCCAATAACCAAGGTTTACTATCATCCACAAGAGTGACCAAACTCTCCCAAAGAACCTTCCTTTGAGATCTTCTGTTCTTGGCATACACAGAAGTAAAATTTAACTGCAATCCATTATAGTTAATGTCCATATGCAGAAATTGATCATTGTCAACCTTAACTAAAAGGTTAACATCAGCAGCCCAGAAAACCCATACCTTACTAGAACAATTAGAGACATAGTTTACCAGACTAATTCTTCTAGATATCTTTTCCATTTTATTCACATTTGCCATAGGCTCCTGAATAGTTACCACTTTAATCTTATCACTTTGAACCATGAAAGTAAGCCTAGATAAGGTTGAGGAGTTGTTAATGCCACGAGCATTCCAGCTACATATCTTTATCATTATCAGATAAAGATTTAAACTTGTTGCTCTCCACCTTCTTAAGAGAGTTAACAGATATCTTCTTACTACTTTTTTTTTTGCAGATTTGATCTTTTGAGTGATAATTTGATTAAAGTCAAGACGAGGAGAGGTAACACTTGGAGAAGCACACAATGAATTAGAACAAGAGACTTCACAACTGCCCATATTTTCCAGTCTTGGAGATGCATTACCCGAGTTCTGTTTGTCAACATTTTTATAAAACTCCAAGTCAAGCTTATGGAGTGCTCCAATTATTTACTGGTCACTCTTGGATGTACTGTCATCTTCAACATTAATAGGAGCATTATCTTTCAAACCACCTTCAATCACTGAGTCTTTAGGAGCAATAACAGGATCAGTATCATTCAGGCCATCATCAGCCACAGAGTCTTTATGAGCAATAATCGATTTTAACTTCCTTGTATAAACTTTAGTAACTATTTGAGATTGAGTATCTTTAGGATCTTTAAAATCTTCCAATGTATTCACAACATTTTGGGTATCTTTCCCTAATAAAGAATTCATTTCACTTTTCTGTTCTTCCTTTCTTTGATCCTCATTAATTTTTTTTTCTGTCAAATTTCCTGCAATCTTTAACTGTATGACCCAGATGGTGGCAATGTGAGCAATAACAGGTGCATTTTTGTAGCTGATCCCAATCCATTCCCCATCATTCTCACCAAACCCGACCTACATTCGTCTTTTAAGCTCCATTGCAACATTGATCTCAACCTGAGCATAACAAACGTTTCTGCTTGCCCTATGCTTATCCGGCACCACAATACGATGAGTTATTCCAAGAGAAGAAGCAAGATCATGGATAACAGAAACGTTATACATAAATTCTGGCAATCTTTCAAATCTAACCCATAATAAAACAATAGGATTGTCAACATTCTTATTAAAATTCGGACTCCATTTGAGAAGCCTCATGCTCTTCCCTTCAACAGCCCATATATTTCGAGACCAAAGAAGACTTACGTCCTCCTTAAGACAAAATTCTATCAGCACATGGTGTGAATCAATGGAGATGAAACTGAAAACACCCCTAAACTTGAACGAGTCCAGAAAATGTTGAAGAGCAGCTCTCTTCGGGATACCATCAGCAAACTTCCCAACCAAAGTTGATCTGCTTTGCAATAACAACCGATCTTTAGTCTCCCTCGAATATTGCACAGATATATGACTCTCAACGCATTTCACAAACTCAGGATTGGTTTCTTTAATCACTGGTTTTTCCTTAACAGTATCTCTTGTATCATCTTCCTTCGAATCTTTCGTCAATGATGGGAAATCATTAACTGTAAAAACTCTGTTTTCCATGCCTGAAACAGAGCATTCAAAACAGATAAACAAGAGAAAAGGAATTGCTAAGAAAGCAACCCTCAAACGGACGATAACAGTACTCAGAAGGAGATGAAGAAGAGATTAAACAAACCGGAAACCGCACCGGAGATAAGGAGGAAAGAACCCATAACACGACGTTCTTGGAGAATACTTTTTGGGTTTTCCGTAAATAACTGTCTAGAAGCATTTTTAGGTAAAATATTAGTAATTTGTATCCGTAAATAACTTGACCCGTTACATGGTTAAAAATCTATATTATTAGGCAACTTATCAACATTTTCATATAGTTTTATGTTGTAAAGTAAGACGATGTCAACCATTCAAATTTCAAATGACAAGTAAATAAAATTGACCAATTGACACGTATACACGCGTAAAAGAATAGAAATGGTTGACGATCAAAGTAGTCGACATTAAACGAGATATTGCCACGTGGGCATTAGAATTCTGGTTTCATTATATGGACGACTACAATTATTAGATCAACTGTCCCCGGTGTCAAAGCTCGTAATTATTTTTACTTTCTCTGTCGCTCTCGGGTTGAATAGCGGGCAAGAACAATCACTCCTTTCCTCCTCCGTTATCGTTCATCATCATAAGCTTGTCATTCCCTTCAACCCTCACGCGGAATCGATCACATTTTCAATTTTCCGAATCATCATCATGGAGATACTTAGTTAACACAACATTTTCCGATCTCCGTTTTCCGATTTCCGATTTCGTGGATCACACTGAGAGAGATATACTTATGGAAACAAGCGCGTCAAAGGGAGAGGGATCCGATGTGGATGTGACCGAAAGTAGCAATTACCACCACGAGCGTAAGGACAGCGGAGGTGGAGGCGTAGCGTTTGAGTATTTCGGTCCGATCTACCATCTGGGAACGAATACGATTGGGCACGAGTATTGTAACCTTCGGTACCTCTACATCAAAGGGAAATATGTGGAAATGTACAAAAGAGATCCGCATGAGAACCCTGGAGTTGTACGTTTCCTGTTTTCTATTTCAGTTTTTGTTTCCTCTTTCCTTGGTAGGTAACGATGTGAAATCAGCAATTCAGGAGAATATTGATTATAGTTTAGTGTCATACATACTAGAGTAAGAGGGGTATAGTAATATAAAAAATTTGGTGCTCGTGAAGTTTGGCTATGTCTAGTAAGCTAAGAAATCTAGCATTGAATAGAATAGTAAAAAACAACGCAGCTTGGCAATTTCCTTATATGAAACTCTAAATCCAATAATGCTTAGTATATGCAACTTTTATTGATTCTTGCGATGCTTAACTGGATATCTTTCTTGGTCCAGAGACCTATTAGGAGGGGTGTGATTGGGCCGACGCTCACAGTGGAGGAGCAAGGGCGGCGCAAAGTTAATCAGCGAGTAGGTTCTGATATACACTCTGTATATGCTTAAGTATTGGTGGTCTTTCTTTTAATTTTATTTTCTTGGCCGGGTGTCTATTCCATTGAGTTTGTTATTATTGGTATAACACTAATGCTTGTTACTGGATACCTCTTTGTAGGATGTTTATGTCATCCAGTTTTACAGTCGATTGGATGAGACCAAAAAGGGAGAAGTAAGTTTCAGTTCAGGTTTTGATTACTGGCATATATTGCAGTATTATAAGCAGTTGCGGAAACTTTATTTAGTGTTTCAAACTTAAAATTAAAATTTAGACAGTTTGTTGTAGATTAATTTAGTTTGTTCCCAAAGTCTTACTTGAACAATATCATCAATCCAAAAAATCAACACGACTCAACCATACCCGAATGACGAACTTGAAATTTCTCGAGAGTGTTTCCTATCGTGCGTGACTCCACATTCATGTTGTGGAATCAGTTGTTATAATATATGGTTGGCTTTATTCAGGACCTTGCTTATATATGCAGTGAAATCTTGGTGACATAATTCTGTTATGCTCTAGGCAGAAAATATGTTGCATAAGAGTTTCAAATAAAGCAATTGTACAAACCACTTGATTTGAAACCAGACTTCTTTCTTATAAAATTTGAGTTTCCTTTCTTAAGCGCCGAAACTTCTCATGATTGATTGTTCTTTCTTGTTAGATTGCCTGTGTTACAGCTGGAGAAGCACGAAAATGGATGGAGGCGTTTGATCATGCTAAGCAACAGGTAGATAAGAGCAGCTAAGGTTTTGTAATATATATATATATATATAATTTATAAAAAATGTCAGAATTTAGAATTGCACGATTACTTTTTGTCGGTTTAATTATTTTATTGTTAGTGATGAGAGCTGGTTCAAACTCCATTATTCATTGGTTAATGCTCGTTATATAACATGAAAGGCATCTTCATTTTTTTTTTCTATCACAGGGACATATCTCCTTTTGGTTAAAATGGAACATCAAAAATAATTAATATATTACAAACCAGGTGTTTTGTTTTTCATATTTTCACCAACTCATACATATTCATCTCACTGCCATTTCCCTCTCTCTTATAGGTGGAGCATGAGATGTCCACAGGAGGAAGCCATAGAAACAAATTGAGCATAGAGGCTGAGTAAGCTTTGAATTACGTAGATCATTTATCATGGATGTTGTCAAGATAACTGTACAATCATTGGACTAAATAATTAATGAAGTTAAATATCAAATGATAAAATCAAGTGATCTATTGATGGCTGAAAAGAAAAATGAGTAAAAAGTATTGCTACAAACACAAGCAACTTGTATACAACAAAATATGACAAAAGATAATTGGATAAGGGTTATTTAACATGAAAGCTTTATTATAAACATCTTGCCACACTAGTTCGCCCGATAGGGTGTGTGCATCTATCATTTTTGCGTGGATTCTTATCCATGCATTTTTGTGATCTGTCACTGAATATATTTGCATTTGATTCGTTTTATGTTGAAGTATGGTTTTCCTTTTACATTTAGTGTTGTCAATGTTTAAAAAAATATTATATTTTATTCGTGTTTGAATTTCTTTATTTTCCTATTTGAAGTTTTGACTTGGATGCACATCGGCCAAGAGTTAGGCGTTATGCTCGTGGTTTAAAAAAGCTTATAAGAATTGGGCAAGGTAAGGCAGTCTACTTGTCAAATTCTTATGACCTTTTCTCGTATCTTTTGGTTGCTCAAATATTAGTATGACCTCAAATTTACTGTAAGAGTTGTACTTTTACGTCGTTATAAGTTGAGAAGACATGCAGCTCTCTGTGGTCAACTGTTAAACCATCAACTTGCTTTTTCCAGCTTGTACATTTTAGATGTCGTCAATATCATCATGCCTTGTTGCTAATTATATGTTAGTTTTATGGTAATATCTATGTGGAATTAAGTCCACATACAAGGTAATCAAACTATCCTAGTTTTTTTTTCCTTTCCTTTCCTTTCGGATGTTTCACAATTGGAAGCTACCTAAGGCGTTAAAGCATGCGTCTTATTAAAAGCTTCTTTTGGTTAATAATTATGAGCTTCCAAGAGGAAACTGATATTGTTTCTTTAAGTTAAGGAAGACGTTTCCATGAAATTACTATAAGTTAATACAGGGAGCACTCTAATTCAGGGTTGCCCCTGATATTGGCAGAGTTAGTAAATATCGGCTGTCACTGTTACGCATACGTTGAGGATCAATAACCAATTTAAATATATAAAAACAAATCAAATGCATGAGAGAACTCTTTGATAAACAAAGTTGTGGAGTTTTGAAGTAGTTTTGATGTGGATTGTATTAGTGTAGACTGCAGGCGCTTTTAACTTTTTCTTATTGATGGTGACAGGTAGCGAGGCGCTTTTAAGACAATCCTCAAACTCGGCTTCAGATAGAGTAGAAGGGTATTATGAAGGGGACAATGGTGATGCAATTGAAGCACATCAATGGAAATGTGTACGCACAATCAATGGTAAAGGCTTTTCTTGACTGTCCATGTCCATAAGATAGGATGATCACTGTATAACACTAGCTTCGCAGTGCAACACACCTCATTGAGTTTGTTTAAATATATCTTAATAAGATTTTATCAACAACTCACTCATAGTATTTTTGGTGTCATGTTAATTTACTTGAAATGAAAAGGAAAATAAGATGTTGGTTTTCCCATGTTTTATATGGACATGATATTTATTTTCTTTTTGCTTCTCTTTCTTTTCCGTAAAATATATAAGACTTCTTAGGGAATTAAAATCAAGCTTCGTTGAGATCAGTTTTCTGATTGAAATGAATATGGCTTGGGATTGAATATCAGTTTCCAGATTGAAATGTTAAATCTATTATCCTAGAGCTTAGGTAATTTTTGCTCAAATTTATCATGCTACTTTCCTACTTATCAAATATTCTTTCTGATAGAGTTTAGTTTCTCTGGCGTATAATACTATTTTTAACAATTGAACCCATGAACCAGTTTTGTGGTAAATTTTGTAAAAGTAAAAGATGCTAACAAAATAGATAAAAGATAAGTAATCTATGTTCATTTGGCATTCGACTCACGGATATAAATAAGATTGATAGACCTTTTGTCTGTGTCTCCTGGCACATGAGTGAGTGATAGGGTAGGCAAATTTCTTTTTTGCTATATGTTTTCAATAACCATCAGGCTGAAAGGTCAAGGAGGATCTCTAAATTCTCTCAACTTATTCTAACTGATTATTTGGGTTGTGGAATAAATGCTGAAAATAATATACCACATGTAGCTTAATGATTTTCTCTTTTTGTTTTAGGTGTCAGGATATTTGAAGATGTTGCTAATCAGAAGGTATATAGTTCATTGTCTCAATAATACATGTGATATGGATTTTCCTCGGTCTCAAATGGAAATGAGTCAAACATAATATATATTTTTTTCGTGTTTATAAGGCCACATAATACGTCTCGATATTTTTGTGTGTTTGATGATGTTTTACTATTCATATTATGAGGTCTTGCTTATATCCTGTTACTTCGGGTTTAAATTTCCTAATCTATTTTGTTACTCCAAAATCTAATGTCTTTCACTTTTTGGGAAGTACTTGTATGTTTATTTCCGTTTAAGGTATAATTTATAACTTATACTTATATGGCTTATAAAGTTAAATGGTCTCACATAGTTATTTATCTTGCACAGTAACTCCTTGCCCATAAAGTAGAAGTTGACTATCTTGATCTTCTATTCACATCTTCCGTAACACTTGTTTCTGCAGAGTGGTAGAGGCTTTCTTGTTAAGGCTGTTGGTGTAATTGATGCAAGTGCAGATGCCGTTTTTGATCTGATTTTGAATCTTGACCGACATCGGAGATATGAGTAAGTGACTTGATTTTCTCTTGAAATCTTAAGTGGGTATATGATTTAAACACTTTATCACTCTTCACAGGTGGGATGTGTTGACAGGTGATCTGGAATTAATAGAATCTTATGATGGTCATTATGATGTTCTCTATGGCACATATGATCCAAAGTATCTGACTCGGTAATGTTGTTACACAGGCTAATGGGTCTTCAATTTTACTTTTCAGTTGAAGCAAATATAGTAACCTTTCACATTTTGCTTGGTTGTGCTTTTTTTCTCGATGAATTCTCTTTCGATTCATGTCATTGTGGATATGCTTTCTTTCCATTCTTTTTCTATTATTTTCATATAGAGCTTAGCCAAATTTTACCTATGTATTGTCTAGTTTGAGTTCTTATTTGAAGTTTTTGTAAGTGTGACTTTCCTACATGTCTATGTTTTATGGATACTTAGGTTCAACTAGTGTCACCAATTTTAAAGCTAAAGCCGAAACATATATATACTGAAGCTCAAACTCATCTTATAATTGAACTTGAGCATAATTCATGTATTCGATAGAATATTTTTATTACTCTATTTCATACCGTAATTAGCTTAATTTTCTACGATATTAATGTAGAGGGCAACTTTAAGAAGGCATTGTACCCCAATTATCTCTGGAGACACTGTGTATTTTCATTAGCTTATATTTTTTACATCAGGATTTAAGAAAATTAAGTTATCTTTATCAATTTAATTGGGCATCTTAGTCTTGACCTAGCATTTATTTGCTATAGTCTATTTTACAGATGGCAGTCAAAGAGAGATTTCATCTTCTCTAGACAGTGGTTTTGTGGGCAAGATGGAACATACAGTAAGAGATTTCACTGCTTTATGTATTACTATACAGTATTACATTTTGTCAATTACCCTCAAACATCTAAATTGTCCTGGTCTGATTGTTCAGTCTGACTGTTTGAATTTTAAACCATTTTTTTCACTGCAAGAATGGAGTGATGCATGCGAAAATGTTTATCATGTGATGCTGGGGCAATATGATTCTAAAATGTTCACTACCGACATTGTTCTCTTTTATCTGATGACAGATGCCTTGCCTATGTCTTATAAATGCAGTTACCAAATTCCAAAGTCTAAAAAAATGGATGATGTAAATTTATAATCGGCTTCCTAAAATGTTTAAAATATTATATAGTTCATAAACTAGATTAATTGAGGAGTACTTGTCGAATACGTGACCCCAATAGTGTCATATGCTTCAGATGTCATATATCTCAAAATGACAGTTTCATCTCTTTATCTGATTGGTTTAACAAACTAATAATATGGCACTTGGTTGGATTTTCGCAGCAATCTTACAATTCCCAGCTGTACATAAGAACCGGCCTCCAAGAACTGGATATCGGCGTACAAAAATTAATCGTATGATATCTCTAAAAATATTGTATATACTTCAGTTTTCTTTTACATGTTTTCTTTCTTGTTTATATATTTTTATATTCTGTTTGTTATTCAATTGCTCAGTTCTTTTAATAATTGTAGATCAGGGTTTCAACCACACCCTCTATTTTTATTCACAACTGGTAATCTGGAATACTAAAGCGAAATTCATTATTTCTTTGGGAGAAAAATCTATACTAGTATAGCTAGCTTTTATAATTTCTACTAGAGGGGTATTACTTCCTGTATATTTAGTACAGTGATCAGATATTCTATGCTAAATTTCATTTTGGTGTTATTTCTTTCTTCCCTGTGAAGTATTGGTTTCTTATAAGCATTTATATTCGGTTTTTATCAGTCATGTTTAGTGCATATGATTATTATTACAAACTTCCTCAATTTATTGTCTTGAATGGATTGTAGCTTCTACTTGGGAGATCAGAAACTTGAACAAGCCCATGGGCTCAGAGGCTGCAAAGTGTCTCGTGACACATATGCTAGAGATACATTCTGCAGGCTGGTGTAAGTGGAAGAAAAATAGCTACACAAAATTTGAAAAGAGTATCCCTCACGCATTACTGATCCAAGTAGCAGGTACTGTCACCTCACATCAAATGTTGTTTTCCAGTTTTCCTTTTTTCTTTTATTTGTAAGAAAGTAAAATATTATTGATCTCTCACTCTAATTGGTCCATTAGGGTTACACTTATCTAGAGGACATAATTCCTCATAGGAAATCTATAACCCTAATGCAATTACAAATAAGAAATATAAGATAGTATTAATAATCCCAACTAATTCCTAATTCTGTTCTTTCGATAACTCTTACATTCCTGTCGATCTAATATTTCCATAACTTTAACACTACTAATTGCTTTGTAAATGACTAGATACACCCACGTATGTTTTGAGCTTCCAATTATCGATAGTCTGTAGTTAAATAATTAGGATTAACGTCAAATTAATTCTATCAATACACTTCATAAAGTGCACACTGGTTGTGATTTTTCATGTGGAGCACATTTGAGATTATAGTACTAGCTAGCTTTTGATTAATTGAATGCACAGAAGCCCAACATAGCGAAGACTGTTTTACATGTTCAGCTGATATAAAAGAATTCAGTATCTGGTTTAAGAAATGTCTGGACTTTTCAATAAAAGAATTACACAGACACTCTTATCCTGGTTATGTGAGAGACGCAATTTCTTAATGTTCCTGAACATAATTTTCACATAGGGTAATTTCACTTAAGCAAGATATTCTGGATCATAATTTATATGTCCATATCTATTATAATGAGATTATTTGCATTAAGTTCGCATCTATTCATGGAAGAGTATGTCTTTTAAGTCTTCCGCCATTTGCTACCGTGCATCTCCAGATTTAAATTTATATGGATGCAATTATTTTTGCGATACAACCGTTCAAGGTTGCTCTGTAACAATAGATATCTGAAATTATGTTTGAGAATTAGTTTATCAACTTGAATCAACTTTGCAACATTTATTTCATTTTTTATAACGTATTCAGGTCTTAAAGAGTATATTGGAGCAAGTCCCAATATTAAATTTGACACTTGCAGCACCGTGATTCATTCAAAGCTGTCGGATAGTTCCAGTGGTGAATTATTTGAGGATGGACTTCAGGACCAGTTTTATGATGCAACAGACTCATCTTCTGAAGACGAAGAGAGTGATGAGGATGAGGACCTAGATAATAAGAAGGTTTGCTGGTTCTACTTTCTTCTAGTTCAGAAATAGTTTTAGTAATGGAATTGTGAAGAACAGTTGTCTTCGTTATTGAAAATTCTATATCTTTAACACTTTTCGATGAATATTGTCAGGAAGTAAAAGTGAAGTTGAAGAACGTATCTTGGGCAATTGCTAGCTTAGCCAAAAAGCAATCTTCAGGTTTCCTCTAAGATCTCTCTCTCTTTCTATCTAAATGGAGAGGATTATTTTTTTGTCTCCAATCGACTAGCTCATTTTGTATGATACCATCCAAGCATCCTTGAGTTCTTGGGTACAAGTAGGAAGATGTCCCCCCATAAAATATATTTTGCAATTTTATCGATGATGGTTTTCATTCATACTCTCTTCTGCGAAACTAGTAATTTACTTAATTCTGTTCGTGTCAGTATATAGGTCACTAATCTGTAAATTGATTTATATTCTTTTCATGAAGGATCATGTTTATGTCCTTAGACGATAGATGAAAAGTAATTGATGAAAATGGTGTTTAAGTATGCCTCTAGAATAAGCTGTTTATGCTTGTATTAGTTTTTTACAACCCGAATATGAGTTTTTGTCATGGTCGGTTACATTTATATCCCTAAAGGTGTGGAAGTCGTGTAATACAATGGATGTCTGATAATTCCTAGAGATATTTGCTAGACTTGGTTATCCAATTTTTCCTAGTATGGTAGCATCCTGGTTATATTTGGTAATTATTTAAATTGTTAAGTCAGTGAAGTCATCTGCTTTTTGTGTTGCCAGTGAAATGGTTTTTTGTTGTTGTGTTCTTGTTTTATCTGTATAGATAATCTGTTCGTTACTTTTTTTTCTTATAATTCTTGTGGATACTGACATAAAATTGCCGAGGGTTCAGCTCCCTATGCAAGTAATGAGTTAGATGAAAGTGCTGCCCCTATCGAAATTGACCTAAGTGAGCTCCATGGTTCCCTGCACCAAGCAAAGAATGATTCTGACATAGACTGTTGGAGTTCTCCAAGCGGTATGGGATTTATGATCAGAGGAAAGACTTATCTAAAAGATAATTCAAAGGTGGGTCTTCCCCCCTGAACTTGTAAATTTGTTTTGAAATTTTCTCTTTTTCCTAGTTATATCTTTACTAGCTATCAAGAAAACAAAAGTAAACAAAAATATTTATGCCTCACTATATGTAACTATGATAGTTACCGTTTGAGGTTTTACTAATTTGTGGTTGACTTAACATCTTATGGTTTTGGATCCTCTATCTCTGAGGGCGTGAAGTTTTAAAAAGAAGGAAGAACGATAAGTGCGAGCCAAACTTCAGCTAAATATCTGCCTAGAAATCCAACCCTAGGCAAGACCCAGACGAATAATTACATATTTTGGATCAAAGCTCTCTTGTGCTGTGTTATAAAATTGACAGGCCAGCATTATTTCTAACACTTCCTATAAATTTATTACTATATCTATATAAAAATTTGTCAAACATATAAACCGATGCATAAATACAGGCAGATGTATTGATGTTATTATATTTTGGCTACAGACCAGCAATTTTTCTAACAGTTCCTATGTATTTATTGTATCTATATAAAAATTTGTCAAACATATAAACGGATGCTTAAATACAGGCGTATGTATTGATGTTATTATATTTTGGCTACTGCCATTACTGCCTTTTGGTATGCTTCATACTTCATTACAGCAATATAAATTAGTAGAATGTCCAGTTCGTTAAATTTCTAAGTTAATAGTCCGGGGCACACATGCGCCTATGTTTTGCATATGTGAGTCTGTAATATTCAAACAATATACCGTGTGAGTTTAGAATCTTGAATTTTACATAAACTTCCTGATGTTTTGTTTTAAAAAAATATGTTGCTTGTTAAAGACAAATTTCCTTCTGTTTTGTTTCATGAAGATTATCATGTTCTTTTGTTCGTCATGCATTTTAGGTGATGGGTGGGGACCCTCTTCTGAAGCTGATAGCAGTTGATTGGTTTAAAGTTGATAAGGCTACTGATAAAATTGCATTGCATCCAAAGTGTCTGGTTCAGGTACTGGTTCCGTATATCTCTCCTCCTTGTGCTTTAAAGGTCTAACCTTTTTTAGTTTGCTCTAGGTTGTTTCTAAAGGCATGTGCAATATTCTTTGATAGATTCTTCTATATTTCCTGTTTTCAGTGCTCATAACTTGCACTTGATTATCGATACAAGTAGTTCAGAATAATCTCCTCTATAGGCTTATACAGCTTCCTCTTTTTCTTTTGCTCCTACACTATGCATCTTTCAGATATTTTAAAACTCTTTAAAACGTTAAGAATCTGCAGTTAGCACTTTGCCTTTTCTACTGGAAGCTAAATTAAAGATTGAGAAATAATTCTGTTTTCAGTTCTCAGGCGTGTGATCCAACTATTCTATGGTCACAAAATGACCGAACTTACGACAACATACATTCACCTTTTAATTGTTCTTAATACTTTAATGAAGGTGATTGATCTGCCGCAAAGTTGATGGATAGAGGATCTGGTTTCATATTTAGCGTCTTACGATAATATTATCTTGAATTTCTTCATCATCATAGTTTTATTAACCTTTGATCTGTTTTTCTTTTGTTTATACTGATGGTCTTATAAAAACCTTTAATATTTTATTTTCTGTGCGTGTAGAGATGTTCATGTATTGACTTGTATCTTTCATCTGCAGTCAGAAGCTGGTAAAAGGTTGCCCTTCATTCTTATCGTCAATCTCCAGGTAAAATTTGTTTAGCCCAATACAACCAGATCTGTAGGTCCCTTTGAGTGGACCTAAAATCTTGTATAGTATATTGGCATTTCTTTATCGAGAATTAGGGATTGAATACGTGATCAAGGAAACTACCATGATGCCAATATCAGTAGTCAGAGTTTTCACAAACATATAAAATATAGTAGATATTCTATACAATGTGGTAGTCAGAGGTTATATTTGGTACACACGAATTTGCATCTCACATACATAGTATAGGAGCTAGCTCAATAATCTTCTTGAGCCAACTTTTGAACTTCTTAAGTGAAAATTAAGTTGAGAGGAATACAAACTATGGTTTTCCTTTTGCAGATTCCTGCAAAACCAAATCACAGTTTGGTCATGTACTATGCTGCTGATAGGCCTGTGAATCCAGCTTCCGTGTTGGGTAAATTTGTCGACGGTAGTGATATGTATCGTGATGCTAGATTTAAATTGATTCCAAGCATTGTTGAGGTATAATTGTGTTTCAGTTGAACTAATTTTGTCTCACTTTAGCAATGTGTAGCAGCTGACTAGTTCTTGAGTGCTACAGGGCTACTGGATGGTCAAACGTGCGGTTGGGACAAAGGCTTGTCTACTTGGTAAAGCTGTTACCTGCAAATATTTCAGACAGGATAATTTTTTGGAGGTACTAATTATTATGACATCTTTGGTTTTCTTGAGCTGATGTGAAACATGGAGTTGATATTTGATTGCTAATTTATGCGTTTTAAGTTATCAGTTTTTGTAAGAATGTACGGAACAAATCCTCACAGAATACGATATAATGAATACTAAAATAATACGAAACTATAACCCTCTTACAAATAGAAACTATGTTATAAACGAACAGGATCCTTTGTATTAAATGAACTGAAATCTAGAACGAAATTTGTTGTGCAGATTGATGTAGATATCGGTTCATCATCTGTAGCAAGGAGCGTTGTGGGCATTGTCCTCGGATACGTCACAAGCTTAATTGTAGACCTTGCCATTTTAGTAGAGGTTTGTTTGTCCTTTTTATTGCAAAGCAGTTAAAAAATGATATAGCTTGTAAACAAGACTGTATCCTTACAGGCCAAGGAAGAGGAAGAGTTACCGGAGTATCTTCTCGGAACTGTCCGGTTGACCCGTGTTAAGGTTGATTCCGCTGTAACATTGGAGGTTTGAGATTTCACATATCAAAAAGTATTTTGTCATTATTATATGTATGTACTCGGTAGACCTGCAATGCTATTATTCTCTTTAAATCAAGATTATTATGCAAATTCAATATGAAAGGTTTACAAATTAACAAAATGAATTATAATTGATTAAGTAAACATAAAATCATCTCATGTAGTGCATATTTTTTATAATATTGTATTTGTATGTTAGGTTATCAAAAGTTGAATGAATTCTAACTGATTAACATAAGATCATCTCATGTAATGCATATTTTTCTGTAATATTGTATTTGTATGTCAGTTTATCCAACGTTGACGTATATGGTTTCATTTTCTAAAAAAATGGGTTGGAATTGGATGTAGTGTCGGTTTCAGCACCCACCTATTTTTGACCCTATGGTCCCCTCTTTGACTTTAGATGTCTCTTTTAAGATAAACTTGTGGTGTTACAGCGATTACTGTGTTTACTACACTTGTTTTTAACTTTCTTTTTTATAATCTTTTTATCTTTATTCCCAAGTCTCTAAGAAGATGTGGTATACCACCTCTGTTTTTAGGGTTTATTAGGATGTAAAAATGTTAGGATATCACATTCCAAAAAGACTTTATTCCGGAGGAAGTAAATATGATTCTTTTTATTCCTGACTAAAAATTAACTACCCAGTTGTCTTTAATTTTAAAAATTAAGCATGTAGTTGTATCTTTAATGATAAATTTATAGGTTAAAGGGGCTCGTTACCTGCGGAGGCAATACAATTTAGTTACATGTTGATTTCAGTTAAAGGGGCTCATTTAAAGTTGTTGCATTCAAAAGAAAAATCTAAATAAGGATGATACGGGTAAAAACAATTTTTGGAAGTTTTTATCTCTTTCATTTATAATAAGATTTTGAAGTTGTATATGCCAGTGCCGGGCTCCCATCTTGGTACCGTATTAAGCCATAACGATTTAACGAGATATATAAAGTGAAATATGGGAATTTTTTAAAAAAAGTGGTAAAAAATAGTTATAATGATAATTGTCCATCTATTTCCCATAAAAAGAATTTTTTTTATGTGGTGGTGGCAACATAGGTGATACATTTATCATTTTCTATTTTAATTCTATCTATTTTTTAATTATTACAAGATAAATATTCATTCTTTCTAAATTTATTATTCTTATAACAAATTATTATGTTAATATTATAATACCATTTGTGTTATACCGTTCAGACATGGATTAGATAACTTATACCCTTATGAGTAGCCTCCAGTCCATACGAGAGAATAAGCGAGAACTATCTAGCTCTTGGGTCGAACTGTAACTGCCTCGATTGTCATATATCCAGGGTCGGTTCCACCAAGTATTGAGTCGTTTAGGCTTTTAGACGGGCTTTTCAGATGCTAAAAACTCGATCGTCCAGGGTTGGGAACTTTTGATGCCAACAATTTAACCGCCACAAGTTGGGAATTTTTAATGCCAACAATATGATCGCCATAGGTGGAGAATTTTTTATGCTCGATTAAAGGTGTTTTTTCTAACCACATGTCAGATGTCGGACGATGATTAGCCTATTTCTCTAAATAATCTATCTCTTCAGTAGCATTGAACTTGTTGTTTGGCGGCTATGCCTGTTGGGCCTTGTTGTTTTGTTTATCCGGTCTTGCTAGAGAGAGATCGTGTCATGGTCTCACATGTGTCCCCAACCTATTCGACACGCGTCGTTTGTGTCTATCAAAAGATCGTCTTTGAACTGACTGAGGCTCAAATAATGATGCTAGTTTCCTAGCCCTGTAAGAATGTCAGACGATGACACGTATCTTTCAACCATTTGAAGCGTGTCAACTCATACTTTCAAAAAACGACTCTTGGATTTCTCAAAGCTCTAGTCGATTGCGCTTCTCTACACAATGACATGTTGAAGAGGAAGTTCTTTTATAAATACCTCTCATAATTTCATTATTTATCATCAGAGCATTTTTAGAGAGAGGAAAAAAGCTTGATCTTTGTTTTTCTAGAGATGAAGTATATTGTCGTCTTCGTTTATGAAAAAACCTGCCTTGAGCAAAAGACCAGAACCAACCAAGAAATCTGTTTTTAGTTTAATCAATTACTTGAGTATCTCTGAAAAGGTTGTGGGCTGTCGAATACAAAGCTGTATACTTAATTGAAAATTCCCCAAAGGTCTCTTATCTCACAATTTTATACTGTTCTTTCAATACCGACCAACCATGACCTTTTGAACAAGTCGTCCCTGCTATTCTTGCCTCCACTCGTCCGCTAGGCCCGAACGCTTCTATTGATTTGGTGAAAAAACTGCAAGCCTTAGATGCCATTGTCTTCTTACCTAAGCGTAACAGAGCCCCTAGTAAACGTGCCAAGTCAAAAGAGCTGTTTGATGTCGAAACGGAAAAAACTGGGCTTGTCCGAGAAACATTTGTGACAAAAAAATATAAATACGGAGGCGACTGGTGTTGAGGCCACAAATACAGATACAACAAGCCCCATCGTCTTAGTAGTGCAAAAAGGCGATCCTGAGACTCTGATAGTAGAAGATGTAAAAACTAAACACACAATCGTCTATAGTGACCATGCTGTTAGCGAAGGAAAACCCCCAAGTGCCGATGAGAAACAAGACAAAAATCGCAAAGAGAAAAAGAAAAAAACTATGGCCGTGGAGGGAGGAAACAAAAAATCCCGGCTACTGAGAAGAAAAATTCCTGTACATCTACTGTGCCAAAATCTGACTTGCCCATGGTCGAACAAACTACCATACCGACTCTGCTCGAGCAATATGAAGGAGGCAAAAACGGTCATGCCTAATGAGGAGTCAGAAAAATAAAAGGTTTTCCTAACGGAAGGTCGAAAAAGAGAAGGTTGTGGATAGAGGACTCCCTGCCGAAAATGACACGGAAATGGTGCAACTGGAAAAAGAATCAGGTATGGCAGGATTAGAGGACGTGATCTGCAATAATGAAGGTAATGTTTCCCGTCCTTAGCTAGGTCGGGACCCTCCAATATTGCCCCCCTGTCGCAAAGGATACGAATGCCGCTATTGGAGGCATATTTCTTTAAGATCCGCTACAGGTAATCTCCCTCCCCGCAATCGGTGGTCTTAGCAAACCTAGAGTGTCATACCATTCTTCGCTTTCGAGCACCTTTCAACTTCAACGGTTGGACACACTCACCATCTTGTTATATTATATGCTAGGTTCGCTTGCGTTAAAATAAAGAAAAACGAGCAACTCGAGGATGAATTGTTAGTAGTTAGAAACCGAATATCCAAGCTAGAAATGTAGCTTAAGGAACAAACTCTACACTCTATGGAATTCGAGCTAGACGTGCAGGAAATGGTCGATCATGCCAGGCTAAGTTCGGCCGAGGCCGACCTTCAAAAACTTTAAGAAAAAGAGGCGGAATAGCAAAAATCGAAATCCAAGCACCTACAAGTCATTCAACCCGTTAAAGAAGATCGAGACCAAATTGTTCGATCATTGGCAACTCTCAGAATTCAGACCCGTTTCCACCAGTATAAAAAATTCAAGGTTATTCGTCAACTCCAAACTGACATGAAAAAAAAGAGTACAGAATGAAACCATGGAGGGAAAATTAGTATGAATTTTCACCAATGATTTCCACATCTAACTCTTTGGTCGATGTGACTGGATGTTCTTGAAGAAGAGAATGAGTGGTTTGTGATGATGATAGTGATGAAGAAGAGGGTGCCGAGGGCTCGTCGAAATAGTCATATGATGACTGACCTTTAGAGAACAAGTTAGTTCATTTTAACTTATTTTGCTTCATACTTGTGGAAACTATTACTGTCTTTTTTGTACTCCGACCCTTATGGTTGTGTAACTTAACCGTATTTTTCATATCCCGGCCTTCGTGGTCGTATTAATGTACCGGGTGTTAAGTTTTAAATTTTCATACTATTAGTTGGAAGTGATCAATTTCTAGCGCCAAGCTAAAAAATATTGAACAAAATTATAAAATCGAAAAACAAAAATAATGTATATCAATTCGTTGTTGAAAATCCTCTAAGGTTAAAAAAAATAAAAAATTGGAAATAAACCGAAGTTGAAAAACTCTTAATGTTTGCATCACTACAATAATGTAGATCAGATCAATCCAAGTTGAAAAACCCTTAAGGTATAAATAAAATAATGTACATTAACAGAAGTTGAAAAATACGTAAGGTTCGAGCAATACTGCAAGAATTTTAATAAATGCTTCATTTATATTAACACATCAGTTTCCGTAGACACCTCACTAAAACCTCTGCGCGCCACCAGGGTATGAAAAAGTGCGTATCTAATCAAAATTGTTTACAAGAAAATAGATAAACATATGAATATTCAGAATTAATCTAACTACAACTTTAAATGTTCAATATTCCAAGGACGCCGCAAGGCTCGGTAATTCTTGTATTTCAACCGATAGGTGCCCAGTTTTATCATTTTCATCACTTGGAAGGGGCCTTCCCAGTTGGGAGCCAACTTTCTAAGGCTCTTGTCTTTGGTGTGGAAGAAAACATTTCTCAGGTATTTGTCACCGACCTTAAACTCCCTTTTTCGAACTTTAGAAGCGTACCTACTTCGCATTAAGGTCTGATAATGTAATGAGTTTAAATGGGCGCGAGTTCGCTTTTCCTAAATCAAGTCAAGGGCTACACGTCGGCCCTCGTCGTTACGGTTTTTGAATAATGCTCGACCCTGAAAGACGGGAACATGGTTTCTGCGAGGGTCACAACACCCATACCATACACCAAAGCATTATGAGATTCTTGAGTAGTGGTTCGTGGTGTAGTTCGATATGCCCACAACACCTCTTGTAAGTAATCTGACCATTTTCCAGCTTTTCCTTCCAAATTTGTTTTGAGACCATCGATAATCGTTCTGTTTGTGACTTCAACCTTGTCGTTTTCCTGCGGGTGAAAATATGCTAAAAAAGCACTGTTGAATTTCGTGAGATGAACAAAAATTTCTTATTTCACTTCTATCAAACTGTGGGTTGTTGTCCATAGTTAGCCTCAACAGGACCCCAAAGTGACAACAAATGTTCGACAATATGAATTTGATTACATCTTTAGCAATTTCCCTGGAAAACAGCTCGGCCTTAACTTATTTGTAGAACTAGTCAACAACGACACCTATCATCTGCCTTCCTTTTGTTGCCATCAGAAGTCGGCCTACCAAGTCGATCCCCCACCTATGTAAAGGTTACCCTTTAGAGGCAGACTCAAGTGGCGTGACCAGGATATGAATTGAGTTTTTAAACCTTCGACAAGTATCACACTTTTTGACAAGCTCTCATGCATCAGCTACGATTGTGGGCCAGTAAAAACCCGATAGCGAAACTCTTCTAATCAAAGCCTTGAAACCAGAGTGAGCCGACCATTCTTCATCATGGAGTTCATATAAAGATATTTGCACTCATTATGCCCCAGACATCTTAACAAAGGCCTGCTCAACGATCGTTTATAAAGTACGCCTCCTAAAAGTAAAAAACCGTGAGCCTCAAACCGTATATTTTTTGCCAACGTTTTATATGTGCGTAACATATTATTTATCAAGAAATTTTGGACGTTACATCTCTAGTATGTGCTGGTAATTGTTGAAATTTGGCAGGCGATCTCTGGTTGGTTCTCTAGCTCGATCCTTCTAATGATTGATGGTTCATCTTACGTTAGAACCCATGGGTAATTCCGTACGTATGCCATCGTTGCCAGCGAATCTGCGATTACATTCTCCGCTCTATGGACATGTTCGTACGTGAATTTTTTAAAAGCCGCAGCCAAATCTCTCAACGACACCAAATATTGGAACATATGTTTCTTTCTTGCCTCAGAGTGTCCAGTAGCGTGATTAATCAATAACTAGATGAACGTGCTTGCCCCACAAATCTACACGAGTATGAGTCCCGAGAAAGCTGCCTCGACTCAGCTTTATTATTCGAAGCTGCAAAACCAAATCGACTGCCTTGGTGCATAGTTATCCCCAAAGGCGTGGTTACCTGGACTCCCGCCCTACATCCATTGACACTTAATCCCGCATTTTTTCGGACAGTCCACTCGATGAGCTCTTTTTCCTAGTTGGTCTCTTTCTCTTCTAGTCGGTTAGAATGAAACTTCAACTTTTCGCCCGATCTGACCTTCAAAATCCTTATTCACCAACTTCTGATAGGTGGCCCCCGCGTTATTCAGACTGAACGACATGACTTTGTAGTAATGAAAACCTCTTACAGTTATGAACTTCGTGTTATCCTGATCCTTCATATCTAACCTTATTTGGTTGTAGGCGCCCATAAAGGACAATAGCATGTTCCTTGACATCGAATCTACTAGCTGGTCAATTTTTGGTATTAGGAAAATGGTCTTTAAGGCATGCCCTGTTAAGTTCGGTAAAGTCCATCTATCTCGATAGCAATAGCCTCGATAACAATAGCCTATGCTTTCTCCCGGGAAAAATCTCGTCGCTTTTGGATTACGGGTCGGACATTGCGCCGTATTGCCAAGCTGTGACAGGTTACATTATCTGGAACTACGGTTACATCTTTCAAACACCACAAGAATATATGCAACCTTTCCCTAAGGAAAGAAATCAACCTTTGTCGAACCATGACTGATAAATTCGGCCAAATTTTCAAAATCTTCTCTTCGTGGAACTCGTAATTCTCGTAACTCTCATCAGTAAGAAATAATCCGGGGGTCTTCCTAGGATTTTCTACAGGACCCGACCCTGATGTTGACTCCGCTAATTGCTAATATTTTAATGGCGCTGTTTTATTTTTAACTTTTGATGCTAAAGTCGTCCGGTAACATTCCATAGCCGTTTTCTGGCTGCTCTGAACCGGTTCAACATTATTACCGATTAAAAATTGTAAACATTCATGGAGTGCCACTGCGTACATTCTAGACAACCTGATCTATCTAAGATGGCGTTATACGAGGTCGGTGCATCCACAACCATAAAAATACCGTTACCTCTTTCTTAAATGGCCCCAACCCAACTGTAGTACCCATTCAAACTCTCCAACCACTTTGGCAGTGGCCCCTGTAAAACCTACGATGGTCCGCTCTGATCTTAAAATGACCGGTGGTTTCTTGAACTTCGCATACGTCATCATGAGAATAATGTTCGTTGAGCTCTACGTATCTATCGATACTCTCCGTATCTCATCACCCGCAATCACAAGCACAATTACTACTGCATCCTCATGAGGTCCGACGATGTCCCTCATATCGTCATTAAAACATAGTATGGGGACATAATTCTATATAAATAGGGAGACTCTCCTTCTTCTAACTATGTGGCTAGGCTTACAATGTGGCTCTTTCGGGAGAACTTTGATATTCCTGCCATAGAGTCACCTCTAAAGATAGTTAGCGATTCAAAAAATCTACACAAGCTCCTTCCCCTTATGAGCTCTTGGGTTTACTTCTTCCAAAACATTGATTATATTTGGATCTGCATCGGGGTTTAAGTATTCTGTGGATACATCAAATAGATCGGTTATCTAAAAAATAACCATTGCAGTTTCCTGCTTCGGTATTGTCACGATCTCTTTAACCCCAGCATTCTGCTGAGCTTGCTTCTTTACAAACGTCGTCAACTTCCTATTCTCAATTACCGTATGAATTTCTTTCTTTAAAGCAATCTAGTCTCGCGTTTCATGCCCAACATCCTCATGATAGGGAAAGACTTTCGAAAATGAACGAGCTTCTTAGCCTTTTCAAAGATGGTCGACAAACACTCAGTTAACTCAGAAAATACGCAGGTCGAACCAATTTGTTTGACATGGGTCGGGCCACCGCCTGAGCATTTACCATATGATTGTTACTTCTTGCTCGTAGGGGCTGTGAGCCTGTTGCTCGTGGTTGAAATTTCCCTACCGCTAGGTAAGTGCTAATCGGTTGAGCTGTAGGATAGGCGTCTCATTTTGCCGATATAGTACGACGGCCGCCTGTGCGCTTTATTGTAATTGGGCCGTCACTTCAGATGCTTGGGTCTCCTCAATCAAAATTTGTTTTTTGACCTAAGCCAACAAGGCCGCAAAAGTAAAAGCTTGTTTCTTTGTCACAACTTCCTTCATACGACAGGGTAAAAAACCCAATCTAAAACCTGCCAATGCGACGCGCTCATCACAATAGTCCAAATTGGTTTTTGCGTCTACAAAGGGTCGGGTGTAGTCTCTCAATCTTTCTCCAAATTTATGTATACAATTGACAATATTATCACCATTTGCTTGGAATTTTTCGCTCCCCACGAACTATTGCCTCAACATTACCCATAACATATAAAAAATATTTATGCAGCCTTGTGGCAATCGATTATACCACTTTGATACGCGGTCTTTGAAAGTTTGCGAGAACGCTCAGCAAAGTACTTTATCATCGTTATCGAAGTTTAACATAAAGTTTTAAACGATTCCAAATGGATGTATGGGTCTTTCTTCCCATCGTATTATTCCACATGAGAAATGTCAAAACGCTTTGGCAGATGCCTTGAAAGGATTTTATCCGACATTAAGGACGACCTCCAATTATGCCCGATCCTGAGAGCTCGACTTCCAAGGCCTTCCATTTGATTCACATACAATATTTCATCGTGCAGGTTAGCGAATTGACTACCGACCCAATATCCATATGACTAACTACCTGACGGGAACTGAACGTGAGGTGCAGCTGTTTTCTCACCTCGGTTGACCATGATCACCATGTCTTTATCCACCGATGCATATGTTATTTTATCAATGTTGTTCCCATTGTGTTCAGCATTCGTGACTGACGAGACAGTCACTGAGCTCTTGTGCACGCCAACGCTGAACCTTCCTATCCTTTCCTAACGACACATTATTTCGTTTTCGTAACATGTCTCGTCCCATCCAAAATCTTCTTTTTCTTAACCTTGGTTGCAATGTTTTTCTCTATTACTATTGGGTGACCATTCTCTGTTAATTTTCGACATGTTGTTTTTCCAGCAAAGGTCTCCTCTTTCTCCGTATTAACCATCGCTATATTGTCAAGCAATTGCTGCCTGGTCATAATAAAGATCGATTGCTTACCTCGCCTCTGTCCATTTTGATCGTTATCGTGATGTTACTCTTCAAATTGGAGGTCCTGGGAATAAGAGATAATTCTACCGATTTTCAACCCCACAACTCTACCTTCTACCGGATCGATGTTCATCTATCTTTAGTTTCATGGATATTGATGAGTTCAGATATTTTAGACACTATAAGTTTCCTTTATCCGTAGGGCTGTTTGGATATAACCACTATCATAAAAAAACTGGACAAGACAAATGTAATAGAGTGTGACTAAGCTAGGTGCTGGTCACCTCACATCTTGGGCTAATGGGACCTTAAACTTGACCCGACTCCATGATATGACCCGAAAGGCCCATGAGTCATTAATTAAGTATAAATACCCCAACTACTTTCATTAATGAGGGTAATCAGAATTTACTGCCAGCACACAACTTAATCATCTCACTACTCTCTACCTTAAACATTAAATTCCCAAAACACTTTACGAAATTACCCTCAAATAGAAATTAACCACACCAAATTGGCGACCACCATGGGAGCACGACGGTGCTTGAATTTCACAATTCAAAACCAGTGAACAAAGTAGTTCAGATGGATCATAATGAGCAAAATATTCCACCTCTTGAGGTGGAAGTTGCAAAGGAGGACGATGAGTATACTATCGAGGAGCGCAACTAGTTGAGAGCTGAAATAGAGGCACTGAGAGAAATAAAACAAGCAGAGTAAGAGATTCAGAAAAACTATGATGCGCCAGTACTTCACCACACTAACAATCCTGGAGAAAACGAGCAGTCCTTGAAGACCCATCTCAGTTCCAAGAAGACACACCGATCTAAACCTATGGAGAGTTCTGCATTTGAGTCCTCCAGCGGTCCATCTAATGAGGCAGAACTTGGAGAATCATTGTCTTCAAGCAGTGATGAATGAAGGTCAAAAAATAAAACGAGGTTGACTAAAAAACATTCAAGAAAAAAGGATAGGCATGACAGGCTTAAGAAGCACCATGACAAGGGTAAGGGGTCAACCAAACAACATATTAACCAGTTGCTGATTGATCCCTTTGCTTTTCAGTTTGAACGATGTATTTTTCTACCTCTAATAAATATACTATTTTTTAGTCGTAGCAAGAATTTGAGGCAATCGCCTTTGTCCGCAAAAATACTCTCCGAACATCTTCCTAAGGGGTTTGACAGCTCCAAGATGGAGACATATAATGAGAGCTGAGATCGAGAAAACCATGTGGAGCAGTTTAAGAACTTCATGATGAATTTTGAAGATGACAAGTTATTGTGTAGGGCCTTCTCCCACACTTTCACATGAAGCGCCCTCAAATGGTATAAAAATCTCCCTCAGGGGTGCATAAGAAATTTTGATACATTTTGGGTTGCCTTCCGGAGGAAATTCGTTGGAAGCAAAAATCTTAAGGTTAATGGGGACACCATTATCCACTCTGCTCAGGAGCCGAATGAATCTGTAAAGGAGTACATCAACCGATTCGTAAATACAAAGAATGGGTTAGCAGATTGCTTTGAACAAGTTGCAATTGCTTCCCTGAGACAAGGTTTAAATCAAGGGTAATTTAGCTGATTCAGTGACTCAGAAGAAGGCTATGACCTGGGATGGTTTGTTGAATCAGGTGGGAAAATAAATCAGTGTTGAGGAGACCAAGAAAACCAGAGTACACCGCCAGGTTAAGTCCACTACTACAACAACAGCTCCTCCAGCTACTAATCAATCCAGTTACAGGGCAAATGAGACCGGACAGAGATCTAACCGGTCAAGGCATAATCAGTCTAACTAGAATCGAAGCCAACAAGTCAGAAACAAAAGGGGGCCATGGGTTCAACCCGAGTGGTTTGTTGAATTGGGGGAGAGTGTGGCTACAATCTATGACAAAACTAAAAACGAAGTGTATTTTAGAAAGCTACCAACATCGGCGTCCCCCAGTGAAATCTGAAGCACTTGTTTCTGCCAACACTACAATGACATAGGCTATGATACTCATGATTGTATAGCCTTGAAGCAGGAGGTTCAGAACCTCATTGAAAGGGTTAGTTTGTGAGCATATGTAAAAAACGAGGGGAAGTAGACCGAATAATGCACAAGCCAATACTCCCCAAGCTGGTACTTCGAACAATCCTGGAACATCCACATAGGAAGGTGCAATGGTAATTACTGAAATGTTTGATATAGACTCTGAGTACCTTGATCTAAATCTGAGTCGAAGTCAGGTAGGGGTGATAACATATAAGACCAAATCAGTTTCCAGTATGATTAACGTTTTTGAGTCATTGACTATTTTCGGAGAGGATACAGTGACTGCACCTTCCAGTTCATCAAGGAAGAGACATGTCCACAGTTTGGCCACCCAGTTGGATGGAAGGATGTCCGCATCTCCCTTTATAGTTTTTGATGAGGATGACCTAAGAGACATTGCAGGGCCCCATGAAGATGTTGTGGTATTAGGGGCATCAATATGAGGAAACGATATACGCTAAATTCTGATTGACACAGACAGTTCGAGAAACATCATGTTTTTAAGCTCCTACAAGCAGATAAAAGACCCTTCAGTTATACAACGTTCGAACAGAAGCATCGTAGGCTTCACAGGAAGTTCTGCATATATGATTGGGGAGTTTGAAGATGAAGTGTTATTAGGAAAAGGACCCTTTAAGAAAATGGTAAAAGTACTGTTTGTTGTGGTGGATTGCCCAACATATTATAATGCAATATTTGGGAGTTCTTGGCTCTCCAAAATACATGTTGTGGCCTCTATAGTCCACCAATGTTTGAAATATGTTGTCCAAGGACAAGTAGGTGTTGTCCGGAGCAGCCAGAAAGTAGCCACGAAATGTTATGCAACAGCATTTGCCTTTAAGTCTTTAGAGGCAATCAAGGTTAACATAGATTAACATCTATTGAGCCTTCCATTGGTGAGAATTAAATTGATGACCCCAGGGAGGCTCCCAGTGTCATAATACATGTTGAGGAGGTTGAAACTCACTCCCTAGCTGAGGGCAAGAATGTTAAAATTAGTACCAAGTTGGCACCAGATTTGAAACACCGGTTATTGTCCTTTTTAATGAATAATCAACATGTCTTCGCATAGTGTAATAGTGATGTCACTAGAGTGCCATCTGATGTTATTTCTCATAAGTTGTCCATCCGAACTGATGTTGCACCAGTTGTACAAAGGAGAAGATCCTTCGGTAAGGAAAAAATAGATGTGATTGTTCAAAAAGTTGATTGTTTGACGAAGATGGGTCACATTAAAGAATCTTTATACCCTTTGTTGACTACCAACCCTGTTTTGGTCAAGAAAAATAATGGCAAGTGGCGTATGTGCATTGAATTTACTGATCTTAATAGGGCATGCCCCAAAGATCTTTATCATGTTCCCGGGATAGATCAGTTGGTGGATTCGACTTTTGGAAATAGGTTGTTATCATTCATAGATGCATTTTCAAGGTAGATACAAGTAGATCTGAAGGATCAAGACCACACTACTTTCACCACAGACAAAGGTCTTCATTGTTATAAGGTAATGCCGTTCAGATTGAAAAGTGCTGGGGCCACTTACCAAAGGTTAGTGAATAAAGCTTTTGCTAATCAAATTGGTAGAATTATAGAAGTTTACATAGATGATATGATGCTTAAAATCTTAGAGGAAGATGCACATATGTCTGACCTCAAGAGATATTCTCTAACTTAGAGGTTGTGAATTTGAATATGAACTCTGAAAAGTGTGCAATTGGGGTCCGATCTGGAAAGTTCTTGGGCTACATAATAAGTGAGAAAGGAATTCAGCCTGATCTGAATTAACTTAATGCCTTGCTAGCTTTGGACCCTCCTCGGAATATCAAAGAAGTTCAAAGAATAACAAGACGATTGGCTGCGTTGAACAAGTTTATTTCAAGATCATCAGACAAGTGCGCTCCATTCTTCCAAGTGTTGAGGAATGCCAAAGATTTTAATTGGTCTCCACAGTGTGATCAGGCTTTTATTGAAATAAAAAAGCATTTGCCTTCACCTAAGACTCTCTTTAAACCTATTCGAGGGAAAAGGTCTACATATATCTAACTGTATCAGAGTATGCTATTAGTGTTGTGCTAGTAAGAGAAGTGAACAATTACCCTCGTCCGGTGTATTATATTAGCAAAAGTCTGTTGGATGCTGAAAGAAAATATTTGAAGTTGGAAAAACTGGCGTTGGCCTTGGTAATTGCAGCAAGAAATATGAGACCATACTTCCAAGCTCATTCCATTGTTGTTCGAACATCTTTTCTCTTAATAAGTGTTCTTCAAAAATCTTATGTGTCATGCAGAATGACCAAATGGTCAGTGGAGCTGGGTGATTATGATATTGATTTTGCGCCCGGACAACGATTAAAGTCTAGTCAGTGGCTGATTTCTTGGTAGAATTTCATGCTGATAGATCCTTTGGACAGATGTCAAAAAACCAGTCAAAGAAAGAATGGGTAGTTCGAACTGATGGTGGATCAAGTACTATGGGTTGTGGAGCTAGAATTTGTTTAACTTCTCCTTATGGTGACAATATGTACCAGGCCACATGTTTTGGTTTCAGAGCTTCTAACAATGAATCTGAATATGAGGCAACGATAGCTGGTCTTAAGCTGACTCTCATATGTGGGGCAAACAGAGTCCAATTAATGAGTGATTCCCAATTGCCGATTCACCATGCTCAAGGACAATCTGAAGCAAAGAAGGAACAGTTGATTAAATACTTGCTCATGTTGAAAGAAGTTGCTGCAAACTTCAAAAATATCTGCTATGAACACATCCCTAGATCAGAGAATACTTTGGAAGACTCTTTGACAACTATAGCTTATTCTGAATCTTACCCATGGATTCTTGTGCAAGAATGTTCATCCATATAAAGAGGCCAAGAAAAAGAAATCAAAGAAAGTATGAGTATACTTGCTATTCAACCTAAAGTTTGGAGGTATGATCTTCTCCAATTTATCTCTGATGGGATATTTCCTCCTAATAAAACCATGGCTAGAAAAGTCAAGTATAAGGCTCGTGGTGTCTTGATATTAAGGGAAGTTCTTTACAAAAAATATTGCAGCAAACCTCTCTTGCGTTGCTTAGGATTTGAAGAATCCGAAGTTGTGTTATCTGAACTACATGACGGAGAAGTTTCTGCACATTGTGGCTATAAGGCCTCACCAAGAGAATTTTATTAGCAGGATATTACTGGCCAACCATAATGGCAAGAATGTTAAAGAGATGGTAAAAAAGTGTGCTCCTTGTCAAAGATATGGAAATGAAATTCACGTGCTAGCAGTTCTTATGGAATCCATATATGAACCGATACCCTTCGACAAATGAGGGATGGATCTAGTTGGGCCTCCTCCCATGGCATCTGGTGGATGTAGAACAATTATAGTTGCTATTGACTATTTATTTAAATGGATAGAGGAAACTCCTTTGGATGGAAAAAATTCGAAGGCAGTCATTAAATTTGTTTTATCTAACATATGTTGCAGATTTGGGGTTCCCTGAAAGATTAATACAGACAGTGGGCCATAGTTTGATAATAAAGACATGGAAACATTCTGCACCTCCGGAGGAATTCAACATTTTTTTCTTCTCATTTCCACCCACAAGCAAATGGGCAAGTGGAAGTTGCAAATCAGACAATCTTGTTCGGATTAAAAAAAATTAGAGGGAGTTGTAGGATAGTGGCCAGGTTATTTACAAGAAGTATTGTGGGCCTAACGAACTACACCTTAGGCTGCCACACAAGAATCTCCTTTTTCTCTGGTGTATGGGATGGATGCAATTACTCCATTGGAAGCTAATTTACCATCTCACATAGTCCAAAACTATTCCGAACAGGCTAATGATATAGCAATCAGGAAATTGTTGGATTTGATTGAAGAAATAAGAGTTAAAGCGCATCTGAGAACAACGCATTACCAGGGTTTGTTGATGAGTAGATTTGCCTTCAAAGTTAAAAGAAGGGAGTTTCAATTAGGGGACAAAGTTTTAAGAAAGTCTTTTTACACACCAAGGAAAAGTAGTTGGGTAAGTTGGCTCCGAACTGGGAAGGCCCTTATATGGTATGTGGGAAAGTTCAAGAACATACAGGCTCCAAGACAAGGAAGGGAGAGCACTAAAACACCCATGGAACGTTGAAAACCTCAGGCTATACTCAGAATAAAACTCTTTTGTAAATATTTACTTTTTAGGTATCAATGTAAATATTAGAGGGCAAACTCTTTCCTACCCTGGTGGCACGGGGAGGTTTTAATGAGGTGTGTGAGTTTTTCAATAATATCTTATGCCTTCTTCAAAATTCAAGTGCAATTATGTTTTTTGATTTAGCCACAATATAAGGTGGTCAGATATTAAATTCTTACTAAACACCTCAACTCTCAAATGTCTTTGAGTTGATCAAATATATTAAACACTTGGTCACATTCATTAAACACATGTGATGGAGAATGTTTAATACCCTTATTTAATAATTCTGAAATATTGAAGGTTATTTAAACATTAACCATAAAGAGTTAACAAAAATTTAAACAAAGAGGAATATGATATTAGAATCCGATCTGACTAAAACCGATCCCTGATTCACAAAATGCCTTGATTATTCAAAGAGTTTAGGTTTTACACAACAAAGATTAAACAAACAATGCAACAAAATTTCGTGGCTGTCCAAGGACTTTAGTTTTTCAACAAAAAGTACACAATACAACATTAGGGTTTGTTCCCTTCGGTTTTTTGTTCACCATCATATTTTTTTGGACTTTTGAGTTCAGTATTTGAACTCTCACCAATTTCTTCATCATTTTTGGAATCTTCGTCACTTGAATAGTTGTGCTTGTCACCATCAACCATTGTATGGAAAGGGAGGTCATCATAGTCCATAAATTTCTACAAAGGACCAAGAGTCCTCTTAGAATAGGTCTCATGAAACAATAAAACCATGTCGAATTTAATTCCATCACCTCTTAGCATTATTTTCTTCGTTCTTCTCTTGGAAAGTTTTCTCCAACTTGACTTTGTCCTCGGATAAAGTCTGGATAGTTTTGTCCTTAGCTTTTAGTTGCTCATTCAAAGCTGTGATCTCATTGGAGGAAGAACTCTCCAGTTCAGAGTACTTGGTTTGGAGGTTTTGCTGGTCTCTTCTGACCTGCGCAGTTTGGCGGCTAAATCCTCTTTCTCCTTCTTCAATGATTATATCATTTGCTGAGCACTAGAAAGATCATTTGTCAAGCTCTGTTTCTCTGTAGTCAGAGAGTTTATGGTAGCTGTTTGATCCCTTACTTGCCTCTCCAGATCAACTACCGAATAGATGTAACCTAGAAGGGATTGACTTAGGGTATCTATCCCACTTGATATCATATAAGTCTCCCCATTGTAGGTCACAACATTGGATGAACTGGAAGGGCGATAAGGCTCCGCAAAGTCATCATTGTCCAAATCATTGAAATACATGTTAATACTTTTAAAGGCATCAAGATTTACCTCTCCATCACCAGCGGTCTGTTCAGAATAAAGGTTGGGCGGAATGTTTTCTTGTAAAGTAGGATCAGCAGGAACTGAAGAAGGGATTTCAGAAGGACGTAGAATTATCTCTGATCCCAGAGTGACTTTCTTCTTCTTTGTAGTTTTTTCATCACTGCTTGCTTTGCGTTTCTTATCCTTCTTCGTAATCTTTGGTGGGTTGTCTGATCCACCAGCCTCCTTAACAGTCACTTATACTGCTTCCAGCAGAGCAGCGTTAAAGCCTCATAGGTTCTCTGAACCGGTTCATCCGGTGGTTGTCTGAAGTGGGTCTGTTGTGGTTTTCTTCTTTCTCTTGTTCTTCATCTTGTTCAAATGACTAGGGGCTTTGGCCCTGGAAGGCAAGTAAAGCTTAGCATCTTTAGCCTCAGTTCTCCTCAAGATAACATCTGCAGGAGAAGGGGTGGTTAGTTCTTCCCAGGAGAGGTCTCTTCCCCTTGTGTGTTCCACAGACGAGACCTCACAAAGTTCCCAACGTGAAACAGTTGTGGAAACCGTTATCACATTTCTCTAAGGCCCAAACATTTAGCTTGGCACATGTGTCTTGACCTGCCTCTACATAGTCTGAGAACTCCTTCAAAAAAACTAAAAAGAGATGCAAATCAGTTCAGAGTAATTACCTAGTATTTGAAAGATTAGAAAGAACATAAATAAAACTCACCGATACTCTTCCAGCGACTGATCAGCTGGCTTGGGTTAGAAACAACCTTGATCTTCTTCCCATTCTCCGAGGCCCCACTGATGAACATGAACTGTTTCCTCCATCGATTTTCTGACTCCAAAAGATCATTCACTACTTTGTAATCATTCCCCATATTATAGTGATAGAAGGGGATGTGATGATTCTTGCACAAATTTGCAACAGCAGCAAATTGTTCCATTGGCAGTGGCATCTTGGATAAACTGGATGCCATGATGCCAGCCATCAGGGTGTACTAAGCATTTGGGCTTAGCTGACTTGGACATACCTTGGTCAGGTTGAAGTACCTGACTATCTCCGGGTCCAAAGGAAACCGGAGTCCCCAGTTCAGCACCTCTGTGTAGATCACTAGCTCGTTGGGTTTGTAGTCCATATGAGTTTCTGGGGTGACTGGGATTATCACCTTGACAGACTCAGGGATCCCCCAATTTATATGAATATGACCCAATTCAGCGGTGTGTGTGTGTATACGTAAGCTATATTCTGGAGAGATAGCTCGTATTTCACACTGACCTTTTTAAAGTTTGGCCCTACTTTCCCTTATAGGCACTCCGGAAGTGCGTCCGGATGAGTCAAACCCATTTTGGTTTTTCCTTTTCGATCTACAGCGGTGTCCTACGTTTATCCAGACGCCTCAAAAAAGGGTGTCATCCAAGCTATCTTCCATATTTTCTTCCATTACAATGGAAGGTTGTTCGGATGGCTTGGCCTCTGCGAGGGGCTGCTATTCGGGTAGTTTGAATTCTGGCGAAGGTTTTATTGTCTCCGGACTGGTATGTTTCGAAGTGGTAGGAGCAGATTTAGATTTGGATTGACGAGTTATTCGGCGAGATGTATGCTTCTCATGGGATTTTTCTGCGTCTGAACCCATAACAATAAATGATGAAGACTTTCTAACGCTGGAAACGAATTTTTATTGGGAGAGGGTTTTGAGACTCTTAAACAGAGGACCCTGATTGTAAAGGAGAAAGGTTTGAAACAATGGGTAGTTTTCTAACCTTAGGGATTTTGAGGATGATGAACCTTGGTCTTTGTTTGCTTATGATTGATTGATTCTTTCACCAGGAGAAAAGGGAAGGCTAACAACAATTCTTTTGTCTCTTGCAACTTTTCTCGCTCTCTCTGAATCAGATAAATTTAACCAACCTCCTTTTACTAGTGCGTTTGTAGTTGTGAACATAAATGACTCGAACACGAATTGGAAAATGTAGTGAGCTTTCTTTCACTAGAAATTCAATGATTAAGGGCTACAAAGTATGCTCTTCGAAATCTTCTTTGCAAGAACTACAGGGGCTATTGATGAGTGGGATGAATTTATATAACAGTGAAAAGTGGGAATTACTTAGGAGAAGATGGAACAATCGAAAACAATGATTAAGGGCTACAAAGTATGGGAGTTAAAACCTAGGTAACTTTCTAGCCTAGTAGGTATGAGAATCTAGGAGAAAAACGGCTGAGAGGTCAAACCAGATCCTAACACGTGTCCCACGTTAGATAAAGACTCTTGAAATTCTAAACAGTAAAATCAGTCCCACCAAATTTCGAACAGAGTGACTCTTGAAATTCTTAACAGAAAAGATAAAGTCTGCAGTTCGGATGCAGAAACAGATCGGAAAAAGTTGTTTTTGATTATGAAGAGTTAGCTCTTCGAAAACTTCTTTGCAAGACCTATAGGGGCTATTGATGAGCTCAAATATTTAGATACTATAACTTGCCTTTATCCGAAGGGCTGTTCAGGCATAACCACTATTATAAAAAACCGAACATGACAAATGTAATAGAGTGTGACTAAGGTAGATGCTCGTCACCTCACATCTTGGGCTAATGGGTCCTTAAACTTGACCCGACTCCATGATCCGACCCGACAGGCCCATGGGTCATTAATTAAGTATAAATACCCAACCACTTTCATTAATGAGGATAATTAGAATTTATTGCTAGCACACATCTTAATTATTTCACTACTCTCTACCTTAAACATTAAACTTCCAAAATACTTTTTGCAAAATTCCCCTCAAACAGAAATTAACCACACTAGGTATCACTTCGATTTCCCACAAATGGCGCCACTGATAGTGCTAGAAATATCTGGACCGTGATCTTGATACCAGATGAAGTCGTATCAAATATAGACAGAGAAACACGAGATTATAAAAAGAGAAAATGGTAAAAAGTAGTTATAATAATAATTGTTCACATACCCGCATAAAAGGAATTTTCCCTTATATAGTGGTGGTAGTGGGCCTTGTCCCACATAGGTGACCCACTTGATTCTATCTGTATCTTTCTCTATCTAACTCTATCATTCTTTTATTATTTACAAGATATATCCCCACGATCATTGTCGACAAAAGGAGTTCGATCATCACAATTTTAAGAAGAATCTATGATAAAATGCATGGCATGACGCTCTTGGCTCTATAAAAAATGACATATCAGCCATTGATGAATTGAAGATGAAGGTGATTATGGGCTAATGAGATCACATTAAGCGAGTATAATGCATTTTCATGGTTGTAGATGCACGTTCATCATACATAGAAATATTTAGTGGACCATCACTTGACCAAATGCACGCAATTGCCTGAATAATCCAACAATATCTCTATTACGCGATAAAATGATCAGATTTGTTTTATTTACATCAATAAGGTAATTGATATGCCCCCCGATATTTAATTTTGATCTATTAAACAAAAATGTTATATATTCTTCCAAGAAAATACCAAGATAATTATAACTGAAGTGGATCGACTTAACATAATATACCATTTTTTAACAGATTTTTTATCCATTTTGGATTGTTAATCTAGTCTTAGTCAAAAAGAAAAATGGTACATGGCGTATGTGAGTGGATTTTACTTCTCAACAAAGTATGCCTCTAAAATCTATTCTCGATCACTTACGTAGACTAGTCGGTGAATATTACATCAAGAAATTGTATGCTATCTTATGTGGATTCATATTATGACCATAGTCAAATTATGATGCATATGGATGATCAAAAGCACACCTCATTCATAATATAACGATGGTTTTTATTGCTACAAATTCATGTTATTACACTTAAAAACACAAGAGTCACTTACCAGCAATTGACATATATAACTTTCTCAAGGAAATTTTATTTTATTTACAAGTATATATTGAGGATATACTACATAACAAAAATTTCATAGACATTTAACAACCTCCAATCATGAAATTTGAACCTGAACCTAGAGAAATGAATGTTTGAAACTATTATTAAAAATTCTAGATTACTTGGTCAACGAGAAATGAATCAAAGAAGTTCCTACACAAATTTCTATCTTGTTGGATATCGTTCTCATTCTTTCAAATATTCACACGTTGTGGTAGATCCAGCTCGTTCCCGAATGACACATATTTCTTTAAGGTTAAGGGTCTGTTATTCTCCCCAAAGGTCATGTCAAAACTAAAGTTAGGTGAGCCCTTTACTCATATCTAGTTATATCATATCACGTGGTTAACATAATGTTAGTTAGACTAACCTAATATTAATATATTATGCAAGAAATTTTGTAAACTATGAAACTCACTACTTACAACTATTAAAATTAGCCTTAGTATTATTCGTTGCGTCCATATAAATAAGGTCATATTTCTAAGAACATACTATTATAGTTCGAACTTCCTCTTATCTGAAAAAACGTAACGCATAAACCATAATATCTGATAGACTTAAGAGATGATTAGTAGAACTTGGGTATTTTGATGTCAAGTTCAAACCACACACTGTAATTAAAGCTCAAGCATTGGCAGACTTCTTAACATAATTTTAGTAAGAGAGACCACTATATTTTGCGGTCTAATATTTTCAGTGGTGGGGCTTTATGAAATTAATCTCTCATTCAAACAACACATCCAATCAAGATATCAAGTTCAACTTAGGTTTGCAACTTTCTCATATTTGTCTAGCTCGATTGGTGAAACTCTTAACCGACTTACAAACTGTGATTCTTCATGCAGTAGGCTAAGTATGATGAGGGTGCAAAATGTCAGGGTCACTTTGGGTCAACACATTCAAATGATATGATAATATATTTGTAATAATGTATATCAATAATGATATGATAATGTATTTGTAATAATGTATAACAATAATGGTAGATAGAGAAATAATAAGGACTTACCTTGTAAATAATAATAGTATGGGTAAAAGAAGTGTATAAAAGGGTAATAATAAAGTCAAGTGGGTCAATTGTATGAAATAGGACCCACCACCGCTAGTATATAAGAAAAGATCCTCTTTTGGGGGGTAGGTGAACATTTAATACAATATTTACTCTTATCATTTTCTCTCTCTTCAATCTCGTGTTTCTCTCTCTTTTTTAGTGTCACGACTTTGTCTGGTAGCGTTAGGTTCCAAATATTTCTAGAAACTTCATTGGCACCGTCTGTGGGAATTCGAAGTGATACTCGGGGATTTGTTCTCCCAAAACATGAGCCTATGAGAGATGAACGTTGAAACGACAAAGGGAATAACGATAGGTAAGGACGCCAACAAGATTATCTCGTATTCCGAAGACCAATGTTCCAAAGAGCGACATTACGATCGTGATCAATATGGTTGAGGGAAAGTAAACGGTCGACCCTCATCATGACAAGGCAACAATTGTTGGATGACATAGCTAAACTTAATGCGGAAAAGGAAGTGACTCTAGCCGAAAGAAAGAACAGTTTGGGAGATTGCAGAGAGCACTCACTTGATGATGATAGGAAAGAAAATTGCAATCAGGATCGGGATAAAGAGGATATCCAAAGGGGTTGACCCCGAGCGCGACAATAAAATACCAATCTGGAATGAAATATCGAGTGTCGATCTAGGCGAGAATATAACAACTCTACTGATTATGATTCAGATGAATCGTCGTCCCCAGAACGAGAGATCTGACACCACGAGAAGGAAAAAAAGGATTATGAGAGAGCGAGAAAGCCGATGTCGCAAGTCTCGTCGGGCAAAAATATCAAGGCATAATGGAAACAGTATTGACAAAAGAACTCCAGTTTCCGTTGAACAAGAAGGAGCAAATTACAATCAACAGAATGGAGCAAGTTATTGTACCTCAAGTACAATTCCCTTTGGGCAGGCAGACTTATGGATATAGGGTTAGGAGTCAATTGTCCAACCTAAATGGAGAAGGATTATATGTGTCTCATATATAAGGTCTAGGGAATGGCGCCTTCAGATTTGGACACAATTGGAGGTCGTCCCCGCTTTCTGATGAAAGTTTATCGGGGCATCTCCTAAAGCGTTTTCACATTTTTGAATTGGAGAAATATGATGGAAAGAAAGACCCAAACAATCACTTGGAAGCATTCAAGAATTTCATTCTGAGTTTTGATAATGATGACAAGTTACTCTACCGAGCCTTTTCAATGACCTTTAAATATCGGGCCTTGAAATAGTATAATCGATTGCCCTACGGATGTATGGAGAGTTTCAGTGTGTTCTAGGTAATGTTCAGACAACAATTTATGGTAAACAAAAACTTTCGACCAAATGTTTATTGAAAAGACCAAAACATCCAAAAAAATACAGCAAAGTGCGCAAGCGACAGTCGTATCATACACCAAAAAAATTTGCAGAAGCCTAGCCCCATTCCACAGCCTCAGCCGATAAGCTCCTTACCACAAGTAGCACAACAATTACATGCAAAGGCATCGGGCTCGCAGCCACAATTTAACAATCAGATAGTCAACCGATCCATCTCAAACAAATGGATCTGACCTGTTCATTTTTCCGACTTGATCGAATGATTGTCGACAATCCTTAAAAAAAGAAATGTCCATTTTTGAAAACCTTTTCCTATCCAAATTCCCAGAGAAAACCGTACTAACTGATACTGAAAATACCATGAAGATGTCTGGAATGATACGATGGATTGCATCGCTCTAAAAAAGTAAATAAAAATATTGATAGAGAATGTAAATTTGACGACCTACGTGAAAAGGCAAGCTCAGAAGAATGTGACCTCTAAAAAAGTCGATAAAGTACCAAAACAAGAGACATCGATGGTTATCTCCGAAGTCACCGACCTATTCGATGTGTTTCTAGAGTATATGGATCCTGATGAAGATTGATATATAATCAACTTTGTAGAAGAAGTAGTTCCCAAAAGTAGAGAAAAGGTTAGTAGTTTGTGTAAGTTTTTCGAGTCACTAACTATTTTTGGAGGCGATTCAGTGGTAGGAATCACCAATTCCTCTCGAAAAAGACACGTCGTGAGTTTAGCTACACAGTTGGAAGCAAGAATATCACACCCCTGTATAGAAGCCCGTCCCCCATAATTTGCTTCAACGCAGATGACATGAGAGATATCGTCGGACCACATGAAGATGCGGTGGTGATCGTAGCCGCAATTATCGGTGAGGAAGTGCGTAGAGTTCTGATTGATACTAGAAGTTCAACAAACATTTTTTTTCTTGACGACTTACACGAATTTTAAAAGACCACAAGTTATTTTAAAATCGGAGCGAACCATAATAGGATTCACAAGAGATACAACCAAGGTAGTTGGAGAATTTAAAGGGCTTGTACAGCTGGGTCGGGATCCCTTCAAAAAGAGGTAACATTGATTTTTGTGGTTGTACATGCGCCAACCTCCCAAAATGAATTTTTTGGTAGATCGTGTCTATTTAAGATGCACGCAGTGACATAAATGGTCCACAAATGTCTGAAATATGTGGTCGGCAACAACGTCAGCATAGTCAGAAGCAGCCAGAAAATGGCCAGAGAATATTACCGGACGGCTTTAGCGGCGAAGGTCGACAAAGAAATAATTTAAGTAAAAGATTAGCATTTAGTGGGGTCAACCTCGGGGTTGGAACCTGTAAACGATCTTAGGGAGACACCCAAATTATTATTGACGAATGAAAACTGTGAAAATACAAGTTCTCCAGAGGAAGAATTTTGAAGATTGGGACAAATTTGTCCTCTAGTTTTTGGGAAAGGTTAATTATTTTCTTAAGGAAAGATTGCATTTATTTTCATGGTGTTCACAAGATGTAACAGGAGTCTCTGGCAGTGTAATCCACCACAGCTTGGTTGTACGATAAAACGTCCCACCTATAACTCAAAAGCGGCGAGCCTTTTCCCAAGAAAAGGAAGACGATATTATTATCGAGGTAGAGAGATTGGTAATAGTAGGCCATATCCGAGAATCTCAGTACCCGCATTGGACGACCAATCTAGTCTTGGTTAAGAAAAAGAAGAGCGCTAAATGAAGAATGTGTGTGGATTTTACTGACCTCAACTTGGTATGTCCCAAGATCCTTTTCCTATGCCATGAATCGACCAGCTAGTAGATTCAACGTTAGAAAACAAACTATTTCCCTTTATGGACGCATATCCAGGGTATAATCAAATAAAATAAAATCCAAAAGACCAAGAAAGCACAACGTTCATAACCGGAAGTGGCCTTTACTGTTACAAAGTTATGACTTTTGGTCTGAAGAATGCAGGAGAAACCTATGAGAGGTTGGTAAACAAGACTTTCGAGGGTCAGATCGGATGAAACGTTGAGGTTTATATAGATGATATTCTAGTCAAGAGTGTGAACGATGATGACCATTTTATGGACCTAGAAGAGACGTGTAATAATCTGAGAAGAATAAATCTCAAGTTAAACTCAGAAAAATGTTTGTTTCGGGTCTGATCCAGAAAGTTCTTGGGATTTATGATCAGTGAAAAGGGAATAAAGGCAGATATGATACATTTGAATGCGTTGAGCAGCATGGCGCCCCCAAGGAATATTAAAGAGGTGCAAGTATTGCTAGGACGACTCTAAACAGGTTTATATCTAGGTCCTCTGATAAATATGCATCATTTTTTTAGGTTATGAGAAACACCAAGACATTCAATTAGACCCCTGCTTATACTGATGCTTTCTTTTGTTTAAAATATTATTTATTGTCCCCGACTTTGTTAACAAAAACTTTTCCTGAAGATACCTTGTTTTTGTATATTGCAATATAAGACTACGCGGTTAGTGCAACATTAGTTCGCGAGGCAGATCGAACTCCCTAGCCAGTTTTCTATGTGATCAAGATTTTGTAAGACGCTAAAAAAAGATATTTGATACTCGAGAAGTTGGCTCTAGCATTAGTAACCGCAACTAGAAAAATGCGGCCCTATTTCAGGGCCATTCGATCGTAGTCTGAACAATTTCCCTTTAAAGAGTGTATTGCAACAACCAGATATTTCAAGACGAATGCACAAGTGGTCGGTTCATTTGGGTAATTTCGATATCGAATTTGAGCCAAAAACGGCTATCAAGGGCCAAGCATTGGAATATTTTCTTGTAGAATTCCACTCTAACGACCGGAAGAAATCGAGGTCGAACAAGATAAAGAGCCAAATGAGTGGATTCTCTAAACTAACGGGGATCGAGCATCATCGAGTGTGGATCAGGTTTCCAAATTAGCACACCCATAGGGATAGCCATGCATCAAGCAATACGTTTTGGTTTTGCAACCTTGAATAACGAGGCCGAGTACGAGGCATCATTAGCGAGCACTAAGTGTGTGGGGCCAAGAACGTTCGGTTAATAAGATATTCCTAATTATTGATTAATCACACAACCGGAAAATCCAAAGCAAAAAAAGAGCACCTGGTCCACTACTTAGCCGCACTAAGAGTTTTAGCTGCGACTTTAGAGAGAATCACCTACAAACACGTCCATAGAGCAGAAAGCCCAGTCTTCGATTCACTAGGAACCAAGTCATACGGTGGGGATTTCCTTTGGATTTTAGCCCAAGAAGACCTATCGATCATTAAAAGAACAGAGCTAGAAAATTGACCATAAATGGATTGTCAATTTTTAACAATCACTAACACCGACTGGAGGGGTAACGTTCAGAGATTTTTAGCAAGTAGTGAGCTAATTGAGGATAAAGCATTGGCAAAAAGAGTGAAGAATAAGGCTTGGGTTTTTTGTACTATTCGAGGATATATTGTACAAAAAATATTTGATTAGGTCGTTGTTAAGATGTCTGGGTATGTTGAATCACAAAATTATTTTATTCGAACTTCATGATGGTGAAAGGTCGGCTCACTGTTGCTTCAAGGCTTAAATTAGAAGAGTTTGGCTGTCGAGTTTTTATTGGCTTACAGTAGCGACCAATGCAAAAGATCTAGTCAAGAAATGTGATACTTTCCAGAGATTTGCAAAATGAATTCACATCTCGGTTGCTCCGCTCGAATTCGTCTCTGAAGGGTTACCATTTGATAGATGGGGGACCGACTTGGTAGACCCACTTCCGATGGCAACTTGCGGGGAGGCAAACGATATTTATCGTTGTGGACTATTTTTTCAAGTGGGCCGAGGCCAAGCCTTTGTCTGGGACAAGGGTCAAAGATGTAGTCAAATTCATATGGTCAAACATCTGTTGTCGGTACGGGGTCCCATAAAAATTAACCATGGATAATGGGCCACAGTATGACATTAATGAGATGAGAAACTTTTGCTCATCTCATGGAATAGAACAGTGTTTCTTGACACCTTTTCACCCGTAAGAGAATGACCAGGTCAAATTCACAAACAGAACAGTCATCGACGACTGCAAGAAAAATTTGGAAAAAAAATCTGAGAAATGGTGGGATTACTTACAAGAAGTGTTGTGGGCAAACCAGACTACACCCTGAACTACTACTTAAGAACGCAATAACCCCCACAGATAAAAATGTTCCCATCTTTTAGGATCATGCATTGTGATGATCACAGTAACAGTGAGGGTTGGCGTCTCACTCTCGATTTGATTGAAGAAAAATGAAGTTGTGCTCATTGAAACTCATTACATTATCAGAACTTGACGAGAAGTAGGTATGCTTTGAAAGTTTGAAGGAGAGTGTTCAATATCGGCGACACGGTACTACGAAAAGTTTTTTTACACACGAAAGACAAGCACATCGGGAAGTTGGCTCCCAATTGGGAAGTACCTACCAGGTGATGGAAAAAATAAAACCAGGCACCTACAGGCTGAATGACAAGTACAATCTAACTTTATGGCTCCTGTGGAACATTGAACATCTAAAATTATACTTAGAGTAATCTTTAAAATCTATTGTCTTGTAAACAATTTTGGTCAGGAATATACTTTTTCCTACCCTAGTGGCGCGAGGAGGTTTTAACAAGCTGTCTATGTAAACGGATCTATTAATTTGATAGGTAACCTTTATAAACACGTTTTCAGAACAGTTCGAACCTTAAGGGTTTTTCAACTACGGTTGATCTACATAACCTTACAAGTTTGAACCTTAAGGGGTTTTCAACTGTTAAGTTGATCTACATGATTTATAAGTTCAAACCTTAAGGGTTTTTCCAACTACGGTTGATCTACATAATTTTACAAGTTCGAACCTTAAGGTTTTTCAACTACGGTTGATCTACATAATTTTACAAGTTTGAACCTTAAGGTTTTTTAACTACGGTTGATCTACATAATTTTACAAGCTCAAACATTAAGGGTTTTTCAACTATTAAGTTGATCTACATGATTTTACAGTTATTTCCTTATGTTTTGCATTTATAATATTGTTTAGCAGTTCTGTTTTTAATATTGGAAATTGATCACTTTCGATTTCTAAAAATATGGAACAATAATTAGGCACATTAACCAAACACGACGGATTTCAACGATTATAAAAATCGGAGTACAACAAAAACGCGTCTACAACGGTCGGAATTAAAAAAAACACAAACAACAATGACGGTTAAAAACGACTTAATCTTAATAGTCTGATGGTCATTCGGATGACTCATCATCCTCGTCATCGGTGTCATCTTCACAAATAACCCCGTCGGGACGATCTTGTTCTGAAACTTCCAACCACAATGACCCTAGTGGAAGGCGAGTTTCTTAATGAAATGAATTCCTCCCGTTGGTCGCCTCGGGTTGGTTGAATTGCTTTGGCTTGCCTTCCTGCCTAACTAAATAAAAGGTAGACTCGGTCTTCTTGCGTGCCTACCTAGCTCGAGGTGAGTTTAAATTAAATGGGGTTGGTTTCAATAGGAGATATTCCTTTCATAGCTACTAAGGTAAGGTTGGAGATTTTCCTCTTTTTAGGCAAGTCAAGGCTTTTGGCTATCAAAACCTAAATAATTCGAGGCCTCAAGCCTCGTCGATACTGAATTCAGTGTCCAATCTACCGTCAATCGACTTTCCAGCGCTTTCAATTTAAGCTAACTCCCATGGTGAAATCTGGAGATGGGCACCTATTATCAGATGGATAAACCTCATACATTTAGCACCAAACAAACTGTTTTCTTCTTTACTTCTCTTCTATATATCAAGCTAGACTTCACGTTTATCCTTAGGTGTCCTAGCCGTCTGCAGTCGATGAAAACGGTTTTGAATTCTTTGAGCAGCCAAATTTTGCATTGCCTTATCCCGATCCTCTTCAGCTTTCGATAAGGAAGTATGCATAGATTGGATAAGTTGGTTTTGTTGGGATTGTCTTTTCCCCGAGAGTCTGAAGATCGGTTTCGGCTAATGTAGCCCGGGCATTGGCGCGATCAATCACTTCCCGAGATTCCTTTTCTAACTTTTGATGGTGAAGGCTTTTCTCTTTCAACTTTACCTCAAGATCAGATACATGCTTCTTAACATCCTACAGTTCATCATTGTACTGCTCTGCCTTTCTTTCTTTTAATGGTAGAGAAGCTAGCATGCTGTATAAAATGGTGGCCATTACGTTGGGCCTTTGAAGTAGAAAACTCCCAGAACCCTGTGAAATGACGATTACGGGGAGTGGGTTATCGAATATTATACCTCCCGTCATGGGGTTCATATCCCTTAAATGATATGGGAAAACTTTTTCCGGGGACAATGCTACAGTACAAAGCATTGACCCAACCAAAGCGGCGACGAGATCACCATCTACCCTATCAGTTGGATCTTCTAAAATCGTCATAATAGGTTTGACATCTAGGTGCTCCACCACCATGGCATTCTCAGCAGAACCTCCCTCCCTAATGATCCTCCTTTTCTTATACTCTCCAACTGGCGTATTTTCTATAGTACCCCCCGATATTGTTCAAACAACGTCGGGATCGTTGTTTGCTCAACCACTTGCAGACTGTTTGTTTCCTCCATTACGTCTCGATTTTTCTTCTTCTTGACATCTTGGGGTCTTTTGCTTCCTTCTTCAGCAGCCACGGTTTTCTTCTTCTTCTCCCCATGGGTTTTATTATGTTATTTCCCATTACTTGGAGTCCTTTCTTCATTAACAACTGGGTCGCTCAGGACGATGGTACGTTCAGGCTCCAAGCCGAGCATTACCAGAGGAGCACCACTAATAGCCACCTTCATTGCTTCTTTCCCTACCTCATGGTCAGACACTTCTTCCGATTTAGGGCATTTACTGGGAGCCATATTACATTTCAGAAAAAATACGTTAGCATTAAGAGCATATAACTTTTACACCATGTCAACAAGGTCGAGTGCCACCCATAATTGATCAGATACTTCTTCCGATTTATAACGTTTACTGGGAGCCCTGTTCTGTTTCAGTAGAAAGACGTTAGCATTAGAAGTATCTAACTTTTGTACCAAATCAACAAGGTCGGGTGCCACCCATAAATTATTGGCATCTAACGATTCGCTCGAGCAGCGCCATAGATTTTTGTTGATCAAGTTTGTATTTTTTAAGCAGCGGTGAAAAGCCTGACCCCAATTCTTCGTGGAAAATTTCTTAGGCTTCAAAAAAGTGTTCGTAGCCGACTTCAAATGCTGTTTTTTCAACGCCTACAATTTTTTCTTGGAGACTAAAAGTAAAAACATATTACCAAAAAAAGTATACATACTACATAATAATACAAACCTTTTTGGAGCTATTTACAAGTTAGACGCCTCAGATTCTCTTCCATGTGAGGCAGGCCATTCTCCCAAGCACCACTGACAAAGGCGAAACGATGTTTCCATGCCTTGTCGACCTCCAACAATTCGTTCACTATTTCTGTGTTATTAGATGCAGTTTGGGTGACTTTGAAAGGTCGATCATTGCCACATACTCCTTCGTGGGTATCGGTACCCTGTCCAAATGTGAAGCCATTATACACGACATCATCATATACTAAGTGTTAGGAGTAAGCTGGGTCGAGCAAAGCTCAAGAATCTTAAAATATCCTACTATGTCAGGGTAGAGTGGGAGCCTAAGGCCCCAGTTAAAGACGTCGGTAAAAATAACTATCCCCATTTTCCGTACGACAACAATGTATCACCAGGCGTCGGAAAGCGGATATTCACACAGTTTGAAATTCCCCAAGTGGTTTTTAGAACATATGTGTCCTCAGGACTATAGTATAGGTACTTTCCAATAAATAGGGTGATAAATGTTCCGTGGGTAAGCCGATAAGATAGCCAATCAGGACTTTGACGATTTCGGGTGGCAAGGATTCGGCATCTACTGCAACAGTAGCAGCACCATATCCCTCGGTAGCGGCTTGTTTCCCATATCAGTACGCAACCTCCCACTCTTACATGCTAGCCTGCTCCGCAGTATCGATACGAGGAGCTTGAACATGGTCTGCACCACCAAGGCTTGGATCGACCCCCTGCTGAGTGGCGGTCTTTTCAACGGTGTCTGACACGGTCATCTCAGCCCCAGTAGCAGTTGGATCATCACTAACACCTTTCTTAATGGTGAAAACGGTTTTTCTTTGATGTCTGTGAGAGAGGTACTTTCTTTTGGGCTCATGTTTTTGTTAAGAGCGACCCCTTGGTAGCAGGATTTTTTTTCAGGACAATAAGGACCAGCTCCTTGTTTTTTATTTTTTTTCGGCAAGACTTTTGTAGCAGCAACCAACTCCTCATGAGCGTGAGTAGAGTGGACAAAGCTGAAGCTACTGCCAACACGGACGTGGCCGAGAATAGTTCCCTTTTGGTTTTTAGAAACGACATCATCGACTTTTTGTTGTTGAATTCGCTCCAAATAGTGTTGTGCCACACCTCTAATGGTGACCGCAGTGTTATGACCAGTTCGAATACCCACGATGGCTGGAGTCAGTTGAACCATCTCGGGAGAAGAAGACTAAGCACTTGAATCTCCCATAACTAGAAATTTGGGGTTAGGATGTTCGATGAGAGTTTGCGGGTCGAATGATAAGGTAGGCCAATAGAAGCAGTGGCAACGAATGGCTTAGAGGGACGATTTTAAGCGAAACCAAGTGAAGTCATGCCTAAAGAAACCACCATATAACTATCAATTAAACTCGTCGGTTTTTACTCAACGACCCTCTCAGTAATACTAAGATAATCTATTGCACCAAAAATTGGTTTCTTGGTTGGGTCGAGCCTTTTTCTCGAGACATGATTTTTCATAAATGATGACAACGTCGTCCTCTTTCTCTTTCTAGAAAGGCTCAAAATTGGGATATCTTTCTCTATCTAAATTTATTTTGTTAGTGAAGAATGAAGTAGCAAAAGGTATTTATAGAGGATTGGCCCTTTCAATGGACTTTCCCATGGGTAAGTGCAATCGAAAAGAACATCAGAAAGTCTAAGAGTATTTTTTTCAAAATTACGAATGGACACGCTCCAAATAATTGGAGAACACATGTCTAACTCTGAAACTTTTGCAGGGCTAGTGAGCTAGATTCATCATCCAAGCCTCGATCAGTCCACGAGGAAAAATCACAAACGGCGCACATAAAGTGACTTAGGGACACGTGGACAATCAGGATGATACCTTTATTAGTGAGGTAAATGGGCCTCGTATAACAAGTGGGTTGGGCGTAAAATCCATCAAAGACGATGCAGAAAAACATCTCATCTAATATTTGAGAGAACTCAATTGCCAGAAAATTATTTTAAAACATATCATGTATGAATGAATACCAGAGGTTAAGAACATAATAAAAGACATGTTCGCTTTCTCTGGTATTACCATTTCAGCACCATGGGTGGTCTTACAAGAGAGCCAGTTACGTTACAACATAACATTTTTTTTAGACAAACCAAACATCTGAAAATAATGGCTAACGAAGAAACCATAGACTTTTGATCTGCTATCCAAGCTTACCTAATAGAATGGGTCATGCCCGATGGTAGATTCGAAGGCAAAATTATAGAAAATTATTTAGCAAGATATGTATTAGTGAAAAAAAGATTATACAACCAAAGTTTTACTGAACCTTTATTGCATTGTTTGGGTATGTATGAATCAACCTTCATTATAGAAGAACTTCATGAGAGTGAAGGCAGCGAACATTGGAGCTATACAACGTTGCACCGAGGATTCCTTTGGTAATGTACTTATGCCCAAATATTTTTAAATAGACATTAAAGGCTTGGGAAAAAATTGTGATACGTGCAAGGATTTCACTGACAGAATCCAGGTTCTAACAGTTTCTTTTTTGATATTAGAGACAATTCCATTTCATAATTGCGGTTTGAACCTAGTTGGACTCTTACCAAAGGCTTCAAGTGGTCGAAAGTACCTCATAGTGGCGACAACAATGTGCTATTTTAAAGTTCTTCTATAATTTTTTTTTGTCGAACATGGGTATACAAAAATATTATTAGTCAACTTTATATCCTCATACATACAAAAAAATAAAGGGGGCAAACATAATTATCTTGGAACTCATATGACGCTTCTTTGAAAGTGCAGCCGAAAAATGGCTAACGTTTCTCCACTCTACGCAATACACCCGAATTATCTTTTGTTTTGGTGTATGAAATGGAAGCAGTACTCCCAACAAAAATAATATTACCCTCGTTTTACATATTTAATTACAAAAATTGAACAAATATCGAGAGTTATAGAGCCAAGCTTGACCTAATCAAAGAAAAGCAGATAAAAGCTCACTTAGAAATGAAATATTACGAAGTTATGACTCCAAAATATGTTTCCATAACTTTAATATAACGATTAATTACTTAGACGCGTGTTCTTGAAAAGACCTTAGATTATATTGGTCAAAGTCAAGCTATGAATCTACAGACTGTTTAATGAATATGACCAACCACTGTCTTATCCATGGAATATAAAGCATTTAAAGTTTTGTATTATTTAACTGTATAATATGACGTTGACTTTGATTTACATTTCATACTTTTAGTTTTTATCTTTATAAATGAGGTGAAATCTTTTACATGGTTGGTGCAAAAATATTATAACGAGACACATATCTTCAACAAATGATTTTTTTCCATTTACATATACCTTCCAATGATAACTTTTGGAAACAAAATCCTAAAATTTTACTGAATATAAATGCTTATATATTTATCTTTGACCTTCAGATTTAAACACTTCATTAAGAGGGATCGGCGGGTCTTTGGAGGGTCAACTCGAATCATTATGTGCAAGCACGAAAAAACATACCACGTAACTGGAAAAAAAACTACAACATACTACGCGTCTAGGTTCGATTTAGCCATACAATACGTTGCGTCTTCCTCAAGAATCTACATAATAATGGAGAGAATAGTTCAATCCTTGGAGCCTTTGAGGTTAAATGGGCTAAAAAGTTTTGTTTATTCAAAATTGGAAATTAAACATACTTCATCCGAAGGAGTTCGTATTCCAGCCTATTAGTTGCATCCTTATTATGCAGGACTTAAAATAGTAAATAAATAATTGTCAATCCTAAAAGCATTATTTCATTCTTAATAAATAATAGGTTTGAACCTATCATTTGGTGTGGTTAATTTATGTATGAGGGTAATTTTGTAAAGTGTTTTGGGGAATTTAAGCTGTATGCTAGTAGTAAATTCTGATTACCCTCATTAATGAAAGTGGTTGGGTTATTTATACTTAATTAGTGACTCATGGGCCTGTTGGGTCAGATGGTGGAGTCGGGTCGAGTTTAAGGACCCATTAGTAATTTGGTGTGAAGTGACCACCATCTACCTTAGTCATATTCCACTACGTTAGTCCTGTCCGGTTTCACCTGATAGTTTTTTTGGTCCGAACTGCCCATCAAATAAAAACAAAATTCAGTAGCTAAAATATTCGACCTCATCAGGTCTTGCAAAAAAGCTTTGGAAGAGCTAACCTCTGAGAATCAAAATCATTTCTATCCGAGTTGGTTCTGTATCCGAACTACAGACTTTAACTTCTTTTGTTAAGAATCTCAAAAGTTACTATGTTCCAAATTTGGTGGGACTGATTTTACCATTTAGAATTTCAAGAGTATTTTTCAACGTGGGACACGTGTCAGGCTCTGGTTTAACCTCTCAGACATTTTTCTCATAGATTCTCGTACCTACTAGGCTAGAAAGTTACCTAGGTTCTAACTCCCATACTTTATAGCCTTTAATCATTACTTAGATCGTTCTACCTTCTCCTAGGTAAGTCCCACTTTTAACTTTTATATATAAATCTCCTTCACTGTTTCATTGTCTTAAAAAATTACAAGCATTTCTAGTGAGAGAAAGCGCAGTACATTTTCCAATTAGTGTTTGAGTCATTTATGTTCACAGCTAGAAACGCTCTAGTAAAAGGAGGTTGGTTAAACTTGTCTAAGTTAGAGCGACAAAATTTGCATGAGACGAATGAATTGTTGCTGGTCTTCCTGTTTCTCCTGGTGAAGGAATCAATCAATCACAAGAGAATAAAGACCAGGGTTCATCAACCTAAAAAACGCCAAAGGTTAGAAAACTACCCTTTGTTTCAAACCTTTCTCCTTTTCCATCAGGGTCCTCTGTCTAAGAGTCTCAAAATCCTCTCCCTAAAGAGAAAGCCATTTATAGCGTTAGAAAACCCTCACCTTTTATTGCAATAGGTTTGGATACTGAAATCTAAATCTAAACACACCCCACACCGAATCACTCGTCAATCTTAATCTAAATCTACTCCTACCTCTTCGAAACACACTAGTTCGGAGACAATAAAACCTTTGCCAGAAATAAAATTATCCGAACAGCAGCCCATGGCAGATGCCAAGCCATCCGAACAGCCTTCCATTGTAATGGAATAAAATATGGAAGATAGTTTAGATGACACCCATTTTGAGGCATCCAAACAAACGGAGGAGACAACTGCAGATCGAAAAGGCAAGACCAAAATGGGTCTGACTCATCCGGACACGCTTCTGAAGTGCCTAGAAGGGAAAGTATGGCCAAATTTCAAGAAGGTCAGTGTGAAATACCTGCTATCTCTTCCCATACTGCTGAATTGGGTCGTATTCGTACAAAGTGGGGAATCCCTGAGTCTCTCAAGGTGAGAATCCCAGTCACCCCAGAAACTCCGATGGACTCCAAACTAAACAAACTAGTGGTCTATATAGAGGTGCTGAACTGGGACTCTGGTTTCCTTTAGACCCGGATATAGTCAGGTACTTTCACTTGACCAAGATGTGTCTAACTCAGTTGAGCCCAAATTCTTGGTACACCCTGATGGATGGCATCATGGCATCTATGTTATCCAAGATTGCACTGACAGTGGAACAATTTGCTGCTGTGGCGAATTTGTGCAAGAATTATCACATCCCCTTCTATCACTAAAATATGGGAATGACTACAAAGTAGTTAATGATCTTTTGAAGTCAGAGAAACCATAGAGGACGTAGTTCCTGTTCATCAGTGGGGCCTGGGAGTATGGGAGGAAGATCAAGGTTGATTCTAACCCAAGGCAGTTGACCAGTCGCTAGAAGAGTATCGGTGATTTTATTTATGTTCTCTTTAATCCTTGAAATACTAAGGAATTACTCCGAACTGATTTACATATTTTTATAGTTTTTTTGAAGGAGTTCTCAGACTATGTAGAGCCAGGTCAAGACAAATGTGCCAAACTAAATGCTTGGGCCTTGGAGAAATGGGACAATGCATTCCACAACTGTTTCACATCGGGGAACTTTGTGAGGTCTCATTTGTGGAACACCAGAGGGAGAAAAGACCTCTTCTGGTAAGAGCTGACTGCCCCTCCTCCTGCAGATGTTATCTTGAGGAGAACTGAGGCTAAAGATGCTAAGCTTTACTTGGCTTCTAGGGCCGAAGCCCCTAGTTATCTGAACAAGATGAAGAACAAAAGAAAGAAGAAAACCACAACAGACCCACTTCAGACAACCACCGAAGGGACCGGTTCAGATAACCAAGGAGGACATAATGCTGATCTGTTGGAAGTAATATAAGTTACCGTTAAGGAGGCTGGTAGATCGGACAACCCACCAAAGATTACGAACAAGGATAAGAAACGCAAAACAAGGAGTGATAAAAAAGCTGCAAAGAAGAAAAAAGTTACTTTAGGATCAGAGGTATTTCTACGTCTTTCTGTAGTCCCTCATCCAGCTCGTTCACAAGAGGAAATTCCACCCAATCTTTATTTTGAACAGGCCACTGCTGATAGAGATGTAAATCTTGACGCTTTTCAGAACATTAACATATATTTCAACGATTTGGAAAAGGATGATTTTGCGGGGCCTTTCCGTCGTCCCAACTCATCTAATGTTATGACCCACAATTATGAAACTTATGTGATATCAAGCGATCAAGATACCTTGAGTCATGCCCTCTTGGGTTACATTCATCCAGTTATTGATCTGGAGAGACAAGTGAGGGATCAAACTACCATCACACCTGACTACAGAGAAGCAGAGCTTGACAAACGGTTTATCTGCCGTTCAACAAAGCATAGAATCATTGAAGAAATAGAAGGAAGATTTAGCTTCCAAACTGCTCAAGTCAGAAGGGGCCATCAAAAACCTTCAAACCAAGTACTCCGACCTGGAGACTTCTTCCTCTAAAGAGATCACAGCTTTGAATGAGCAACTAAAAGGTAATGACAAAACTATCTAGACTTTATCTAGATGACAAAGTCAAATTGGAGAAAACTTTCCAAGGGAAGAATGAAGAAAATGCTGCCTTAGTACGCAAACAAGCTCAAGAAATAGTTGCAGGGATAGAGAAGTATGCTAGTGGAATAGTGGATTCTCTGGAGAAGAGAGATGATGATATTAAATCCGATATGATCTTACTGTTCCATGAGACATTTCCTAAGAGGACCCTTGGTCCTTTGTGGAAGTTTGTGGATTATGATGACCTTTCTTTTCATAAGATGGTTGATGGTGACAAACACAACTATTCCAATGGGTAATATTCCAAAGACGATGAAGAAGTTGGTGAGAGTTCAAGTGATGAACTCAAAAGTCCGAAAAAAGATAGTGGTGAAAGAAAAACCGAAGGGGACAAACCCTAAGGTTGTATTATTTTGTTGTGTATTTTTTTGAGAAGCCAAAGTCATTGGATGGCAAAGGAATTTTGTTACATTGTTTGTTTAATTTTCGTTCTGTAAAACTTAAAGTCCTTGAAGGGTCAAGGCATTTGTGAATATAGCTCGGTTTCACTCTGATCAGATTCTAATATCATATTTTCCTTTGTTTAAATTTTGTTTAACTCTTTATGGCCAATGTTTAGATAACCTTCAATATTTCAGAGGTGTTAAACAATGGTATTAAATATCCTTAACCACATGTGCTTAATAAATGTGACCAAGTGTTAAATGTATCCGATCAACTCAAAGATATTTGAGAGTCGAGGTGTTTAATAAATATATAATATCCGACCACCGCATTTTGTGGCTTAATCAAAAACAAAATCGCACCAGAATTTTGAAGAAGGCATAATATATTATTGAAAAACTTGGACACCTCATTAAAACCTCCCCGCGCCATGAGGGTAGGAAATAGTATGCCCCTTAATATTTGTATTGATGCTTAAAAATTAAATATTTAGAAGAGAGTTCTACCATAAGTATAACCTGATATGCTCAACGTTCCATGGGTGTTTTAGCGCTCTCCCTTCCTTGTCTTGGAGCCTTATGTTCTTGGTTTAACATTCCCACAGACCACATAAGGTCCTAACCAGTTCGGAGCCAACTTACCGAACTGCTTTTCCTTAGTGTAAAAATACTTTTCTTAAGACTTTGTCCCCTAACTGAAAATCTCTTCTTTTAACTTTGGAGGCAAATATGTTCCTCATCAAACCTTGGTAATGCGTTATCCTTAAATGCGCTTTAACTCTTCTTTCATCAATTACATACAACTGATTCCCGACTGCTATATCATTAGCATGTTCGGAATATTTTGGACTGTGTGAGATGGCAAAGTAGCTTCTATGGGAGTAATTTTATCCATCTCATACACAAGAGCAAAAGAAGATTCTTGTGTGGCAGCCTGAGGTATAGTTCGGTAGGCCCACAATACTTCTTGTAAATAACTTGACACTTTCCTGTAGCTCCCTCCAGATTCTTCTTCAGTCCGGACAAGATTGTCTCATTTACAACTTCAACTTGCCCATTTTCTTGAGGGTGGAAAAGAGAATAAAAACAATGTTGAATTCGTCTGGAGGTGCAGAATATTTCCATGTCTTCATTATCAAATTGTGGCCCCATAATTGAGGTAATATTTCAGGAAACCTCAAACCTGCAACATATGTTAGACAAAATAAATTTAATGATTTCCTTCGAAGTGGTTCCAGCTAAATGAGTTGCCTCTATACATTTAGAGAAATAGTCAATAGAAACTACAATTATTCTACATCCACCGGATGCCATGGGAAAATGCCCACCTAGATCCAACCCCCATCTGTTGAAGGGTATCTGTTCAGATATAGTTTCCATAGGAACTACTGGCACATGGATTTCATTATATATCTTTGGAAATGATCATAATTTTTTACCATCTCTTTAGCATCTGCCATTATGGTTGGCCAGTAGTACCCTGCTAATAAGATTCTCCTAGTTAGGGACCTATAGTCACAGTGTGCAGAACCTTCTCCATCATGTAGTTCAGATAACACAACTTGGGATTCTTCAAATCCTAAGAAACGTAAGAGAGGGCTGCTGAAAGATTTATTGTAAAGAACTTCGCTTAATATCAAGAAACCACGAGCCTTATACTTTACTTTTTTAGTCATGGCTTTATCCAGAGGCAATGTCCCATTGGAGATAAACTGGAGAAGATCATATCTCCAATCTTTAGGTTGAATAACAAGTATACTCATACTTTATTCACTTTATTTTTCTTCACATGTTTGTACGGATGGACATTCTTGCACAAGAATCCATGGGTAAGATCCAGAATAACTATAGTTGCCAAAGGGTCTGCCACAGTATTCTAAGATCTAGGGATGTGTTCATAGCATATATATATTTGAAGTTTGCATCAACTTCTTTCAACATGAGCAAGTATTTAATTAAATGTTCCTTGTTTGCTTCGGATTTCCCTTGAGCATGGTGAATCAGCCATTTGGAATCACTCATTAATTAGACTCTCCTTGCCCCACATATGAGAGCCAGCTTAAGACCAGCTATTGCTGCCTCATATTCAGATTCATTGTCAGAAGATCTGAAGCCAAAACATATGGCCTGGTACATATTGTCGCCATAGGGAGAAGTTAAACAAATTCCAGCCCTACAGCCCATAATACTTGATCCACCATCAGTTCGAACTACCCATTCTTTCTTAGACTGGTTTTCTGACATCTGGCCGGAAGATCTATCAACATGAAATTCTACCAAGAAATCAGCCACTGACTGGGCTATAATCGCTGTTCGGGGTGCAAAATCAATATCATAATCATCCAGCTCCGATAACCACTTGGTCATTCTACTTGACACATCAACTTTCTGAAGAACACCTTTGAAGGGGAAAGATGTTCAAGAAACAATGGAATGAGCTTGGAAGTATGGTCTCATCTTTCTAGCTGCAATTACTAAGGCCAATGCTAGTTTTTCCAACTTCAAATATCTTTTTTTCAATATTTAACATACTTTTGCTTATGTAATACACCGGACGAGGGTAATTGTTCACGTCTCTTACTAACACAACACTTATTGCATACTCTGATACAGCCAGATATACGTAGGGCTTTTCCCCCGAACAGGTTTGAAAAGTGTTTTAGGTGAAGACAAATGCTTCTTGATTTCAATAAAAGCCTGATCACACTGTAGAGACCAATTAAAGTCTTTAGCATTCCTCAATACTTGGAAGAATGGAGCGCACTTGTCTGATGATCTTGAACTAAACCTGTTCAACGCAGCCAATCGTCCTGTCGGCCTTTGAACTTCTTTGATATTTTGAGGAGGGTCCATAGATAGCAAGGCATTAAGTTGATCTGGATCAGGGTAAATTCTTTTTTCACTTATTATGTAGCCCAAGAACTTTCCAGATTGAACCCCAAATACACATTTTTCAGGGTTCAATTTATTCGCAGCCTCTAAGTTAGAAAATATTTCTTGAAGGTCAGATATATGTGCATCTTCCTCCAAGATTTTAAGCATCGTATCATCTATGTAAACATCCACGTTTTTGCTAATCTGATTAGCAAAAGCTTTATTCACTAATCTTTGGTAAGTAGCCCCAGCATTTTTCAATCTGAATGGAATCACCTTATAACAACGAATACCTCTTCCTGTGATGGAAGTAGTTTGAACTTGATCATTTCGATCTACTTGTATCTGGTTGTAGCCTGAAAAAGCATCCATAAAAGACAATAGCTTGTTTCCAGAGGTAGAATCCACCAACTGATATATCTGAGGAACAAGATAAAGATCTTTGGGGCATGCCCTATTAAGGTCAGTGAAATCAATGCACATGCGCCACTTGCCATTATTTTTCTTGACCAGAACAGGGTTGGCAGTCCACAAAGGGTATTAAGATTCTTTAATGTGACCCATCTTGGTTAAACGATCAACATCCTGAACAATCACATCTACATTTTCCTTAGAGAAAGACCTTCTTCTTTGTACAACTGGTGCAATATCAGTTCGAGTTGACAACTTATGGGAAATAATATCAGTTGGCACTCCATTGACATCATTACACCATGTGAAAACATGTTTATTATTGATATAAAAAGGACAATAACCGGTGTTTCAAATCCGGTGCCAGCTTCGAACTAATTTTAACATTCTTGCCCTCTGCGATGTAGTGGGTTTCAACCTTGTCAATAGGTATTATGACACTGGGAGCCTCCCTGGGATCATCAATTTCATTTTCATTAGCAGAAGGCTCCAATAGCTGTTAATCTCTCTTAACTCTGCTTGCCTCTAAAATCTTAGGGGTAAGGGCTGCTGCATAACATTTCCTGGCTATCTTTTGGCTGCTCTGGACAACACCTACTTGTTCTTGGACAACATATTTCAAACATCGGTGGACCGTAAAGGCCACAACATGCATTTTGGAGAGCCAAGACCTCCCAAATATTGCATTGTAAGATATTGGGCAATCCACCACAACAAACAGTACTCTTACCAATTTCTTAAAGGGTCCTTTACCCAACAACACTTCCTATTCGAACTCCCCAATCACACTTCCAAAACTTCATGTCAAGCCTACGATGGTTCTGTTCAAATGTTGTATAACCGAAGAGTTTCTAATCTCCTTGTAGGAGCTTAAAAACAGGATGTTTGTCGAACTTCCTGTATCAATCAGATCTGGCGTATATCGTTTCCTCATATCGATGCCCTATTACCACTGCATCTTCATGAGGCCATGAAATGTCTCTCAATTCATCCTCATCAAAAACTATAAAGGGAGATGGGGATTGATACTGGTGGGTGGACATTCCTCCATCCAACTGGGTGGTCAAACTGTAGACATGCCTCTTCCTTGGTGAGGCCCTTATTTTTTTACATAGGCTCCTATCTTGCCCCTTTCAATGAGGTTTTGGACCCAGTGCTTCAAATTCATACAATCATGTGTATCATGGCCTATATCATTGTGGTATTGGCAGAAAAGGATGCTCCGATTTTCTCTGGGGGATTGCAGTGCTGTTGGCTTTCTAAAGTGCACTTCATTTTTAGTTTTGTCATAGATGGTAGCCATACTCTCCCCCAATTCAGCAAACTACTGAGGTTGAACCCAGGGCCCCCTCTTGTTCTTGTCCTGTTGGCTTTGAGTCTCGTTAGACTGATTCTGCCTCGACCTGTAAGATTCTTGTCCAGTCTCTTTTTCCCTGTACCCGGAATGATTAGTAGTTAGAGGTGTTGTTGTTGTAGTAGTGGACCTAACCTGACGGTGTACTCTGGGTTTCTTGGTCTCCTTAACGTTGATTTGCTTTCCCACTTGATTCAACAAACCAGCCCACGTCATAGCATTTTTTCTAGTTACTGAATCGGCTAAATTTCCTGGATTTAAACCTTGTCTGAGGGAAGCAATTGCAACTTGTTCAAAGCAATCTGCTATTCCATTCTTTTTGTTCACAAAACAATTGATGTGCTCCTTTAGGGACTCGTTCGGCTCCTGATCACAATGGATAATGGTGTCCTTATTACCCTTGAGTTCCTTACTTCCAGCGAATTACTTCCGGAAGGCAACCCAAAATGTATCAAAATTTCTTATTCACCCCCGAGGGAGACTGTTGTACCATTTGAGGGCACTTCCTGTGAAAGTTTGGGAGAAGCCCCTACACAATAGTTTGTCGTCGTCAAAATTCATCACAAAGTTCTTAAACTGCTCCAGATGGTTGTCCGGATCTTAGCTCGCATCATATTTCTCCATCTTGGAGCTGTCAAACCTCTTAGGAAGATGTCCGGAGAGTATCTTCGCAGACAAAGGAGATTGCCTCCAAATCTTGCTATGGCTAAAAAAGTATCTTCATTAGGGGTAGAAAAAATACATGGTTTGGACTGAAAATCAAAGAGAGCAATCAGCAACTAATCGATATGCATGTTGGCTGACCCCTTACCCTTGCCATGGTGCTTCTTAAGCCTGGCGTGCCTATCTCTTTTTCTAGAATGTCTTTTAGTCAGGCTCATTTTCTTTTTTGATCTTCCCTCATCACTGTTTGAAGATAATGATTCTTCAATCCCTGACTCATTAGATGAACTGTTGGAGGACTCAGATGCAAAACTCTCTATAGGTTTATATCGGTATGTCTTCTTGGAACGGAGATGGGTCTTCAAGGACTGCTCATTTTCTCCAAGATTGTCAGTATGATGAAGTACTGACGCACCAGATTTTTCTTTAACTCCTTCTCTGCTTGTTTTATTGCTATCAGCGCCCCTATTTCAGCTCTCAACTAGTTGCGCTCATTGATAGTATACTCATTTTTATCCCTTGCAAATTCCACCTCAGTTTGGATCCATCCGAACTACTTTGTTTGCTGGTTTTGAATTGTAAAATTCAGTCACCGTCGTCCTCTCACTGTGGTCGCCAATTTGGTGTTGTTAATTTCTGTCTGAGGGTAATTTTGTAAAGTATTTTGGGGAATTTAATGTTTAAGGTAGAGAGTAGTGAGATAATTAAGTTGTATGCTAGTAATAAATTCTAAATACCCTCATTAATGAAAGTGGTTGGGATATTTATACTTAATTAGTGACTCATGGGCCTATTGGATCAGATGATGGAGTCGCGTCGAGTTTAAGGACCCATTAGTAATTTGGTGTGAAGTGACCAACATCTAGCTTAGTCATATTCCACTACGTTAGTCCTGTCCGGTTTCACCTGATAGTTTTTTTGATCTGAACTGCCTAACGGATAAAAACAAAATTCAATAGCTAAAATATCCAACCTCATCACCATTAACTAAGTTAAGTACCGTAGCTAACACTTAAAGTATTCCAAATAGCCTTAAATAATGCAAACACTTTTTTATAAATAAAAACTAAGGTTATATTAAAACACTATCTCGTCGATGCAGATATTTGTGTTCCTAGGAAATAGAAATATTCCTTGCCTCAGGATTTGATACATACCCTTGTTTACTTATATAAGTATAAATATTAGCTCAACCATCACCCTATGGAATATAAATTTATTTTTCTTTTTTTTTTTGGTATAAAAAGCTTGTAAATTAAATTAAATAAATGGTACAATTGTTCATGGGGTGGGTGACCCTTTACAGAATTTCAGATCCCCAAATGGGTACATAAAAGAAACAGAAACATAAGATATGAGGTACATAAAAGATTATCCGTGAAATGGATATTTTGTTCCATTAAATTTGTAGCGAAGGTCGGATAGGATCTGGTGGAAGGTGCTAGAGTAGCGGGATTGCTTGTCATTGAAAATTCTGTTGTTCCTTTCTTTCCAAATGTAATATACTGTGGCGCAGAAAGCGGAGTTCCAATGAAGACGACGTCTCTTATCAGAGGGAGCCCATGAGCTTGCTACTTCGTACCATTGATTCCAAGATAACGGAGGGGAGGGAAGGAGGAGCTTTTGGGCTAAGATCTCCCAGATGGCAGAGGAGTAAGGGCAGAGGATGAGGAGATGATCCAGGGTTTCAGGGGGGTTGTTGCAGAGGACACAGTGGGCAGGGCAGTCAAGGCCCCAAGAGATAATCCTGTCTCTGGTGGAGAGCTTGCTATGAATAGCGAGCCAGGTGATGAAGGAGTGTCTGGGGATTGAGAATTTATTCCAGATGAGGTTGGCCCATCTGACCTTAGGATTTGTGGGCTTAAGAGCAGAGTAGGTGCTGCTGATTGTGAACTCAGGTTTGGAGTTATTTGGGATCCAGATGAATGTATCGGGATCAGAGGAGGGAGGGGGGAGGTCACTGAGAGCTAGTGAGATTTCTCGCAGGTGATCTCGGAGATGGCGGTTGGGGGCTCTGGCATGGGGGGGCCAGGTCCAAGAACCGTTAATGCAAATGTCTTCCACATTTCTTAAGTTTCGGAGTCGGGAGAGGTTCAGGATTTGAGGGCCGAAGCGATTGACAAGAGACGTAGAGAATAACCAAGGGTCGTGCCAAATCGAGGCGAGGGCTCCGTTTCCAATTATGACTCGATATAGGTTTGCAGCCTTGCTTCTGAGGTTCAGGATTTTCTTCCAACTCCAGCTTGCGGAGGAGGGAAGGGGGAGGGACCAGAAGCAATTTGATTTAATCTTTTCCAAAATAGTCCATTGAGTCCAGAGGGAGTTTTTGTTTCTGGTGAGGATGGACCAGAGGAGCTTGAGGGCGGCCGCCTGATTCCAGATTTTTAGGTCTGGAATCCCAAGGCCGCCCTCATCTTTGGACACGGTCAATTTACTCCAGGCGATTTTTGCTCCAGCAATCTTCATTTCTGGTCCCGACCAGAGAAAGCGACGGAGCAATTGAGAGAGCTCTTTAAGAACTCGAGCAGGGAGGATGAATATAGAAGACCAATAAACCTGACTGGCAAACAACACAGAATTGATAAGCTGGAGTCTGCCAGAATAGGAGAGGTGCTTGGAGGTCCAAGAGTTGATGCGGTTGGTGATATTTTGGAAAAGGGGGCGACAGTCATTATATGAGAGGCGAGACGAGATAAGGGGCACGCCCAGGTATCTGACCGGAAGGGAGCCCTCTTTAAAGTTGAGACATTGAAGGATGCTGAGCTTGACATTGGAGGAGGTTCCAGAGAAGAAAATGGTGCTTTTTGCAGGGTTTAAATGGAGGCCCGATATAGCAGCAAATTCAGTCAATCCTTCGAGGATTAGCTTAATCGATTGGAGATTGGCCCTGCAGAGGATCATAAGGTCATCCGCGAAACAAAGGTTAATTATCTTGAGCTTGTGGCATTTCCAATGGAATCCAAATGACGGGCTTTTGCTTTTCTCCTGGAGGATTCTTGAAAGGACCTGCATGACAATAACAAAAAGATACGGAGAGAGGGGGTCTCCCTGACGGAGACCCTTTTTACCGGGGAAAAAGCTCATCGGTTTTCCATTAATGCAAACCGAATAGGAAACGGAGGTGATGCATTGGATAATCCAATTAATCATGGGCATAGGAAAGTGCATGGCTAAGAGGATATCCAAGATCACTTCCCATCTGATATTGTCAAAGGCCTTCATAAGGTCGATTTTGAGGGCGCATCTGGGACCTTTACGATTGGTTTGGTAGCCATGTAAGAGGTTTTGGGTTAGCAAAATATTGTCAACGATAGAGCGACCCGGTACAAAAGCGGATTGCGAGGGGTCAATGAGGACCGGCAGCGCCGGTTTGATTCTGGAAGCAATAATTTTAGAGATGATTTTATAAATAACATTGCAGCAAGCAATAGGCCTAAAGTCTGAGGGGAGAGATGGGGAGTCAAGTTTAGGAATGAGGGCGATCAGGGTTTTGTTCCATTCAGGGTCCATCTGACCCTTTTCGAAAAAATGCTTGACTCCCAGGCAGATGTCCTTGCTAATGAGGGGCCAGCTGGATTTAAAGAAGCCTGCACTAAAGCCGTCCGGGCCCGGAGCTTTGTCACTATCGATGTGGAAAAGGGCAGCCTTAATTTCAGCATTAGAGATAGGCTTTATCATCTCATCACTGAGATCAAGGGGAACAGTGGAGTGAATTAGGGCCCTAATTCTATCCGGACCGGGGTAGTTTGGCTTGCTGTGAGAGCCAAGTTGCTTGAGAAAGAAGTTTTGGAACGTGGAAGAGATGGTGTAGGGGTTTGAAGAGGGCCCCTCAGGAGTGGAGATCGAGAGGATTTTATTACGGGCCTTGCGGGCTCTAATGCTATTATGAAAGAATTTGGAGTTCCTGTCTCCGAGCTTAAGCCAAGTTTCTCTGGATTTTTGCTTGAGGAAGGATTCTTCCGCACGACTAAAAAAGATGAATGAGGAGGATGCTTCCTTCTCAGCTGAGATAAGCGCTATGTTTGAGGGGTCCGAGAATAAAGTTTCTTGGGCCATAGCGAGGGAAGATCTAGCATCCTCAACTCTTTGGCTAATGTCACAAAACTCCGTCTTATTTAAGGAGGAGAGAACAGGGGTGAGCCTAGCCAGCTTGAGGATAACCGCTTTCATGGGGTTTTGGGGGCAAGGTAGGGACCAGCTATCCGAAATAAGGGTGTGGTAATTTGGGTGGGATTTCCACATATTGAAAAATTTGAAAGGTCTAGGGGAGGGGACAAAGGGGGTTGTGAGATGGACAATGATGGGGGTGTGATCAGAGGTTCTGGGGAGATCAAAGTGGGCAAAAGAGTTTGGGAACACATCATCCCAAACGGAATTTACGAGGGCTCTATCAATGCGAGAGGAGATGGGGTTTTCTTCTTGGCGGTTGAACCATGAGAATTGAAACCCAGAGGCTCTAAGGTCATCGAGGCTGCACCTTCGGCAGCAGTCATTGAAAGCATCAATTGAATTATTCCAACGTTGGTCGGAATTAGTCCTTTCATAGGGAGTCCTAATCGCATTGAAATCTCCGATGGCTATCCAAGGGTTAGAAGAAATAGGTTGCCCATAAGAGCAAAGGGTGCTCCAGAGAGGGAGGCGGTCAGTCGGGTCATTGAAACCGTAAATAGCAGTGAGGCTGAAAGAGGTTTTTCTGGCAATCCAAAAGAGGTCACAGTGAAGGGTTTGGGCCGTGAAGTCTTTTACGGTGATTCGGAAAACGCTAGGATTCCAGGCAATCCAAATTCTACCTAGGAGGTGACTATTATGGTTCGAGACACAATGCCAATAAGGGAGCATAGAAGTCATTATTTGCATAACATTTTCAAGCTTTACTTTAGTTTCTAGCAAGCAAATAACGTTTATACCATTCGAGAAGACAAAGTTCTTAACATCTTTTTGGCGAATCGGGTCATTCAACCCTCTAACATTCCAACTAGCAAGTTTCATAGGAAATATAAAGAGCAGTAAGGTAAAAGAGTTCTAAAAAGTCATTGGGGTGCCCCCATTTTTTATTTTTTATTTTAAATAAAAGAATTACCAATTCAATAAGAAATGAAAAAGTAAAGGTCACAATGAAATTTTGATTACTAAAGATAATTAAAGTATTAGAAACTAACAATAGAGGGGCCTTTGTGCAAATTTGCATAAAATAAATCTTATCTTCTACAGTTCTTACCTCAACCATACGTTTTTCATTTCTTTTACCATACGCGGCCATGCTAGGGACAGGGTCGACATCAACGGATCGGATCTCATCCTTCACCCGAATTAGCATCACCACCCGACTTTCCATGGCGGCTACGTACCGTAGAGGAGAAAGAGTGGGGTTCACACGGCAAGAATAGCAAGAGCAGTCGGAGGTTGCTCCGTTTTTCGGGTCGAAACTATAACCATAGACGACTTTGCAGCCCTGGCCAGTATCGTTAAGTCTCCCGGAGAGAAGGGAAAGAGCTTTGACGTGGAGATGATGCTGAATAGAAGGACGGCCTAATATATCAAGTATACCGGATATGGCAGGACACAGCTTGGAAGAAAGAATGGCCGGTAAGAAGAACCCGTTTTCTTCGGTTTCTTTCCTGAAATAACACTTACTCTCGGGCCAGGAACGGTTTGTCACCAGAGAACCGACAATAGTCGAGTCTAATGGGAAAGCATCAGAAGGCGCGAGCAGTACTCTAGCCACGGAATCGGCTTTATTTCGTAGACAAATAGGAGGGTTAACCTTAGACGATGAAACCCAAAACTCGAATAGAAGGGTAGACGCCATTTGGGAGGACTGAGATAGCATGAGTTTGAGGCCAGTTAGCCTGCTTGGATAACCTCTCTCTTCTATAGTGCCGGTCGAACAGAAGAAGCTTTTAAGCTTCAAAAGATTAAAAACACTCTTTTCTATAGTGCCGGTCGAACAGAGGAAGCTTTTAAGCTTCAGAAGATTAAGATGGGGAGTGAACTTCAGGCCGTATGGCCTGAAGCCACGCCGGAAACCACCCAAAAAGTTACCGTTTGAAGATATATTACCGTTATGTAGAGAGAGGTTTTTAGAGAGAGGTTTTTTGGTTGGTTTCTTTTTCTTTCTTTTTTTGCTTATTCTCAACCTCTTCTTTGGACATCGACAACTCTGTTGTGCAAAAAACACTTTGGATCCACGAGCTAAAAAAAGTTAAAATCAAACCCAATTTAAGTGTAAATTAGGAAATAATATGGAAATATTGAGAACTATATGACCTCCATATTTTGGCTTGTCACCCGAGTTGTCCTTTTCCAAACTTCTTCCAACTCTAATAGTTCAGTCTTGTGACTATAGAATCTGAATTTAAGTTGTTCTTTGATGGTTAATAAAGCATCATCATTATATTCCTCTGTAACGAAAGTGAAAACCCGCAACCTTCTTATGACTTATCTGAATTTATCTTTAGTCATTGAGTCAACTAAAGGTTCTTCTAGAGTTGTGCATAAGGTTCTTCCATTACATAAAACTTATATTCATAAAGTTGCATATAAGGTGACCATATCGGGTCTATGAATTGCTGATATATGTGAAGCCCGGTTGGTAAGGCTTCTAACTTTCATACATATTGTGATCACTCATTCTTTAGGTCAAGTCGAAGCACAAAAAAATCTTATATAATATTTAAGGTAGCTTCATCTTTAGACAACTATATTTGAATATTTTGTATATGAAAAAGTATCACGAGTTAAGAACATGATAACATGGGCGCTCACTTCCTTAGATTATATTTGATGAGTCCAAAAATATTCACCACTCACTATAGAAACCGGACAGGGGCAATCCGGACAATAATTACCCACTGAACCATCCGGACATGACAAAAGTATTAAAACACTAAACACCTTTTGACTAAGCTAGTTACTAATCTACTTAATAAACTAATGGATTTTTGAACTCGACCCGGTTTCATAAGTTTGACCTGAAAGCCCATATGACCCATAATTAAAGGTATAAATACCCAACCACTTTCATTAATGAGGGTAATGAACATTTAATACAATCAGACAGCTTAAATCTCTCACTACAAAACACTTAAACATTTAATACCCTTGAAACACCACAAAACATCTGACAAAATTACCCTCAGTCAAAAATAATCCACACCTAGTGTGGATAATAATTGCCTGAGGGTAGGCTGGTAATTTCAAGTGGAGTTTTAAGGTGGTGTGTGGGTGTTTAACGGTGGTGTGTGGGTGTTTAACGGTTAGAGTAGAGAGTAAAGAGATGATTAAGCAGCTTGGTAGCAGTTAATTCTCATTACCCTTAATTAATGCAGGTGGTTGGGTATTTATAGTGTGATGTTTGGCCCTTATGGGCTTTCGGGTCATGTTTAATGGACCCGGGTCATGTTCAAAGACCCATGAGCTCTAAGTAGGAGAGCAAGTAGCTTAGTCAAGAAGTGTTTAGGTTTTTTAGTACTTTTGTCATAGTTCGAACAGTCCTATGGTCATAGTGTTCGAAGTGGTCTGTCCGGTCCATATGATATGTCTGATCTGTCCGGTCTGGAGGCTTTGGACCGATCTGTCCTTGTCCGGGGAGCATGCCGAATTCGGACTCATCAGGAGCCCTTTTTTTAGGTGTTTGAACAAGTATTCTTGTCAGAGACCTGAAAAACAGTCCAATGTTAGAAGTAGTTTTCAATCCGGACAGGTCTATGGGTTTACCCGGACAGATAAAGCTTCACGAATTCAAAACGGTTTTTGCCAGAGTTCGTGGGACACGTGTCGCTCTCTGATGCGTTACCCCAACCGTTTTTTCACCTTGAATTTCACACCACCTTCTTCAACAAGTAACCTCTTTAATTACAAATGGTGACATCAGCGCCGTCTTTTAATCATTGCCAAACTTTTCGAATTCTCCTAGGAATCAACTCCTCTTTTCAGATCTACTATAAATTGAAACTTACTTTCTTCTGTTTTCACTATCTCTTTCACATTTACTCTGCAAATTTACTCAAAGCTTTCTCTCTCTAAAGCAAAGGTTTTCTGGGTAGTTTATGTTTACAACAAGAACAGCACTGATCAAAGGTGGGTGGCTCAATCTTTCAGAGTTGGAGAGAGCACAAAAAGTTGAGAAGGAGAGACGAATAGCAGCAGGGCTACCACCGTCACCTGTTGATAGACCAGTTGCCTTTGTTACAGAGTCAGATCGAGGTTCATCCTCCTCCAAAGGTACTAAGCCCAAAAAACTCTTTCAATCCACTCTTTCGCCCATAGTCTCTGGTTCCTCAGTTCAGGAGTCAGTACCTGCTGTTGAGCCAAGAATTACAGTCACAAGCGTTAGGAAAACTTCGCGTTTTATTGCAATGGGGTCTGACACAGAGCACTCTCCGGAGAAGCTGGTGGTTAAAAGGTCCAGCCGGTTAGTCAAAGGGCTAGCTTCCAAGAATACTCCCTCCAAATCGGGGGCAAGAAACAATAGTCATGGGTCTGGAGTGCCCATCAGAGCTCCTCGGGAAAGGCCATCTGGTCCGGAGGCCAGCAGTCCGGTACCTCCACGAGAGACTTCTGCCTCTGAGCCCCAGCCTGAGATGAGAAGTCAAAGAAACACAGAAGGCCAGCAGTCCGGAAGCCAGGCTGAGCCAAGCTTTAACCCTCCCCGGACCACTACCACAGACATTCCCCCAACAATTATGGAGGAAAGAATGGAGGACTCTGCTGAAGAGGTCCCTTTTGAGTCTGAGTCCTCCGGCCAGACTGAAAATGCTGATGTTGCCAAAAAAGGCAAGGAAAAACTGTACTTGAGGCATCCGGACCTGCCGGAGAGCCTTGAAGAGAAGGTGGGGCCGTGTTTCCACAGAGTTGAGCTCAAATATCTCTTGGCCTTATAGAAGACCAAGTATGCATTCATCCATACTTCTGACCTGGGTCGAATGCGCACAAAATGGGGGATCCCAGAAAATGTAAAGATTAGGATCCCCATAGATCCACAGACCCCTATGGATTGCAAGAGGAACGAAATGGTCTTTTTTACAGAGCTATTTAATTGGGGACTCAGGTTCCCACTGGACCCGGAGATCGTTCGATACTTCCACCTGGTGAAGCTCTGCCCGAGCCAGCTGAGCCCCAATGGCTGGTATACTCTGATGTCATGTATCATGGCATCTAGGCTGTCCGGGATCCCTCTCCCTATGGAAGAGTTTGCAGCGGTGGCCAACCTTTGCAAGCATCACCAATTCCCCTTCTACCATTTCAATATGGGGAACGATCTCAAGGCTGTTGATGATCTCTTGGAGTCAGGGAGCAAATTGAGGAGCCAATTTCTGTTTGTCAGTGGCGCTTGGGAGAACGGCAAAAAGATCAAGGCCGGAGAGAACCCAAGCCTCCTCAGGAGCAGGTGGAGGAGTGACCGTAAGTTTCTTACTGTAACTCTTTGTCCATTTCTTCCTTCTTTAAGTTGGTTTAAATTAACTGATCTCTCTTTTGTTCTAACAGAGCTGCCAAAGGAGTTCGGGGATTATTTGAAGGCCGGACAGGTTACCTGTGGCAAAATCAATGCTTGGGCCGCAGAGAACTGGGAGAATCGATTCCACAAAGCCTTCACCCCTGGAAATCTGGCAAGGTCTCACCTATGGAACACCACGGGTCGGAGAGACCTTACCTGGGAAGAGCTCACCACCCAGCCTCCTGAAGACATTGTGCTTAGAAGGTCCCACGAACTAGATGGGACACTCTTCCTACCTGCCCGGGCTAAAGCCCCAAGCAAAATGAAGGGCAAGAAGAGAGGCAAAAAGGGGGCAAGTGATGCTGAGAAGAATGCTCTAACAGACCCGGAGGGGCCGGCCCAGAGTCTAATTGATGCAGCTCTCTTGCAAGTGGTAGAGCAAGAGACCGAAAGACAGGAAGCATACCTTCCAAAACCTCCAAGGGCTCCCAAGAGGACTTGCAAGCAAGCAGGTGAAGGCGCTGACCGGGAAGCCAAGAAGAAAAAGACTTCATAAGGAGATGAGCTTGCTCTCCGGGATCCGGAGCCCTCTTTCCCCACTGACCCCTCTGACCCAACGCTGGCCAAAGAGATCCCAAGGGACTTTCATACCGATGAGGTAGAGGGTGGAGATCTCAACATCGATGAAGTTGACATCACTGGTCTAGCTGGGCTTGGTGAGTACTTCATTGGCCTCCCCAGAGACGAGTTCGCAGGGCCTTACATCCCTCCGAGCAGTTCCAATACGGTCAACTTCAATGGTAAGACTTTCATTGTTTCTAGTGAAAAGGACACCATAGCCCATTCTTTGCTTAGCAATGTACAGCCAGTACTCACACTGGAAAGACAAGTCCGGGGTCAGTGGGGAAAGACCTCAGTGTCTCAAAGGGAGAGACCACTGCCAAGGATAAGATTATCACCAACCTGACCACTGACAAGATCGCTCTTGAGAATGCAGTGACCAGGGCTGCTGAGGAGAAAACTGCTTTGCTAAGGGATCAAGAGGCTACAATCAACGCCAAGATCAATGCCTACGCCAGTGAGATGATTAAAAGCGAAGAGTTATTGCTTCAAAGGGTGAAGTCTGATATGGTTCTCCTTTTTCATGAAAAATTTCCGAAGAGGACCCTGGGGGACTTATGGCTCTATGTGGATGATGATGACCTTCCATATTATACAATGGTCGAAGAGGATGGAATTTCCAGTGGGTCTTCATCTGATGATGAAGAGAGGACCAGAGAGAGCCCAGGCGAAGAGGAGAATGATCCCAAGGGCAAGAAGGTAGTCGAAGGGGGGAGCGACTCTAAGGGTAAGAAAGCAGATGAAGGGGAGCCATCTTCAAAGGCTCAATCTTAATTTATAGTTTACTTGGTTTATCTTTTATTCAAACTAAAGTCCTTGGAAGGCCAAGGCACTCTTTTTGTAGTGGTGTCCGGTATTTGTTCGGACAGGTTTTTTGTGCTGTATCCTGACTCATTCGAAAGTCCTTGGAAGGCCAAGGCAATTTTAAGTTGTTCAATGAATATTTCTGTTTTGCACAACCATCATCTTCTTTCATTATTTGTTTTAGTTTAGATAGCTAGATTTTAAGTAGCTTTTAGTTATTGCATTGTGAGAGTGTTTAAATTCTCTGGCTAGAGTTTAAATAGCCCTTAGATCTTTCAGTCTGGGTTGTATAACAAGAGATAGAACTTTGAAAATACTTAGAAATATTTTGAAGAAGGCATCAAATTTTATTCAACCATCCGGACACCTCATTAAAACCTCCCCGTGCCACCAGGGAGGAAAGAGTATGCCCCCAAATATTTACATGGAAGTTCAAACAAGTAAATATTTACACAAGTGTTATTCCAAGTACATCCGAAGATGCTCAATATTCCAAGGATGAGTTAGAACCCTGCCATCTTTGTTTTCCAACCAATAAGTTCCAGGCTTGATTCTTTCAACCACAATATACGGACCCTCCCAGGTTGGGGCCAGCTTTCCGAAGAGCTTTTCTTTAGTATGTAAGAAGACCTTACTTAATACTTTGTCCCCTGGTTGGAAATCTCTTCTTTTAACTTTAGAAGCAAACCTGCTTCTCATCAAGCCCTGATAGTGTGCAACTCTAAGGCGAGCTTAAACCCGTCTTTCTTCTATCAAATCAAGTTGATTTCTGATTGCCATCTCATTAGCGTGTCCGGAGAAGTTGTGAACACGAAAGGAAGGGAGTGTATTCTCTATGGGGGCTACTGCATCCATTCCATAGACCAAGGTGAAGGGTGATTCTTGTGTTGCAGCCCCAGGTGTTGTCCGGTAGGCCCACAAGACTTCTTGTAGATAACTAGGCCACTTCCCAGCAGCCCCTTCCAGATTCTTTTTTAAACCGGACAGTATAGTTCTATTAGCCACTTCAACTTGCCCGTTGGCTTGTGGGTGGAAAGGTGAAGAAAAACAATGCTGTATACCCCTTGAGGCACAGAAGCTTTCCATTTCTCTATTGTCAAACTGTGGCCCATTGTCTGTTGTTATTTTCTGTGGGACACCAAATCTGCAACATATGTTGGATATAATGAATTTTATGACAGCTTTTGATGTTGTCCCTGCCAGGGGAGCTGCTTCTATCCACTTTGAGAAGTAGTCAATGGCCACAATTATAGTTTTACGCCCTCCGGACGCCACAAGGAGAGGCCCTACTAAGTCCAACCCCCATCGAGCAAAAGGGATGGGCTCAGAAATTGACTCCAAAGGAATGGCTGGTACATGAATTTCATTGCTGTACCTCTGGCATGGGTCACACCTCCTCACCAATTCTTTAGCATCTTTCATAATCGATGGCCAATAATATCCGGAGAGTAATACTCTTTTTGTTAAAGCTCTAAATCCACAATAGGCTGATCCCTCACCATCATGCAATTCGGAGAGGACTACTTGTGATTCGTTATCCCCCAAACAACGCAGGAGAGGTTTACTGTAGGATTTTTTGTACAACACTTCTCTCAATATGATGAAACCACGAGCTTTGTGTTTCAATGTTCTGGCTTGTGACTTATCTGGAGGCACAACACCATCAGAGAGATATTGTAAGAGAGGAAACCTCCAGTCTTGAGGTTGTTTTACTTGTATTTCAAAAATTTCCTCTTCTTTACCCTTACCAAGTTGAATAGAAGGGCTTTCAAGCACATGGATCCATGGGTATGACTCCGTATATGCTATAGTTGCCAATGAGTCTGCTAGCTCATTTTCTGCCCGGGGAATGTGCTCATAGACAACAGCTTTAAATTTTAGTGCTTCATTTTTGAGGAGGAGTAAATACTTTACAAGTTGCTCCTTTCTAGCATCAGATTGGCCTAAGGCATGGTGGACAAGCAATTGGGAGTCACTTAGCAGCTTGACCCTCTTAGCCCCACAGATGTAGGCTAACTTTAACCCAGCTATAGCTGCTTCGTATTCGGACTCGTTATTAGATGCCCTGAAAGCAAAACAAATAGCCTGGTACATATTGTCTCCATATGGGGAAGTTAAACATATTCCTGCACCATATCCCATAGTGCTAGATCCACCATCTGTTCGGACGATCCACATTTTCTTATCTTTTGTATCAGTAGCTTGCTCTGAATCCCTATCGGAGTGGAATTCAACCAGGAAATCAGCCACAGCTTGGGCTTTTACTGCTGTCCGGAGAGAAAAGTCTATGTCGAAGTCCCCCAATTCTACTGACCACTTAGTCATTCTGCTCGAAATGTCTGCTTTTTGAAGGATATTCTTTAAGGGAAAAGAGGTCCGAACGATGATAGGATGAGCCTGGAAATAAGGCCTCATCTTCCTTGCAGCTATTACCAGAGCTAATGCCAACTTTTCAAGTTTCAAGTAACGTCTCTCATCATCTATCAAGCTCTTGCTGATGTAGTACACTGGGTGGGGATATCTATCGACCTCTCTTACCAGCACAGCAGTGATGGCACAACTTGAAACTGCCAAATATACGAAGAGAGTCTCCCCATCAACTGGTTTGAACAAAGTTTTGGGGGAGGACAGGTGTTTCTTGATTTCATTCAAAGCCTCATCACACTGTGGGGTCCACTCGAAACCCTTTGCACCCTTCAAAGTTTGAAAGAAAGGAGCACACCTGTCCGAAGACCTGGAGATAATTCTGTTTAAGGCTGCTAATCTCCCCGTTAATCGCTGTACTTCTTTGACGTTTCGAGGAGGTTCCATCTGGAAAAGAGCATTCAGCTGGTCCGGATTGGGCTGTATTCCATGCTCACTTATGATATAGCCTAGAAAATTCCCGGACTGCACTCCGAAGTCACACTTTTCAGGGTTTAACTTTAAATTTACTTTTACCAAGTTGGAAAAAGTTTCTTGGAGATCGGACAAGTGTAGCTGCTCATCCATACTTTTCACCATCATATCGTCAATGTATACTTCCATATTTCTTCCAATTTGGTCAACAAATGCTTTGTTGACTAACCTCTGATAAGTAGCCCCAGCATTTTTTAAACCAAATGGCATCACCTTGTAGCAATGTAGACCCCTGTCAGTGACAAACGTGGTATGCTCTTGATCTTTTGGATCTACTTGAATCTGATTGTACCCGGAGAAGGCATCCATAAAGGAAAGCAGCTTGTTCCCAGAGGTAGAGTCTACTAACTGATCTATCCGGGGGACCGGATACAAATATTTTGGGCAAGCCCTATTGAGATCTGTGAAGTCAATGCACATGCACCACTTGCCATTTTTCTTTTTTACCAGGACAGGATTGGCAGTCCACAAAGGGTATTAAGATTCTTTAATGTGCCCCATATTTGTGAGTCTGTCAACCTCTTGGACAATGACATCAGCCTTTTCTTTGGAAAAAGCTCTTCTTTTTTGAACCACTGGTGCTACATCTCTCCGGACAGATAGGTGATGGGATATCACATCTGATGGAACTCCAGTAACATCAGCATTGCACCAAGCAAAAACGTGCTGATGGTCTTTCAAAAATTTCAAGATTTCTTTTTTCAACATTGGTGGCATCTTGGACCCTATCTTGACACTCTTACCCTCTTCCAAACAGTGCGTTTCAACCTCTTCGACTGGTATCAATACTCCAGGGGTCTCTCTGGGGTCATCAATTTCACCCTCACCCCCAGAAAGGCCCTCAAACTGCTATTGTTCATCGATGCGGACTGCCCCCAGCGTTCGAGGAGCCAAGGCAGTGTCATAACATTCTCTTGCAATCTTTTGGCTGCTCCGGACAACTCCAACCTTCCCCTGAACAACATACTTCAAACACTGATGGACTGTTGAAGCCACTGCATGCATCCTAGAGAGCCAAGACCTTCCTAGAATAGCATTATAGCAAGTGGGATAATCCACCACAATAAAGAGTATTCTGACCATTTTCTTGAAAGGGCCCTTGCCCAATAACACCTCTTCTTCGAACTCTCCAATCATATCGGCTGAGCTGCCTGTGAAGCCCACGATTGACCTGTCCGACTTTTGAATTACAGATGGATTTTTCATTTTCTTGTAAGTGGTTAGGAAAAGGATATTGGCTGAGGTTCCAGTATCCACCAGGATTCGCCTTATTTCATTGCCCCCTATAGATGCTCCTATGACAACAGCATCCTCATGAGGGCCAGCAATGTCTCTCAAATCATCTTCATCAAAGACAATGAAGGGGAATGAGTTCGGTGACTGATAAGATGTCATGCCTCCTTCTAGCTGGGAGGCTAAATTATGAACGTGCCTCTTTCTCGAAGAAGCAGTAGGAGCTGTCATAGTGTCCCCTCCGAAAATTGTAAGCGACTCAAAAAACCTAATGAGCCCGGAGACCGATCTAGAACATTCCTCAATAGCACCCACTCTGTTTCGAGTTGGATCAGGATCCAAGTATTCAGATTCCACATCAAACCTTTCAACTATAACCATAGCCCCCTCCGGGGCAGCATTACTTGGACCAACCCGGTGAGTGTTGTCAGGCCTGTTGCCTCCTCTTCTTTTAACGTATGCACCCAACTTCCCCCTCTCAATCAAATTTTGAACTTCTTGTTTTAATGCTATGCAGTCATCGGTGGTATGGCCAATATCATTGTGATATTAGCAAAAGGAGTTGTTACGATGCTCTCTGGGAGACTGCAAGGTTGCCGGTCTCCGGTAATGCACCTCATCTTTTGTTTTATCGAAAATGGTGGCCACACTCTCTTTAAGCTCTGCGAACCACTCCGGTTGGACCCATGGCCCTCTCTTATTTCTGGATTGTTGACTCTGAGCAGGAGCTGCTGGTTGAGACTGAGCTTTTTCCCTACTATGCCCCTGTCCGGTTTCTCTTGCTTTGTTCCCGGACTGATTTTGATTTGGAGTTGGTGCCACTGGGGTGGATCTTACCTGCCGGTGCACCCTGGTTTTCTTTGTTTCATCAACTTTTATTTGTTTGCCAACCTGATTTAGCAACCCTCCCCAGGTCATGGCCTTCTTTCTGGTCACTGAATCAACCAAATTGCCTGGGTTCAAACCTTGCCTTAGGGATGCTATTGCCACCTGTTCGAAGCAATCAGCCAACCCATTCTTTGTGTTCACAAAACGGCTTATGTACTCTTTCAAGGACTCATTTGGATCCTGTGCACAATGGATTATTGTGTCTCCATTGCCCTTCAGCTCCTTACTCCCTACGAACTGCCTTCGAAAGGCCACCCAAAACGTATCAAAATCTTTAATACAACCCTGAGGCAGGCTGTTGTACCATTTCAGAGCACTCCCCGTGAATGACTGGGAGAATGCCCTACAAAGTAGTTTATCATCGTCATCAAAGTTCATCATGAAGTTCTTGAATTGCTCCAGATGGTTGTCCGGATCAGTACTGCCATCGTACTTCTCCATTTTAGTGCTATCAAACCTCTTGGGGAGGTTTCCGGACAGAATTTTAGAAGACAGGGGAGACTGCCTCCAATTCCTTCCACGACTAAACACAGTATCCTCATTGGGAGTTGCAAAGATACCTGGTTCATCGTGGAAAGTAAAGGGATCCATCAGCATCTTGTCCGTATACCTCCGGTGGTGAGATGACCCCTTTCCAATATGCATTTTCATTCTTCCATGGTGGTCTCTTTTTCTTGAATATTTCATAACCTGCTTTTGCTTTTTTCTGGTTCGACCCTCGTCGCTGCTACAGGACAAGGATTTTTCATTTCCCTCACTGTCCGAAGAGCTATCTGAAGATTCTGAGCTCGAGTCAGAACTCTCCACAGGCTTGGACCGGTGAGACTTTTTAGAACTGGCATGTGTCTTTTTGGTGCTCACATGAGTTTTTGAAGCCTCAGGCTCTCTGGGGTTGTCGGTATGATGAGAAACTGATGCTTTGGATTTCTCTTTCACGCCCATCTTGGCCTTTTCTGCCCTCAAAGCTTCTATTTCACCCCTCAACCTGTCACGCTCTTCGATAGTGTATTCGTCATTCTCTCCCACCACTTCGAGAAAAGCTGGTGGCAGCTCAGGATTGTCCAGATTCATACGGACAGAATTTCTTGGCAGGTTTTGAATGCTTGATTCAGGCACCTTTCTGCTCCCACTGTGGTCGCCAATTTGGTGTGGATAATAATTACCTGAGGGTAGGCTGGTAATTTCAAGTGGAGTTTTAAGGTGGTGTGTGGGTGTTTAACGGTGGTGTGTGGGTGTTTAACGGTTAGAGTAGAGAGTAGAGAGATGATTAAGCAGCTTGGTAGCAGTTAATTCTCATTACCCTTAGTTAATGCAGGTGGTTGGGTATTTATAGTGTGATGTTTGGGCCCTTATAGGCTTTCGGGTCATGTTTAATGGACCCGGGTCATGTTCAAAGACCCATGAGCTCTAAGTAGGAGAGCAAGTAGCTTAGTCAAGAAGTGTTTAGGTTTTTTAGTACTTTTGTCATAGTTCGAACAGTCCTATGGTCATAGTGTTCGAAGTGGTCTGTCCGGTCCATATGATCTGTCCGATCTGTCCGGTCCGGAGGCTTCGGACCGATCTGTCCTTGTCCGGGGAGCATGCCGAATTCGGACTCATCAACACCAATATTAATTCAACATGATATGTGGTCTTACAAGATAAGCCAACAACAACACAACATGACAAGATCTCTTGTACAAACCAAACGTCTGAAATAATGGACAACACAGCAAAGAAATTACGGACTATCAATCTATTATCCAAGTTTACCTAATAAAATGGATCATACGAGATGATAAAACTGGATCCAAAAGTGTCAAAATTTGTTCAGCACTATATATGTTAATGGCAGAGATATTTTACAAGAAATTTCTTATTAGATCCCATCTTTTAAGTTTCAAGTCTGCATGAATCCACCTTCATTCTAGAAGAACTTTATAAAGGTGAATGTGGTGCACACTGCGATCGCAATTCGTTATACCTGAAGTTACTCATGGAAATGTATATATTGTCAAATATTTTTCAACATATGTTAGATCCTTAGTTAAAAACCCCATTTCATGTGTCACCATGATTGGTTATCAGAGGTAATTCCATTATAAAATTAGAGTTTGAATCTTATCTTACACTTACCAAAGGTTTCAGGTGGTTGATAATACCTCATAGTAGATTTAGTATTTCTCCAAATTGAATAAGCTGGCCCGAATTTGGATGAAATAAGACATAATTTTTCTCAAGATAAATATATATTGTAGCTATGGGGTACCTCAAATTATCATGGTTAACGATAGTATGAAATTTCAAAACCTTGTGTAGCTTTTTTTTGTCAGACCTGAAGTATCATACAACATTTCTAGCCATCTTTCCACCCTTAGGAAAACATAAAAATGAAGGTAAAACATACATACGCGCAGACACATAAACACACACACACACACACACACACACACACACACACACACACACACACACACACACACACACACACACACACACACACACACACACACATATATATATATATATATATATCTTGGAAATTATATGATATGTTAGTAAAAGACGCGACCGAGAAATGAACAAAAAAATCAAACGTTTTGTGGGTGTACTGAACCACTACATGCATCACCATAACTGAAATACCTACTACTTTCGTGTATATAATGAAGGTAGTAGTCCTAACAGAAACACTGCTGTTTTTTTACATATCTATAAAGTACGGGAAAATGTGAATATTACAAGGTCGAACTTGAACTAATCGAAGAGGAATGGATACAATTTCACCTTTAGATAAAGTACTACAAAACACTAATGAGAAATAAATATGCCTCAAAATTCTATTTTTGTAGCTTTGAGATAGAATATCTAGTATTTAGACGCATTTCCTCCATATAAAAAATAAAATTCCAGGAAAAATAGGTCTAAACTCAGAAGAACCCTACATTATAATGGTTAAGGTCAAACCATGAACCTGCAGACTACTTGATGAAAAGTTTCGAACACTACTTCATTTATTGAACATATAACATTTGAAATTTTGTACTACATAAATAACTAACACGATATCAGCTATAATTTACATTTCATCTTTTTTATTTGTAATTAAGGTACAATCTTTCCTATTATGGTTGCACCGAATTATTTTAACAAGGCATGTGCCTTCAATAAAAATATATTATCGATTAACATATGTATTTGGATAATGACTTGTTAAGAGAAATCATAAATTTGTATTGAATCTATTGGATCTTTTATTCACCTTCTACCTTCAAAATTGATCACTCTGCTAAGATGAGATATTTGGGTCTTTAGAATTTCAAGTATACTCCTTGCACAACCACGTAAAAACATACCAATAACTCAAACAAACCTGCAACATACTATAATTCTAGGTTCAGTCGAACCATGTAATACTTTTCATCTTCCTAAGGGTGGAGAAGATATTTCAATACCTTGAACCTTGGAGGGTGAATGAGTTAAAAGTATTCGTTTATTCAAAGCTTCAAATAAAAAGACTTCATCCAAAACAGTTCACACTCCAAACTATTAGTTGCATCATTGTCACGTGGGACTCAAAATAGTAAGTAACTAGTTAGATAACCTAAAGTATTCATCAAGTCATCCTTGAGAAATGATCGATTTTGATATATGATTAGTTAAATTAAGCAGTGTGAGGCTAACACTTATGAAAATTTTAAATAGCCTTAAATAATACAAACACAATTTTAGAAATAAAAGTAGAAGATTACATTAAACATATTCTCCAACAATACGAGGATTTGTGTGCATATGAATAACAAAAATGTCTAACCTAATGTTTTGACACATATAATATGTTCCAAAAAAATACAACTATTCATTCATCTTCCCTACATCACTCTCAAGAACATAACTTTTTTCTTCTTCTCATTATTCTATATCATCGACGTTAGCTTTGGTCACGGAAAACTCTTGTGTGTAAACAATTCCTTCGGGTCCCTAAGCTAAAAGAAGATAAGAATAAAACCAATACAGTTCTAGAGTTGAAAAGACTTTATGAAAATTAAAAACTATATTAGCCTCCAAATTTTGTCACGTTACCCAATGCATGATTTTCTTAACTCCTTCAAAATCCAATAGTTCAACCACGTGAATCTCGCGTATGGATTTAAGTTGTTTTTTATGGCATACATATCGACATCATTCTATACCTCCCAAACAGAAAGTGCAACCGCATAAACTTTATGTAACCTTTTCCATTTTCTTGTTAGTTTTTTACTTATCTCCTTTAGACCTGTGTATAAGCTTATTTCATGGCAGAAAACTTCGTAAATCTTATGCCTATACATTTATTGATTTGATATATGATGTTCAACTTTGGCTTTCTTAACTCGAGCTTAACGAACGTCTTCCAATTGTTAGGCCACCATCTCAAGCAATTGTCTATAATTGGGCAGGATATGAGCATCGTTCTCCGAGATTTTGTGAACCATGACAAAAGCAGTGTAAATGGTTTGTTGGGAAATATAAAGTTAAGTTACGAAAGTTAATGGACATAGTAAAATTATAGATAAAAATTATGTCTAAGTCAATCTCTATATGTCGTTTATCCAGCTCTAGCAATTGTCGAACAATAGCCAAAACTTAAGTATTAGTCGAATAAACATAAATAACAATCAACTAACATATTTTTTTAATGGACATAAGGTATTCATCCGGGGCAACATCCCACATGTTGGTTCAGAAGGATTTATCAAAGTTACAATCACTTTTTGTTGTTTGGTATAACTAAATATGAATAATAACCATAACAAATAACATTTTTAGGAGTGATAAAAAGTTAATATTGCTTTACATGTCGTGTTATGAATTAGTCTATGAGCATATTAAATGTATATTCTATCGAATTTAATAATTTGGGAAACTCACGAATGAACTATTCACTCATATACGAACACAAATAAGTATACAATTACATATGCCTAGTTATGTATAACCGCAAACAAGTTCCTAGTTGACTAGTTTTCCAACTGCCGTTAAGAAACATAAAAGAAATCTTCCATAATTTTTTAGAATCTGAAAGGTCGGAAGTTACTTTGCAAAAATTATGTGGTGATAGATACAAGTGATAGATTTTTCAAGTTTAGTTGATGTTATTTAAGCAGAGAAGTTCTTGTATGTTAAATGTATAATGCACCATGATAGAGGCCATTGTCGAGGGGACTAGTAGTCTCCACCCATTAGGCATGTTAAATGAGGCATATATCATTGTATTGAAATAAATGAAAATGTTAGAGGTGTATTGACATTCATACCCCATACTAAAGAAATATGTAAAAAACATTACTTTATGTATTGGCACATTGGCCGATGCCTCTCTTATTTTGGATGCTGAATCAAGATATCAACATGAATATCCCATTATGCCTTTAAGTCCATCACAAATTTGAATCTCCAGTAAGCATAAATATTATTCATCGTTATATTTATTGTGGGTAGAGTAATGTTCATCTAAATGTGTTCTTTAGTTAGCACAATAGGGTATAGACCTTTTTAACCACTCACAACAGTAAGCACATAAATAATATTTATATTAATAAATTGTGGTAGATTTCTCCATGCAATCTTTTGGGAAATTGAAAGATTCAAATCCTAGAAGTCATTAAACCAGACCTTGTAGACCTAAAAATTCAAAACATAAATCTCAAAAGTTTGACAAAAATATGTTTGACAGTCAAGATGGGCATTTTCACACGTTGCATATCAGCGTCAGACTCCTATTCAACTATTCTTACAAAACTAGGGAGACTTCCCCAAACGAGAGAGGCCTACATTCATTTTTTTTTATTTCTAAACCATTATTATTTGAGTCATGAGTAAAACATACATAACCTTGCGTACCATTTTGGTTTAAAAAAACTTACTATTAAAAAAGAAGCAAAATAAAAGAAATAAACTTAGAGGAAAAGTTCAGACATAGAGATAAGCAAAATTAAATAGAGTGGCTAACGTGAGAAACAATATGGGCACATAGTTATTTATATGTCAAGTATATTTTTCTCATCCGTTGATTAAATTACCTAACGATCCATATATTTTATATCGAGTACAGATGATGTTGATCCATATTCCATAATTGAATAACTAGGAAGCGCTCATCACTAACGTTCATGCACATCAAAATCAAAATGGCAACAACGTGATTTGCCAAATTCACAATTGTTTATCCAATAAGCAACATGTTTCAAAAGATGATGCACTTGACCAGCATGTATGAACCCTTCATATGCCTAATCATTTAATTCATATAATAATTGCTTAAATTTTTGGTGTCTCGGTTTTTGTAAATCATTTGTGGTACTTCATACCTCAAGTGGTTTGGTCACTCTAAATGTTAGCACGTCTAATCGTGTGGATCTTCAGACATCGCGTACTTTGGTTACTCAACATATTTTCACGTCTAATATGTGGTACTTCAAACCTCAACTGGTTCGATTACTCTATGTTGCGGTTGAACTATGGAAAAAATTAGCACTCCGACTTTTTGGTGGCATATTCTCGGTTGTGGTTTGTTAGTTTTAATCAATTATTATTGGTCTAGTAGATCGGCTCAACAAATAATGTATTTTGGTTGAGTCTTTTCTTATCAAGTGACAAGTTTGAACAAACAATAAAAACAAAAATCAGTAAAAAAAAAGCATAAAAGCTCAGTTAAAACACTAAACAACGTTCGATAATTATCTCAAAAGTAATTTTTCATGATTCAAACTTGATAAGGATTTGATCAATATATCAAAACCACTAGCGGAAAAATAAAATAAAAACAATATAGGATCATCATAATTTTATTTCGATTCTCTCGTAATTACTAAGGATCTACCGATGAAGATGCTAATTGTAAAAAAAATGCTCATAAAATTGAAAATGGTGAATAATTTTTTTTACATGAATATTTATGACAAAAGGTTTTTAGTCAAAACCGTGAACTTATAAAAACTCAAAATCTATCTATAATCCATATTTTACATTTTTCTAAAATTTGTTCTATGTCCATAATTTTCATACGGTTACGATAATTTTTATTTTTTCGCTACTTTTAATTATTTCTCTATTATCTCAATTTTAAAATTTTGATTTCAACCGTCTTCTACAATTATTTATCATCATCCATTGGACTATGTTTAGGATTTTATGTAATATTTAACTGACTGTAGATAATTGAAACATTTCAGAAAAGAAGAGAAAAGAAAAGACACGGCTTAAGTAAATAAATAGAATGTATATTTTTGGTTCTGTCTGCAGATTTGAGTAATTGAGCAACGGTTGAAGTGTTTGGAATTAATTGCAAGATTATTATGGTAGAGTTAAAGCAGCATGCTTGTGTTGGTGCCGTGTAGCTATGAAGAGCCGAATCGTACCTTTGTATTAATTGAACGCTTTAACACCCCTCACGAGTTACTTTCTACATGTATATTATAAGCCATCTATTTTTTCTTTTATATATCCAGTGTTTGCGCTGCGTTAGAGGGGGTTATCTTCTGATTTGTTTGATAGCTGAATTTAATGCGAAACATAAAAATCCGAAATTTATAGATAGAGTGCGTTTAAAGATTGAACCAGTCAATCAAAAATACGTAAACCAAGGATATTTCCTTACGTTAGTAGTAGTCAGGACTCAGGAGTAAGACCAAGTAAAGGTGAGTCTACATAAACCAAGAAAAAGGGGATTGCTTTTATCAAAATCACACACCGTTGATGAAACGTATATATTTTATGGCGTCGAAAAGAGTGATAGTTTGAAAATTTAAAAAGGGAATGGCAATAGTTTTTTGAGAAAATTAAACACTTTATTTATATCTTTGAAGTATATATAAATAATTAGCCAACTATTTCAGCACTACTTAACATCGAAAATTAATATACTACCTATAGGTGTTTAGATTATGAATCAATTTTTACATTTTTACTATAATTTTATTTTTATTTTAAAAATTTGTATTTTTTGAAACAGTTCAAAAAAAATTGAAAATATCATCGTCTTTATTTTCTAATACGAACAAAATTGTATTTATAGATGATATTTTTTTTAAAAATTTTTTCGTTAGATTCAATAACTCTTGTCACGTATCCCTTATCAACGAGTAGTGCATGTCTTGCATCGCTTCATTTTATCATGTCTGGTCCCGCATAATTTAATAATGGATGGTCTGATAATGTTATCATGACTGGTCTCTCTACTTCCATCGTGTATGGTCTCGTCATTTTATCATGTTTGGTCTATCTACTCTCCTCATGCATAGTCTCGCATTATTTAATATTGTATCGTCATTCCACTTCATCATGCATGGTCTCTCCACTTCCATCATGCATGGTCTCTCCACTTCTATCATGTATGGTCTCTCCACTTCCATCATGTCTGGTATCGCATGATTTAATAATGGAGGGTCTCTCAACTTCATCATGCATGATCTCTTAACTTCCATAATCTCTGATCTTTCTAATTTATCATGTTTGGTCTTTCTACTCTCATAATGGCTGGTCTCGCATAATTTAATAAAGCATGGTCTCTTCACTTCCACAATTCATGGTCTCTCCACTTCCACAATTCATAGTCTCTTTACTTCTATAATGCCTAGTCTCCCCACTTCATAATGTTTGGTCTCATATGATTTAATAATGCATGGTCTCTCAACTTCATCATGCATGATCTCTCCACTTCCATCATGCATGACCTCTCAACTTCATAATTTATGATCTCTCAACTTCCATCATGTAATGTCTCTCCACTTTATCATGTCTGATCTTTCCACTCTCATCATGTCTGGTCTCACATGATTTACTAAAGCTTAGTCCATTCACTTCATCATGTATGTATCTCTACTTCCATCATTCATGGTATCTCCACTTCTATTATGCAAAGTTTTCCATTTCATCATGTATGGTCTCGCATATCTCAATTTCATCATGTCTAGTCTTGCATCTCACAATTTCATCATATTTGGTCTCTCCACTTCATCATGCATGGTCTCGCATCTATCTATTTTATCATGTCTAGTCTTTCATTTTTTCTATTATATCATGTATGGTCTCGTATATCTCTATTACATCATGCGAGACCATAGTAAAATGATCTACGAGATGTGAGGTGAGGAAAAAGTAATGTGAGATCAAGGTTATTAGGTCTGGAAAAAAATAATTCCAAAAAAAATTCAAAAAATATCATCCATGAATATAATTTTTCTCGTATTAAAAATACCAAGTCGATGGTCATTTATATTTATTTTTTGAGCTTCAATTGGAAAATACAAACTTTTAACAAAAATTAAAAAAGAAAAGATTTAGTTCAAAGAATAAGAAGATGGTTATTACATGAGTATTTAAGGTATTATGGAAGTGACAGGATATTAGATGAACAATCAGTTCAATATTTGGATATTATGTGCTCTATAGTGATACTTGAAGTACTAGATAACAGTAAATATTAGTGTTGGGTACCTTTGAGTATAATACCCTTCTTTTATATATGATTTAGTTTTGTAATATACAATTTTTCAAAATTAAAATTTGGTACAAATGTTGATGATTTATAGTTCGGCTAACCAAAATAGATTCAATAGTTTGGTATAAAAAGAAAACATTTATGAATTTATTAACAGAAGTAATCTGTGTCCAATCAAGATTTCATGGAATTACACCCATAAGGGCTAGGCCCTCTCAAACCAGGCATCTCCCCTACCTAAATTTTACAAAACATGTTTTGATATTATACCCTTCTAGTATTTGTTGCTAGAAACCTGTCCGTTTTTTTCCTTTTAGATTAAAGTTTTTTCATATGAAAAGTAAAAAATGTAAAAATAAACTTGATAATCTAAATAAGTGGGTCGAGTAAAATTAGAAGGGTATGTTTCATAGGTGTTTTACTATCGAGAATCACCAGTTCCAACTTTTGGGACATTGAGAAGTGGTCGCACCCCGACGATGATAAAGTTATCTTAGTAGCTAATGTTTACAAGCTGAAGGCCCTTAACAAGCGCCTTGTCAAGACCGAGAGATATGATGTACAAGAAAAGTTATAGAGTCAAAGCTTCTAATATATTTAAGAAGGTTGATGAAGTTGATAGTTTGGTGTTGGTCGAGTCGTCGAGTGGCTGCAAAGGAAAATAGTCAAAAAAAAAGCTGATAAGAATGATGTTAATACTTAATCTATTATACATCAAGGCTCCCATAGGACGATAGTAGCCGAGGTTCGTGACCCGATATGCCAATATTTGGAGATTAACTATTACCAGTACGAGCAGATCTATGCCAATATCGACAACCACAACCACAATCACGAGATTCATGAGAATACCATTATAAAGCTTTAGCGCATTGTGGAATCCTAAAAAAATACCATCAAAGAGCTTAAAACCAAAGTTACAGATGAATGAGCAACTCTTGAGTATGCAGGGAAAGCGCATTTCAAGAACCTAAAAGAATTTGTCAAGGCGGCCAGTGAAGAGGGGGGTGTCATCCGAGCATGGATGGTGTTCAATTTCTACAAGTACTTCGTGAAGCTTAACCTTGGATAATTCTTGAAGCAAGTTCTCGAAGTTGACAGTCCTAGTAGAGTGTTAGATATTTAGTGTATTACGTTTCCTTGTATAGGCCTCTAAGTTCTCAATATATTGAGAGCCTTACTTGGGTTTGCATTATAAAAAAAACAGTTGAATACAAAAGGGAACATTCCTTAATAAACACAAAACCGTAGCCGCTTCCTGTGGCTACTTCTCTCTTTGTTTTTTAACATGGTATCAGAGCACGTGTAATTCTGGGAATTCTGAACATCCTCAACAAAGATGGCTGGGAATGAAGTCGTGGTCAGTCAAATCCCTGATGAATTAACAATGCAGATTGCTGCCATTCTGAGAAATGGTATCGGAACACAACAACAAACAACTAACCCCGAGAATTTATCCTTATGGATTAAACTCGGTGGTGACAACTATGCCCTATGGGAAAAACTGATGAAGAAAGCAATTGGGGGAAGGGGGAGAGGTTCTCACATTACAGGGGAGCCGACACCTCCATCCAAAACTGACAACACATATACAAGGTGGGAACAAGATGATCAATGTATTTTCACATGGATTATCCAGAATCTTGAATCCAGCTTGGTGAATAATATCTCGCAATATCCCACTGCCAAAGCCCTCTGGGATGGATTAGCCACCACATATGGTTCTGGTACAGACTCGTTATAGGTGTTTGACCTTCATAAGAGGGCTAATTCATTAAGGCAAGGGTCTGATACACTAGAAGACTTGTGGAACAAACTGCAGAACATTTGGATGTCTATAAATAGGCGAGATCTGAACCCTGTGAAAGACCCAGAAGACATTCAGATCTACAATAAGAAGATTTAAGAACAAAGACTTTATCAATTGCTAATGGCGATTCATGACAAACTGGAACCAGTCAAGAGAGATATCCTGAAAAATGATCCTCTTCCTTCTGTGGAAACAGCATATGCCACAATACGAAGGGAAGTGGCCAAGTTTAATATACTAAAATCAAGTTCTTCTTATAGTGACTCGATTGAAATTGGAATGGGTTTGGCTGCTAAATATTCTGCACAAAGGTTTCTGATCCAAAGAGAAAGAAGATAAATCCAAGATGTATTGCACTCATTGTGGGATGAAGAAACACACTAAAGAAACATGTTTCCAGCTGGTTGGCTATCCAGAATGGTGGGAGGACGTCCATAAGGAGAAAAATAACCAAATTTTCAGATCTAATGTCAAATGGGCATCGTCTACAAGTGGCGGTGAAGATCCGACTAAAATTGAGCAACGAAGTGGCACTGGTTTTGGAGGAATGGCGGCGAACTCCTATGAAAAACTTGGAGGTAAAGGGTTTGAGAAATCAATGAATTGGATCTTTGATTGCGAGGCTACGGACACCATTTCTTATGATCCTAAAGACTTTGGTGACATGTCATCTCCAATGTAGTCCCATATTGAGACTGCTAGTGGAGAAATTTGTGAAGTCAAAAGGGGAGGTTCAATTATTTTTTCAGAAAAAATAGAAATTAAAAAACTGCCTCTACATTTCTTCACTATCCTTAAAGTTATTATCTAGTTAGTCAAGTGACAAAACAACTCAACTGTGTGGTTCTTATGTATCCATTTTTTTGCATTTTACAGGACATTCGTACGAAGGAGATCATTGGGCGTGGTACTGAACAAAGAGGTCTCTATTATGTTGATGAGGTAGTTCATAAGGGACATGCCATGCTTGCTAACGAAACAACCGAAAGGAAACTTTGGTTATGGAACCGATGACTTGGTCATCCTTCTTTTAGCTATCTTAAAAGTTTGTTTCCTAGTCTTTTTTTTTTAATAATTCCATTCATGAGAAATGTGAAACCTGCATTCTTGCAAAAAATCGTAAGGTCTCATTTAATCAAAGTAACACTAGAGTTGATTATGCTTTTTCACTAATCCATTCTGATGTTTGGGGTCCAACACCAAATTTCACTAACAATCAAATCAGATACTTTGTTTTATTTGTGGATGATTTCTCAAGAATGACTTGGATATACTTCATGAAACATAAATCGGAAGTACCAGAAATATTTGTTTATTTTTACAAAATAATTTTGACTCAATTTGAATTTTTTTTACAGATTCTCCGTTCTGATAATGGAATAGAGTTTGTCAACCAAACAATGCATAATTTTTTCAAAACAAATGGTCTTATCCATCAAACCACTTGTCCAAACACACCTAAAAAAAAGTACTTCAAAACGAAAAATCGTACTTTACTTGAAAAAACTCGTGCTATCATGATTGAATCTAGAGTTCCTCATTCTCTTTGGCCAGAAGCTCTTGCTACAGCCACGTATCTTGCAAATCGTCTACCAACCCGATGTCTAGGAAATAAAACTCCATTACAAGTGCTTGCCACCCAAGTTACAATTCCATCTGCTATGACCTTACCACCTCGTGTCTTTGGTTGTTCGGTGTTTGTTCATATCCCTAAAACTAGTCAAAATAAACTTAATCAGTGTGCTGAAAAATATGTATTCGTTGGGTATGGGTCCATCAAATGAGCTATCGGTGTTACAATCCGGTTACTCGCCGAATCCATGTCACCATGGACTGTGACTTCTTAGAATCCGATTTTTTTTACCATCAATTTCGTGCTCAGGGGGAGAAAGTAAGTGAATCACTCGACTGGTTGCTATATGAAAGTTAATTTGAGGATGCGCCGACAGATTTGGTAGATGGCACCACCGAACACGCCTCTTCCAACATAAAGGAGACTGACGAGGCAGTTCTTACCACCAATGATTCTCCCGAAGATAATGTCCAACAAGAAATAAATGCCATGGATACTACCAGTGAATTAGCCGAAGAAAATTTCCATCAAGAGGTAAACAATTTACAATGTCATAATTCACAAAGTGCTACTGACCATAACATTTCAGGAAGTTTATTTGTTGAAACTCAAACTCTGGTTCTTCCCCCAAGAAAAAATAGAGGGGTTCCTCCTGACCGGCATTCACCGGAACACGTTCCTCGTGCTTCTACATATCCGTTAAAAAACAGACAGGAAAGGAATGGCGAAGATTACAAAGGCATTTCAGCTACTATTCTCTCTGAACAAATCCCTAAAACAGCTCAAGAAGCTAAGAAGATGACTGAATGGCATGAGGCAATGAATACCGAAATGGAAGCTCTAAAAAGGAATGGTACATAGGAGAATTGTGTGTTACCACAAGGGAAGAAAGCAGTCGGGTATAGATGGGTGTTTAATATAAAATATAAATACGATGGCACCATTGAGCGACACAAGGCAAGATTGGTTGCCAAGGGATATACACAAACATATGGTATAGACTACTCTGAAACGTTCTCTCCGGTTGCAAAGATTGACACTATGAGAGTTTTACTTTCAATAGCCGCGAATAAAGATTGGCCTCTTCATCAATTTGATGTAAAGAATGCTTTCTTACATGGAGACTTGGAAGAAGAGGTATATATGGAACCCCCACCAGGGTTCTCTGATGGTTTTCAAGAAAATGAGGTATGTAAACTGAAAAAGGCATTATATGGGCTCAAACAGCCTCCTCGTGCTTGGTTTGGGAGATTTACAATAGCAATAAAGCAGTATAACTACAAACAGAGTAATGGGGATCATACCTTGTTTTACAAAAAGAGAGGAGAATTAGTCACTTGTCTTATAATATATGTCGACGATATGATTATAACGGGGAATGACGAAGAAGAAATTAGCTCTCTTAGGAAAAACCTCTTCAAGGAGTTCGAAATGAAAGACCTTGGGGGATTGAAGTATTTTCTAGGAATCGAGGTTCTTAGGTCAAGAGGAGGGATTTATATCTCCCAACGCAAATATATATTAGATTTATTGGCTGAAGTTGGCATGGTGGATTGCAAACCAAATGACACTCCTATGGTTGTGATCACAAACTAAAGATAATTGAAAGGGCCAGACCAGCGAGTAAAGAAAGGTACCAAAGGTTGGTGGGAAAATTGATTTACCTGGCTCACACTCGACCCGACATTGCATACGCGGTGGGAGTAGTTAGCCAGTTCATGCATCATCCTCGGAAACACCATATGGAGGCAGTAATGAGGATTATTCGATATCTCAAAGGCACACCAGGAAGAGGCATAATTTTTAAGAAAAATGGACACCTTGATGTTAAAGTATTCACAGATGCTGATTGGGGAGGGAATCCTAACTACAAGCGATCAACTGCTGACTACTTTACTCTTCTTGGAGGTAACTTGGTGACTTGGAGGAGTAAGAAACAGAAAGTAGTATTACTGTCAAGTGCTGAATCAGAATTTAGAGGAATCGTTAAGGGGATTACCGAGATACTTTGGTTAAAGAAAATAATGAAGGAAATCGGATCCCATATGAAGTGTCCAACTCAGTTAATGTGCGATAATAAAGTTGCGATTAGGATTTTAGAGAACCCGGTTCAACACGATAGAACAAAGCACGTTGAAATAGATAGTCACTTCATAAAAGAAAAGATTGAAGATGGGACAGTCGAACTTCCGTTTGTTAGATCCGAAGATCAACTGGCAGACATCCTGACAAAAGCGGTTGCTGCAAGAACATTCAAATCAATTTTATCCAAGTTGGGTATTGGTGATCTCACTACACAACTTGAGGGGGAGTGTTAGAATATTCAGTGTATTAAGTTTCCTTGTATAGGCCTTTAAGTTCTCTATATATTGAGAGTTTTACTTGGGTTTGCATTATAAAAAAAACAGTTGAATACAAAAGGGAACATTCCCTAATAAACACAAAACCCTAGCCGCTTCCTGCGGCCACTTCTCTCTTTGTTTTTTAACATAGAGTGTCCATAGACTTTGATGAAGAATCTGAGGATGAAGAATAAATAAAAAAGGGATAAGAGAACAAGAACTTAGCTCTGCCTGACCTCATCGACTTGTATCCATCGCATATGCTTCTGCTCGAACCGATCACCTTGTTGTTCAAACTGATCCCATTGCTATTCTAATTGATCATTATGCTACTTAAATTTATCGTCCTACTCTAAAAGATCAATGATGATTTTATTTTTATTTCTGTTTGTTTTAGCAATCTGGAAGTCCTATGATGGCTATGCCGTTTGTTATATGTTTAAAATTTATTCAACGTTTAAAATCTCTAGAAGGTTGAAGAATTTTTTAATGCTTTCCTCTAGTTCTCTCGTCTCTTAACATATCGCGACCTTACTTATTTTATAATTATTATTTTTTGAAGTTTTTTTATCATGCATGACTCGAACCAACCTAAAGTTGATCACCTTAACTTTTATCAACCTCCGATCAACTAAGTTTTGAAATATTTATAAAAGTTTTAATCAGGGTTGAACCATTCACCCAAAGGGTTGAACCTCACTTCGATCTAATAATAATTAAATTGTTTACTCAAGATATTAGGGTTTACTTCGACCAATCAAGTTTGGAACACTTTACAAAGCTCTAGATCAGTCTGAAGTATGCACGTGATTTGACTTCATCCTCAAATAACAAAGGTTGGTACATTTTACAGAGATTCAAAAAGAGCTGAAGGAGACATACTTAGTGATACTATATTACTTTTTTTTAACATAGATTTTAGTACTTGGATTAGGATTTCACACGATAACGAGAGTAAGATCTAGCTTGATCTTTTTTCCTTTTTTGTTCTCTACTCGAGAATAATTGGACGTCTTAAATGATGACAATAATATCTCTATTGGTACGACTTCGTCGACGCCGTACACGAGAGTAAAAAGAAGATTCACTAAAATTTCTTTTTTATAAACGACGATATCTTTTTATAAAACTTCTTACATTTTCGCCGGATGGCTGAAAATTGGTCATTTTTTTCACCTGATACACTTAATTTGGTGTCATAATTTATCAAACAAAATATAAAAAAAAAACATAAAAATATTTGATTCCCAAATCTCTCAATTCTACGTTTTCGTATAGCATGTTTTCCAATATCCAAATTCATAAACACACCGTAATGAGTGATTTGACCTTATATTTCTATTTCTAATTTGACATTATTCTCTACATTTTACTCTATTTATTTTAATATTGTATTTAACCAATGACTACTATATCAATAGTAGCTTTTTATTTGTTTCGATTCTATGTCGGATTACTTTTGTCGGTTCGGGAGTTTTATGTCATACATTCGACGGAATATATTTGGTTAACATATATGAACCCTATGTGATGCATTAACTTAACCACAAAAGATAATATGTTTCTGAAATTAGATCCGTTAGCTATCTTTGGCACACTTTAGTTTTCCAAAAAAAAGGAAAAAGACATGAATTTGGATGAATAAAATTCGTTGTATAAAAGAGCTCAATGGATTCTGTCTCCATCTACACGCTTTATAGATAAATAGAAAAAAAAATTAAAACCTCTATTCTGCAATGGCAAACACAATCTTGTATTATTATCATTACTATGGCCCTCCAAAAGGACTATAGTATTTATTGGATAAAACCATTTCAAATTTGAATGTTTTTAATGTTTATAAGCAATGGCAGAAACTATGCTATTTACTAGTCATCATTCTTTTACTCTCCATAACAGTAGTATCAAATTCATTACATACTCCATTAAAAATTATAAATAGACCACTTAAATTTTTAATATCAACTTACTCACTATACGTCAAAATCTTCTTTTTTTCTGTACCTCCTTTCTCCAGTTCCCATGCAACTAGAGGTGTCAAACGGTTTGAACCAGCACCAACCCGCACCGTTTAAGTCTGAACCACGGGTTGCAGTCTCGGCGGGTTGCGGTCTCGGCGGGTTGCGGTCTCGGCGGGTTGCTCTTATGCGGTCCTGACGGTCTGGCGGTCCTGCCAGGTTGCAGTCGTAATGGGCCAGTTAAACCGCCAGTTCAAACCACCAGACGAACCATTTAAGAGCCGTTTACCAGTTCAAACCATCAGCCAAACCATTTAACCATTTAAGAACCGTTTATCAGAATATATTATAATGTTATTTAAAATTAATTTGTAAGTGTTAATTGAATCTAATTTCAATAATTGAGTTAATTATTCTATTTCATGTATTTTAATTTAAATATGTTATCATTTTAATCGAAATTTTATAATCATCAATTATATTTTAAAAAAATAATTGTAATTTGATTTTGATACGTTTGAATAATATATTACTATTAAATAATATATACCTATTAGACATATAATTGTATTAAAATTTTAAATTATTAGGTGATTCTTTAGATTCTTTCAAGCTTGAAGTGTTTATGGTTAGATGAATTATATAGTTTATTGTATTTTCGAACTATTCAATATTAGAAGTTTATATGCATAAACATAAATTACTTGTAAGTTGTAAAGAACAAAATAAAAATTGAAAGCTAGGTAAGTGATTTAAATAACATTTAATAAAAAATAGAAGCAAAACAAACAATTCATTAAAAATAAAAACCAAACAAGTAACATAGTTGTTCAATCAAATAAAAAAGATAAACATTACAACGATAATGAAAATCAATTGCGAAAAACTAAGGAGCTTCATCGTTGTTGTTGTTAGGTGGTTGACCTTGCAAATGCATGTTCTCCATCATCTGTCGCATATACTCCGACTGTTGGGCTTGAGAGTTTGCAAATCGCTCATTCCATTGATCTTGTCCATGATGCCACTGCTCGTATTGACCATGCCACTGCTCGTATTGACCATGCCACTGCTGGAGGTGACCAAGTTGATCATTCACCCCTACTTGCCACTGCTGTATCTGGCTAAGCTGGTCATTTACCCCCCCCCCCCTGCCAATTTTGAAATTCACCTTGCCATTTTGTAAAATCATCATGCCAAACCATTTGTTGAGTATGCGCAAACTCAGCAAATTCGTGATCGGTTCGTCTTTGTTGTGGCGGTACTCGCGAAGAACCACTAGCATTTGGATCGAAAGACACTTCAGCCTCAACTCGATACTGAGTAGGTGGATTTGGCGGTTTTGTAAGACCGTTCGCAATATATATCTGATTCAAGTCTTCTCTATGGTGGTTCCATGCCTCTAATTTCGAAATCAACTCTCCATCCCAAGAGTATATTTCCTGCAAACGCAAAGAGTTTCTACCTATAGCACTAGTCGGCCTCACCTTCACCGGAGTGTACATACTCACATCAGCTCCTTTCGAAACAAGCAATTTACTCAATATCATCCCATAAGGTAGTTTATCCGTACCACACCTCGCAGCCATATTTCGAATCATCAAGCTGGGTAAATTAATTATTCCCTGATTTCGAATCATAAAAGCAGTAACAAATGTTTGAATATATGAAAGCTGCGAATCATTGTTACTAGGTGGAAGAAATATACTATTTACCAATTTCAAAGCTAATTTCCCAATACCATCCAAATTACCCCGCATGGCTCGAAATTTACCGCTAATTTCCGGAGCTTCCGCACCAGGACAAGTAAGAATCTCTACCGCTTCTTCGTAAGACAAAGGCCAATCAGCACTCCATATCGTAGGGCGATAACTAATGGGAGGTAATTTATTACCGGTATAGATATCATGGGTTGGAACGGAAAAAAGATCGTAGAAATCAGTTTCAAAAAAACTAATGTCTTTACCATCAATCAAACAATTCATTCCTAAACCTCTTGGATCATTTTCGATTAATCTAGCCGTGGAATAAAACTTTCGCACTAGTTCTATATACCAATCACATTTGAATCTAGCTAGATTCATCCAACCTTGGCCATTAGTAGGCTCAATAAGTTTGAAAAAATTTTGCATACCCTCTATTTGGATCAGTTCCTCGTAGTTCAGAAACATACCAGACCAAATTTTTGTTACACCTCGACCTCCTTGCTGATTACTACGGATGCGAATCTCCCCCTCGGGGCGATGTTCGATAGTCTCGCTCTCCGTTACCTCCTGCTCCATGGTATGCAACAACATTTCTTCCACCTCTCTCAATTCGGAAGTGGTTGGTTCACTACGTCCACCTTTACGAGCATTCTTTTTTGTTTTCGAAGACATTTGCGAAACCTGAAATTTAAATAGAGTTTGAAAAATATAAAAAAATTTTAGAGAAGTGTAGTAGAGAGAGGGGATAGATTTGTAGTGGAGAGGGAGAGATTTGTAGTGAAAAATATAGGAGGATGTAGGGTGTATTTATAGGGTAATTTTGTGTTTTTTTATTTTTATTTTCTACTAGCCGTTGGATGACGTCAGCATGACGTCATCAAGCGGACCATCCGGCCACGCGTGCGGATGGTCCGCTTTTGGCCGTTGCCAACGGCTAGTTCGTTTGAACTAGCCGTTGGTTGAACCGGGGCATCCGGACGATCGTCCGGATGCCCCGGTTCCAATCGGACCATCCGGATCGATATCCGGATGGTCCGAATTGTCTGTCCGGGCGTCCGGGCGAAACTGTCCGGATGCCCCGGGTCATGTGTCCGGACCATCCGGACGCCCATCCGGATGGTCCGGGCGATTTTTTTTTTTTGTTTTTTCGGTTTATTTTTTTAGGTCTCCCCTATAAGTAGAGGAGACCCCAACACCAATACTCACACCTCTCAAACAACTCTCTACTTCTCTCTAAATCTATCTATTTGTTCGATAAGTTCTAGAAAACTACAATTAGTTATTTTACTTATTCTACTCCTACTTTCGAAATTGTTTGATTTTTGTTTTTCCGCAAATTGTTTCTTAGTTGTTATTAGTCTAAATTTAGTTGTTCTATCTTGTTATTAGTCTAAATTTAGTTGTTATATCTTGTTATTAGTCTAAATTGTGATTTTATTATTAGTATTTTATTGCATATTTGAAAAAAAAACTGTTATTAGTTTTAAAATGAATTCAAAACGTAGAAATGCTGGGATAAACCCACCATCTAATGTGGATCTCAATACCATGGATGATTTTTCTACAGAATTCCCTCACGTTGACACACTCTCCTCCCGCGAAAGTGGTGGTGGAAGTACTAGTGGGGGGAGATCTCGTAAGAAAACATCTTGGATTTGGAATCACTATACTCTATCAGAAGATGGTTTGTTTTGTATTTGTAAAGAGTGCAATAAACGTTATCTTCACGTAAGTGGATCTAGAAATATGGGCACTAGCACTATGGTAAAACATTTAACGAAACATGAAATATATGATCCTACAAAACCTAACCCAACTAATGTTTGCACGAACCCTCAAACAGGTCTTCCTTTTGAGTTTAACCACGATACGTATAGGGAAGAAACAATGATTTATGCAGTCGGTAGTTTACAACCATTTAGTTTTGGGGATTCTTGGAGATACGAAAATTGGATGCAAGTTGGGGTAAACCCACAGGCAACACGCATTCCACGTACCTCTTTGCGATCGCTAGCCTTTAAATATTATTTACAAAGAAAAAAAGAGATTATTCAAACTATGCAGACTTTGCCATGGAATGTTTCGATTACTAGTGACATAGCTACTTTTACTGATTTAGATATGATATGTGTTACCCTCCATTGGATGGACGCCCAATGGGTCCTCCAAAGGAGAATTATATGGTTTGAATCAATTGGGAAGCATACCGCACAAATAATTAGGGAGAGTATGACTGAATGCATGAATGTTTATGGCATTAAAAACAAGATTATGTCTATTTCGTTGGATAATGCATCTTCTAATATTAGTGCTATAACATTTCTTATAGCAGATTGCAATCCCCCTTTTCCAAAATTGTTTCACACCAAATGTTTATGCCACGTACTTCAATTAATTGCGAAATAAGGAATACGTAAGGTTCAGGGTGATTATATTACCCCTATAAAAAATGGGATCCTATTTTGCTCGACATCCGCTGCTAAAAAAAGAGCTTTTAAAACACTTGTTCTTTCAAATGGGAAAAAATATAAGAAACTTTTATTAGATGTCGAAACTAGATGGAATTCTACTTACACAATGCTTGCACGTGCGCATGTTTTTAAAGAAGAGATATCGACGCTTTATAATACATATCGTGAAACACCAATTGAACCAGATCATTGGAAATTTTGTGCACACATGTTAAGATTTTTAAGACTTTTTAAAGAAAACACCCTAACCTTTTCTTCACAAAATCAACCTAATGCTCATTTGGCCCTTTTCACGATTGCTAATCTTGCCATGCATATGGATGAATTTAGATCACATTATGCATGCGTAGACATGGTGCCTGGAATGGAATATAAGTTCACAAAGTATTTTCATCCAATCCCTGATAGTTATTCATTTGCTTGCCTTTTAGATCCTTTTTCACGAAAAGAAAAATTTGAATTGCTAGTTGATTGCTTTTATAAATCTGTACGGTTTCCTACAGATATACCACCGACCGAACCAATTGACCCTCAAGGGTATATTAGCGGTATATATGATAGTTTGTATAATATCTATGATAAGTATGCTGCAAGATATAGATCAAATACATCTACAAATGTAAGCAGTAGTAACAATAGGGGTAGAGGGAGAAATACCAACTATATTCGATTGGCAATGTTACGAAACAACAATGTTACAGAAACCCCTCAATCTGATAATGAGTTGTATATATATTGGACCACTAGGTTTGACTTTACGAATTATCAAGACCAAGGTATTGAAGATATCATACGATGGTGGGGTACCAAAACTGAAGAGTTTCCTATTCTTTGCAGGATTGTTAAAGAGATTTATGCTATACCTATGTCTACAGTTGCAAGTGAGTGTGCTTTCAGCCAAGCGAGGTTGCAATACACGACTAAGAGAACAAGATTGACGGGCAAAGCACTTGGAGTGCTTGTGGCAGTTAAGGATTGGACAGCGGCGGATAAAAGGATGCAAGACATAGAGTTCAGAGACGAAGTGAACGTAGACGACATCTTCGAAGATTATCCGGATGATTACGAAGATATACTTGAACAAGAAATTGCGGAAGAAAACGAAAATGACGACGAAGATTTTACTTACGAAGAAGACGAAGCTGGAGATGAATGATGTTTGTAATAGTTTTTTGCTATTTTGTATTGTAATTTGAAAATATTTGTACAACTCCTGGCCCGCACGAGTATAAACTGTGAACGGCTAAATTATCCAAAAATGACTTTACCTTTTATTATAACAACAACAAATGTATTATGAAATACTTATAACTTCATAAGATCTAATTTTGGTTTAAAAAATAATAACAAACACTTGTAAAATTTAAAACCAAATCACAATAGTAATCAAAATGTAATATTAAAATTATAACCGTAGAATTTGTAATATTTTAACATGATAAGATATAGTTTTGGTTTGTATTAGATCTAAAAACATAATAATAATATTCAAAATGTGATAATAACATAAGTAATATTTAAAATTTTGGACTATATAATAATTACAACACTAAAAAACTTAATAACCAAAACAAATTAATATTAACAAAAATGTAATAATAATTCTATAATAATATGCAATATCTCAATATTTTTTAAATATAACATTTTGGATATAAAATAAATAAAATCAGCATAATATTTACCAATAAACCACCGGTTTTTTACAAATAAACCGTGGTTTCGCAGTCCTGCCGGGTTGCGGTCTCGGCGGGTTGCGGTCTCGGCGGGTTGCGGTCCTGGCGGGTTGCTCCTTATGCGGTCCTGGCGGGTTGCGATCTCGGCGGGTTGCGGTCTCGGCGGGTTGCGGTCCTGCCAGGTTGCAGTCCTAATGGGCCAGTTTCGCAGGTAGACCGCCAGTTCTTAAGCAGGTTGTCAGCTTTGAACCATGGTTCCTGAACCATTAGACACCTCTAAATGCAACCACTCACCAAAAGTTTAAAAAATAAAATAAAGAGACACCAGACACAAAGCCTGCAAAAATACTATTCTATACTCATACTGACTCCATTGCTGGTGTCTTCACAATTTATTGTTTTCTCTATCTACTACTCTGTCTCTGGATCACTTTTCCATGGGGATTAGTAGTATCAAACACCGTCTCTATTTCCATCTTCTTTTCATTTCTTCAATTCTTACAGCAACACCACTTCTGGAAACTGATTCTTACTCAGAAGCTCTTTTAGCCTTCAAATCAGAGATTAAAGATGATTCAAACGCTTTACATGACTGGTTCATTGATTCTCGACAAAACCCACTTGGAAAAACCCTTTCTTGTTGTTCATGGTCAGGTGTTAAATGTAACCACAACTCCACCATTGTTCTTGCTTTAAACCTTTCAGCCAGAAAGCTTCGTGGCGTTTTATCAGGGAACACATTTGAAGTATTCACTGACCTTGTTGATTTTAATATCAGTCATAACTCTTTCTCTGGGGATCTACCTCTTCAAATCTTCAATCTCACTAGTCTTAGAAGCTTGGATATAAGTAAAAACAACTTTTCAGGTCAGTTTCCAAGTGAGGTCTCCGGTCTCCAGAATCTTGTTGTTCTTAATGCTTTAAGCAATAGCTTTTCTGGTTCCTTACCGGTTGGGATTTCTCAGCTTGAATACCTCAAGGTTTTGAATCTCGCCGGAAGTTACTTCAGTGGGTCGATTCCGTATCAGTATGGTTCTTTCAAGAGCCTTGAGTATCTTCACTTAGCAGGAAACTCACTTAGTGGAGTTCTACCACCTGAATTAGGAAGACTTAATACCGTGACTCACATGGAAATTGGATACAATTTATATGAAGGAGGCATCCCTATTGAATTTGGAAACATGAGTGAGCTTCAATACCTTGATATTTCAGAATCAAATCTCTCTGGTTCGATTCCGTATCAGTTGAGCAATCTGACAAAGCTTGAGTCGCTTTTCTTGTTTGGTAACCATCTCACCGGGCTTATCCCGCTGGAGTTTGGTAGAATTATATCTCTTGTGAGCCTTGATCTTTCCGATAATAAAATTTCAGGGTCTATACCTAAAAGCTTTTCAGAGTTGAAGAATCTGAGGCTGTTGAGTCTTATGTTAAATGGAATGAGTGGTTCTGTTCCTGAAGAAATAGCACAGCTTCCATCACTTGATACTCTTTTCATATGGAACAATTTCTTTTCAGGATCACTTCCTTATAACTTAGGCAAACACTCAAAGCTTAGATGGCTTGATGTTTCAACCAACAATTTCAGTGGGAATATTCCACAGGAGATCTGTGCAGGTGGGGTGCTGTTCAAGTTAATGCTGTTTTCAAACAATTTTTCAAGCACTCTTTCACCATCTCTCTCTAGCTGTTCCTCCCTTGTTCGTATCCGACTGGAAGATAATTCGTTCGTAGGTGAAATTCCTTCGCAACTCGCCCAGTTTCCTGGTATTACATACATAGACCTATCTAGAAACAAGTTTACAGGTGGGATTCCAGCAGATATTTCTAAAGCCACCAAGCTTCAGTACTTCAATGTTTCTAATAATCCAAGCCTATCAGGTACCATGCCACTGCATATATGGTCTTTGCCTCTTCTAAAGAACTTATCAGCGTTTTCGTGTAACATATCCGGTGATCTGCCTTCGTTTGAATCCTGCAAATCCATTTCGACTGTTGAGCTGCATAATAATAACTTATCAGGGACTTTTCTGAGAAGTGTTTCTAATTGCCACGCTCTTAAAATAATGAATCTGGCTGGAAATGACTTGGCTGGTTATATACCCAACGAAATTGGAGCTCTTCCTGCTTTAACTGTTCTAGACTTGTCGCGGAATAAGCTCAGTGGTACGATTCCAGCAACGTTTGGCAAGTCTTCAAGTTTAGTGTTTTTCAACGTGTCATTTAATGATATATCCGGTTCGATCCCGTCTGGAGAAATATTTCGATTGATGGGTCGCGATGCATATATTGGAAACCCAAAGCTATGTGGGGATCCTCTAAAACAATGTAAAATGGGAAAAAAACCTGAAGTTATTCTGATGCTGGGTTTCATTATAGCTGTTTTGTTTCTAGCTACAGTGGCAGTGTTACTTTACATTCGGCAACGAAGAAAAAACCAATGGAAAATGGTTTCTTTCAATGGACTCCCTCAATTCACAGCAAAAGATATCCTGAAGAGCTTTGGTTCCACTGAGTCGATGGAAACAGTGCCACCGCAATCCACTTCGGATTGCAAAACTGTTCTGCCTACAGGAATAACAGTTTTGGTGAAGAAAATCGAGTGGGAAACCAAAAGAATCGAGGATGTCTCAAAGTTTATAACACAAATGGGCAACGCAAGGCACAAGAACTTGGTCAGATTGCTGGGCTTCTGCTACAACAAGCAACTGGCTTATCTGCTGTATGATTACTTGCCTAATCTGAATTTACGTGAGACGGTCAACGCAAAGCAGGAAATGGCGGCAAAGTATAGAATTGTGTTTGAAATTGCAGAGGGGCTTCACTTCCTTCACAATGAATGTTACCCAGCTATGCCACACGGAGATTTGACATCAAGTAACATAGTAGTTGACAATGATACGGAAGTGCGTTTACTTGAATTCGGTTTCAAGCATCTCATTCGATTGTCTAAAGATCCAATTCTTGCAACAGTTTCCAGGAGCGAAACAGGTACACCATACAACTAGTAAAGTTTTAAGAGCTCTAAAACCTAACAAGAATATCATAGAAATGTAGTATAATTCAGAGAATCTAGAACACATACAAGATTACACCAAGAAAGATGTGTTAGAACTTAAAAGTGAAACACAGTATTAAAGAATGTATCATACTGATGTAACTTTGTACAAATCCTGCTAATTCCAAAACCAGTTACAAAATTGATTCTATGCTATAGTTTACTTACACAGTTGACATACATATTCATACCTTGGAGCACAGACACTTGTGCTTGTCCACGTTCAGTATTCCTTAAATTTGCCATTTTTACATTGGTAACCAGTTTCTAAAGCTTCTTTTGGAATAATGAATAGGCGAGATCAGTAAAGGAATCAAGGACGAGCTGTGCATGGATATCTATAAATTCGGAGAGGTCATTATAGAAGTCTTGACAAATGGCAGGCTGATGAATGCCGGAGGAATAATACATAAGACGCCGACTCACACACTCTTGAGAGAAATCTATAAAGACAACAATGTCCTCTCTGACACTTCACTGCAAGAAGAGATCAAAGTAGTTCTCGACATTGCACTTCTCTGCACACGAAGTAGACCCTCTGATAGGCCTTCCATGGAAGATGTGGTGAAGCTACTATCGGTGCCAAAGAAAATTTAAGACATACATATAAAATGCTATATTTCAGTTCAGAACATCCGAAAATAGATTATAACAATAAGGTGCTTGCTTGTCACGAGAGTCATTGTTGTGCAATTGTAAATATAGTTCTTTTCACCTAGCCTTTTACTTGAAAATCTTGGAGTCTTAAATCAAGAGCATCAACAACGCCTTGGAAACTTTCGCATTTGGAACTAACAACATCAATATCAACTCCTAGCCTCTCTGCTCCTGCGGCAGTGACCGGCCCATGGGCAGCTACCACCAACCTCGGGCACGTCCTCCTCACCCGATCCCAGTCCCAACCTAACTCTCTCAAGCTCAACAACAACCCCTCAACCTCGCCACTACTCGTGAACACAACCGCATCCACAGTACTCATCATCCTCACCATCTCCTCCACACATTTCGGCCCCAACCAACGTGTCTCGTACGCATCAACCCTAACAGTCTCCCAACCGGCTGCCTCTAGGTCGTCGAGAAACCGCGGGACTACAGGGGGCTCCTCTATCCCGACTACCCTCGGCACCGGACACAGAATCCGACGTCCGTGACCCGACCCGAGCGAATCCACTAAGCCTCTCGGCGTCGCGATGGGAGGGACGACCAGCTTGACGCGATCGATTGTGGAGTCAAATTGAGCGATGAAGGACAGGTCTAATAGCTCTGCGTCTTTGCCGAGTGCTGCGAGAATGAAGGCGTTGCTGTGGCTAGGGTTTGGGGTTAGGAGAGGTTTATGGAGATCGGAAATGGCGGATAGAGTGGCGGTGATCGCAGTGCGAGAAGGAAATGCGACGGCGGAGAGGAGAGAAATGGAGTATGGGGAGAGGTGGAGCTTGAGGGAGGAGAGAGTGGCCGTGGTGGGTTCCGTGGTGATGGTTGGGCACCAGATAGGGCTGTACCCCTTGAGCTCGAGAATGTGAGACAATCTGGTTGCGTAGTTTGGTGGAGTGGTGAAGACGACGGTGGATTTACCGGTGGCGATGGAGGTGGTCGCGGAGACACTGGGGTTATGCATGTTTTGTGTTGTTTAACGTTGTCGAACTTCAATTTTTCAGTCCATTTAAATTCTTTTATTTTGTACGTTCGAGTTTTTCTTTTTAATTTTTGGTGAGTATCTACCCGACACATTAATTCTAATTTTCTTTTTGCTATTTGCCAATTTGAACTAGGGATGGCAACGGAGAGGGTTTGGACCGTGTTCGGGCCGATCCGTTTTGGCCTGTTGTTTTTTACTCAAACCCAAACCTGATCTGACCCGCAACGGTTTTAATATTTTTGAATCCGAGCCCATCCCGTTTATGTCCGCGGGTCACCCGCAAACATTGTTTTTATTATACTTAAATTTGATTTATTTTTAATTTAAACAAAAGTTTAAGACATGAATTTTTAAACCAACGTACTTAAAACACAATAGGAGAAGAGAATAACATCCAAAGAAGTTGAAAAGTTAGAAATTAGGATTGAGAGTATATATAGGAAAAGATATAAAGAAATATATTTATAATTTACGGAATTAGTTTATGGAAAAATCTAATTAATAAGTATATTATTGACTCTAAAAATAAAATAATAATTATTCAGTATATTATTGGTAAACATATAAATGTTAGTCTTCTAATAATTAGTAAGTATATTTTTTTAGTTATATTTTACAAATTTAAAATTATTTTTTAATAAATATTTTATTTTTTATATAGTTTATATTTGCGGGCCGGGTCGGGTTGGACAAATTAAAAATTCATACCCGACCCGACCCGCTTACGGATCACAATTCGTATATTCATACCCGCCACGTTAAATGTTCGGGATAAACAAAGCCCAACCGGATTAGGCCGGGTCGGGCCGGTTTGGGCCGGCTCGGACCAAGATTACCACCCCTAATTTGAACCCGATATTAGTTTTAGAGTAATTATTTATACCCATATTCGTGTAAATTTTAAACTAATGAGAACAATTTGAATAAAAATTGCCTCTCCATATATTTATTAGGTATTGAAAAGGAGGAAACTATCTATAAATATTTTTTTTAGGTACCAAAGTGGTATTCATTGATTGGATAGTTTCTAAGGTGTTTGGATGCTAAAAATGGACAAAAATATTCTATAGATATAAAAAAGTCAATTTTGGTTGGAATCCATTTTCTTTTACTCTTAAGTTAGATTTTTGGGTTACCATTTCCTTCGATTTCACTTTTTCAATTTTGAAGAAAGAGACACGAGACCGATACGAAATCCATAAACCAAGAGTCAACCAAACCCCACTGTCAACTGTTAACCCAAAACATAACCGTCGACGTCTCCGATCAACGGAGGGGAAGTAACTGTCGCCGTGAGAAACTATTTTCCGAAAGAACCAACGACGCCGTCGAACTAGTACCGGTAAGTTTCCAGTGGTTAACGTAATTTTTGACACGCATTAGTTACTCGAAGGTCTGTGTTAACTGTTGGAGAGGTTTTTTTTCTGTTTCGAAACCACAGTGGATAGAGCAGTACCTTGCTTTTTATTTCTTGAGCGTGATATACCTGGGTTTCCTAGTTGTTCTGTTTTGAGTTTTATTTGTAAAATTTTATGTGTTAGAGATGATAGTGGTTTAGTCGAAATGAGGATGGTGTTTCAAGTATCGGTTAAGGATAGATGTTATGTTAGTCTCTGTGTTGATATCACAACTGGGCGCCGGATAGGCTGTGCTGTGGATGATGAAGTGTGTGTAAATCGCATCATGTTCAAATTTCTGTCGTGTGTCTAGCAATGTCAGAAATTTTTGAACTAGGGTCACAGAGTGTCTAGCAATGTATGTACGTGGGGTAATGGTTTTGATTTGTTAGCAAACGCAATGTGTGGTTGTTGGTTATGTCTAGCAATGTGTCTGCAACAAAGGCCACTACAATCGCATTGTCTGTATGTGTAGGTTGCTTCGACTATGTTTGTGATTTATGTGGTTAGTGTTAACATATAGAATGAGTACACGACTCGCAGTTGCGATTTGTGCAGAAAAAATGATTGCGACAGGCGTATTCTACAGGTTTGGTCTGGTTAGTATAATTAACCTTCTCAGACGAAATATCGTTACAGCAGAACACATAGAAGCTGCCAGAGACACCCCGTTCTGTACATTTCTGAAAACATCTTTCGACGTAACGAATGAGGATTTGAAGTTGAAAAAATTCCACAAACTGATCAAAGAAATTGCGAGTTTTTACGATGTGAGAAAGAAGGCTTATAAAATTGGGCGTAAGTATGTAAAGCTAACTACGAAGGATGTGAAAGCCATTTTTTGTCTGAAACACGGTAACAAGGAGATACCTTTGAATAAAGCAGGGGCCTTCATCGCTCGGTACACTGAAGGGGCTGAGTACGATTCCCGGCTGAAGCAGAAGTATTTTTTGAGTCCCCGCGCAAGGAAGAATGGGCCGACGAATGATAAATTCGTATCGAATTCGTTGATAAAGGTAAATGAATTGTCAAATTATATATTTTTATGATGTATTGTTGCAGTAATGTAGTATGTTGTTCGTTGTGTTGCACCAATCTATATAGAAATCAATTATGGAGGGCGGGAAGGACAAGGCGAAGGATGTTGCTCGTCTGTTGATACTTTTCATATGCTCGACACCGTTCTTTTCAGTTTCAGGCGATATAGTGGGTTGGACAGCAGTCTTCTACGTCAAGGATATGGTTAAAAAGAATGACTACGATTGGTCTAGAGCTATAGTTGAGAAGTTGCACATATCGCTTGATAAATGTATTAAGGTCGGAAACCTCGAGAAAGTTATCGGATGTGTCGCTGTTTTATTCGTAAGTAAGTTGGATTATGCAATTATGTTAGGTATTAAAATCATTGTTGAAATTTACAATTTGGTTGTATGCAACCCTTTTTGGTGGAGCACAGTTTGATGGAGGTTCAAATACCAAGGCCCGCCATCATACCTAGATGTTATAAATGGTGGGGATTTGAGGGGGATGAGTCAACTATGGAAATGATCGAGATGGTTAGCCAGCTTAGAGACGCGTAGGTAAGATAACTTAGAATGCAAAACTGGAGGCAAAATATTACATATGTAGCAATGTTTAAATATGACGTATATAACAATGTTTCAATAAAATGTATCTAACAATGTTTGAATTTGCTAGAGATGTTGCCATGAGTTTGCTAGCTATGTTGCATTTAGTTTGCTACAGATGTTTCCATAAGTTTGCTAGATATGTTGCCTTGACTTTGGTAGATATGTTGCATTGAGTTTGCTAGCTAGGTTGAATTGAGTTTGCTAGATTGGTTGTATATGATGTTTGACAACTCCCGCTTTATTGTCATTCATTCAATGCGTGTTAATTTGTATTTGGGTATTTGTTAGGTTATGGAGAGTGAGCTATCGCTGATAGAGGCTGAATGGCAAGCTTTTGGAAGTGGGGAATTAGGGTGGAGCTCTGGAGGAGGAGCACAAATCCGTGAGGTGAGAAATAGGAAAATGAAGAAATCTGTTGCCCACAGATTAGGCAAAAGAAAGAATAAATTGTTCCAGGAAGAGGCTGGAACAAGTTGTAGAAAGCGATCAGTGAAAACACCGACATCGACAGGAGAGGAATATGACGTAACACTGCAAGAATTTATGGAAAATGAGAACTTGACTCTAACAAAAGCGAAGAGCAAGAAAAAAGAGGGTCCCGTAGGTCAAGTATTGCAAGTTTTGGTAGATTATCACGAACGGTGCTACGTGACAAGGTGGTTGTGAAAAAACGTATCCGGATGTACCGTTTGAAAGTTGATAATAAGCGGTTGAAGTTATTGCTTGAACGAAAAAAGAAAGAGGTGAGTATTGGTATGCTTTTTTGGGAGACATCATGTATAAAAATTCAAAAATAATATTTAACATGCTTGTTTGACACAGGTTGAAGGACTGCATATAGAGTTAAATAAGTTGAAAGCGAAGCTCGAGGTAGCAGAGGACATTGTAGAGGTTGATAATGCTCAACTTCTCAACACCTTATCAATGCCGTTTTGTTGTGAAGATAAGGAGGATACTGAACGTGTGGCTGAGAATACTAGCGAGAATGTAATTAAAAAAACAATTGTTTACCGATCTCGCATGCATGGATTTAGGAAGAAGAATATCCAAGATGTTTCAGAGACACTACAAATATTTTTAGCTGAGCATGATGAGATGGAGGAAACATCAGATAAAGAGAAAGAGAGGGAGGATGTCTGTAAAACGATAAATGAAGAATATGTAGATGGGAATTTACTCGAAGTTACGGTTTAACATGATGTTATAACACCGATTGTCCCTGTTGAATACGTGGCAAATATAATCGAACCTACGATTTTACCTATTGAACCTATGCAAGACGCTACCTTAAATGATGCATTTGCCGGGAAGTCCGATAGTGCGACATGGTACAATAGCAGCACTAACAAATACGGTGGTCATACAAACTGAAATGGTGGAAGCGGAAGGATTGGTAGTGGAACAAGGACTACAAGTGGAAATGAGGTATGTGAGGATGCAAATGAAAAGGCCGAGGAACAAAAAGGTGATGATAACAAATCTACTGAACAGGGGGAGGAACAAAAAAATACAGAGGAGGGAGCAAATGCTGAAAGTGGGGCAAAATAACGTTGTCAAAAACAAGGCAGTGGAGAAGGGTCAAGGGAGAGAAGAAATCACCAAACAGGACGTTAAAACCAGCGGAGTGATAACCAAAGACATTGACACCTCTTCTAATATGGAAGAGCAACCAACACCGGTAGTGCAAGAGCCCAAACCTATTTTTAAGATGGTGGTGGAGACAAGAATTGAAGATGTAAGTGGATCTTAAAATCGTTAAGATTCAACAATATTTACTATAATGTCGGCATGTTTGGAAGTTTTCAAAGTCTTGGTTTGACATTGTCTATGACTGATTGTTGTATTTTTAAAACTGTTGTTTTGAGTCTATAAGAAAAATTTAGACTTACAATATTTTTGGGTTATTTGTAGCTCGAATTGTTTTTTGTTGGATACAAATGTGTCTCGCAACCTATTAATGTATCTTAAATCGCAATTACTACGATAAGGTATCTAGCAAAGACATGTTAAAATCGTATACCAACTCGCAATGTCAGCATTGTCATTTTATATACAAAATGTTAATTTGTTTGAAAGATTAATAATAATGAATGTACATATATTGCATGTTGTGAATTCGTAGCAATCACACCCTTAATAGTATTGTATATGGTTAATATAAATAGTCGGTGTAAACATCTAGCAATGTGAAATTGCATATAAGTCGCAATGTGATTATACACTAATCTAACAATCATTATTACACGTAAACTACAATGCGTACGTGATACAAATATTACAATCTAGCAATGTTAGAAATAAACAAAGAGCAGTAACATGTTTGTCTTTTATTTTCAGGGACTGCAAGAAAGGAATATACTAGAAATTGAAGGCCAACAAGATTTTGTTGTAGCCACTTCGCCGGCGCACGTAGTAGAACATGTAGCCAAATGCGAATAAGTATGCCAAACAGTTGTAGCCGACGAAGTTATTTAGTTTCCACAACAACACGAAGAACTGTAACCCACAACAAAGGCGGAATTACTTACGCAGCAAGCAAGAGCAGAAGAAGTTAAACAACCATGTGGAGAGAGATATGAAGACTTGTAAAAATCTATGGTTAAGTTTGAAACACCCCAACAAGATAAAGCAGCATCATACGCAGTCCTTGTACGTTCTCTTACACCGTTTATAGTTGAAAGCTTTGTAGACTGCACACAATCTTTTATGAAGTACTTTGGAATCTATCGAGAAAGCTCCAATAAATCTAGATGTGAGTGGTTTTTTGTTTACGGTCAACGATGAAAGTAAAGTTAGGGGATTGCTTGCATATATTAAAGGAAGGTCCAATAAATCTTAGAAAGTCATATTAAGGTTCCCAACAATGTCATGTTGTGTGTATCTAACAATGTCATAGTAGGGGATCTAACAATGTCACATTGATGAATCTGGAAATTTCATATTGGGATATCTAACAATCTCATAATTTTGTATGAACCAATTTCATGCTAGTGTCATGGTAGTGTATCTAGCAATGTCATACTAGGGTATCTAGAAATGTCATTTTAAGGAGGAGCTATTATATTACAAGTGGTAGATGATGAGTTTACAAAGGGGAACTTACTTACTCAGACGCATATGGGAGAACCACAAGTTGCTCACGAATATTGGCCAAAGCGTACATCGACGATGCAACTAATAGATGTAAGTGAGTACGATAAGGTGTTGCGAATAAGCAGAGAAGAAGAGCTGGAAGATCCAAAAGTATGGTATTTGCCAATCTCAAAAGTTCTCATATAGGCTTGCCATTAGTGTGAGTGAGATAATGGAACTACCGTACGAAACTCAAGTTGATTTCAAGGTAATATACCATTTTTAAACAGACAAATATGTTGATTTATCACGTAGAGAACTTGTGTTTGTTTTAATCATTGTCATCTACATGTTTTTAAGAATATAATTGTACATTGATAGATCATAAATGGTTGGATATATAAGAATCTCCAAGATGGTAATTGAAAAGTACTCGTTAAAGGGTTTGATGATAAGTTTTCATGTATGGTCAGCGCAATTCAACTGTCTGGAGTTGCAACTGTAAGTGCATATGGTATTATTTATGTTATTTAAAATAATCTACTTCGTATAGTAATGGTATAAAATGCAGTAACCGTTGGCCATCAAAGGAGACATGTCACACATTGTGGATGAAGTTTTTGAGACAATGAGACCGGACACATACATTACACTTGTTCCTCTCTGCACCATTAACAAGGATGGAATCAACCACGGGACGTTGATGGTCATTGACATCGAGAATGGTACTGCTATCAGCTACAACCCATTGTTGCCATGGAGCAAACACATCGAAGATAAGACGAGAAATATTGTTGATGGCCTAGTAATTAGTTATATGGTTTTAGTTGATTTACATTATTGTAAGCCTTTTGCAGCCACCTAATTTTTTGAACGTATCGCAGCTGCGATATGGGTAATTATTAGATACGGCTAAATAGTTTCATAACAATCACAAACGCATACGCTCCTTAGCAATCACATTAAGTATATAACATAAATCACAATGTAATATGTGGTTTCTTGATTTTACAGCTGGATTATTGCTTGAAGAAAAAATACATACCTGCTGTGAAGGGTGGATACAAAATCAAGACAATGAGAGATATCCCCCAGCAAGAAAATGACAACTTTGAGTGTGGGATTTTAGTTTGTAAGTACGCGAAAGATATCATTAAAAATGGTATGTTCCTCTGAAATATGGAGAGGATGTGCCCACCAAAAGGAGAGCTTAAATATTAAGCATTTCCTCAATGATTCAAACACAAACAAACGATGATAGTTTTATAGTGTCTTGAAATTTTGGAACATTTGTTTGATTATGTAATTCATTGAAAATTGGGTGTTGTTTGTGATGATCTTAGTTAGACTTCAGTGTTGGATGGAATTTTATTTGGACGTAGCCAACAATTTATTGAATGGGAATTACATTAGTGATGTTGGGAGTTATTGTTGGATTACTACAAGAGTAGGACCAATCCCAACGATTCAATATTACTACAGACTAGCCTAACAACTTGCGGAATTGATAGGTTGTTAATATCTAGCAATGTCTTATTTTGGTTAATAACTGTAAAATTTATAAATTCTAAGTATCTAGCAATTAACAAACAACATAAATCGCAATATGCGATTTAAATATAATTGGAACTAGTGTGCATAAATCGCGTCCACCATGACACTCTATATTAATGCATTGGAGATTGGTTTTTTGAATAACGAGATCATTAATTAACGTCGATATGACTGCTACCTATCTCTGTCCGTAATTAAACAAAGGTTATCTATCTTATTGGATAATTTATTACTTGATAAGACAAAGGTAGATATTGAATCATTAGAAATGCATTAACTTGACGTGTAAAATTAATTGTGATGAGTCCGGATCCCGTCGCCACTTCAAACAGGGTCAGTTCGGACAATGTCTACCTAACCGGACGGTGACAATTCGGACACCATCATCCATTGGACTGATCGAACAGAACTAAAGTACTTAAAACCTAATCACTTCTTGACTAAGCTGCGTGCTCTCCTACTAAGAGCTCATGAGTCTTTGAACTTGACCCGGGTCCATTGAACATGACTCGATAGCCCATAAGGCCCAAATGTAAAGGTATAAATACCCAACCACCAACATTAAATGAGGGTAATGAAAATTAAATACAACCAGGCTGCTTAATTCTCCCTCTACTCTCTACCCAAATATTAAATACTCACAAACTTCCACATAAATCTAAACAAAAATTACAAACTTACCCTCAGACGAAAATAAACCACACCAAATTGGCGACCACAGTGGGAGAGACGACGGTGCCTGAATCAAGCATTCGAAACCATCAGAAAAAATCAATTTGAATGAATCCGGACGCCCCGGAAGTACCACCAGCTTTGCTCGAAGTGGTGGGTGAGAATGATGAATATACCATCGAGGAGCGTGATAGATTAAAGGCCAAGATAGAAGCTCTGAGGGCAGAGAAGGCTAAGATGGGCATGAAAGAGAAGTCAAAAGCATCAGTTGCTCATCATACCGACAACCCTAGAGAGCATGAGCCTTCGAAGACTCATGAGAGTACCAAGAAGACCCATGCTAGCTCCAAAAAGTCTCACCGATCCAAGCCAGTGGAGAGTTCTGACTCAGACTCAGAATCTTCTGGTAGCTCCTCGGACGAGGATGGTGTTGAAGAGTCCTTATCCTCCAGCAGTGATGAGGGCCGATCCAAAAAGAAGAAAAAGTTGATTACAAAGTATTCGAGAAAAAGGGATAGACATGGGAAATTAAAGAGGAATATAGGCAAAGGATCATCTCACAGCCGGAAACATGTAGACCGGATGCTGGTGGATCCTTTCGCCTTCCACGATGAACCAGGTATCTTTGCAACTCCCAATGAGGATACTGTTTTCAGTTGTGGCCGGAATTGGAGACAATCTCCATTGTCTTCTAAGATTTTGTCCGGAAACCTCCCTAAGAGGTTCGATAGCACAAAAATGGAGAAATACGATGGCAATAAAGATCCAGACAACCACTTGGAACAATTTAAAAACTTTATGATGAATTTCGATAATGACCACAAGTTACTCTGTAGAGCATTCTCTCAATCCTTTACGGGGAGTGCTCTGAAGTGGTATAACAGCCTACCACAAGGCTACATCAGGAATTTCGATACCTTTTGGGTGGCCTTTCGAAGGCAGTTTGTTGGGAGTAAGGAATTAATGGGCAATGGGGACACAATAATCCATTGTGCCCAAGAACCAAACGAGTCACTGAAAGGTTACATAAGTCGTTTTGTGAACACCAAAAACGGGTTGGCTGATTGCTTTGAGCAAGTAGCCATAGCATCTTTGGGGCAGGGCTTAAACCTTAGAAATTTAGCTGATTCGGTGACCAGAAAAAAAGCAATGACTTGGGGAGGTCTACTGAATCAGGTCGAAAAGTAAATCAATATTGATGAAACAAAGAAAACTAGGGTGCACAGGAAGGTAAGGTCTGCCCCGGTTGCACCAAACCCCAACCAGAATCAGTCCGAGAACAAGGCAAGGGAGACCGGACAGGGACATAACAGAGCAAAAGCTCAGTCTCAACCAGCTGCGCCTGCCCAGAGTCAACAATCTAGAAATAAGAGAGGACCTTGGGTTCAACCGGAGTGGTTTGCAGAGTTAAAAGAGAGTGTGGCCACCATTTATGACAAAACAAAGGAAGAAGTACACTATAGGAGGCCGGCTGCACTGCAATCTCCTAGGGAACATCGTAATAATTCCTTCTGTCAGTATCATAATGATACCGGCCATACCACTGACGATTGTATCGCTTTAAAACAAGAAGTTCAGAACTTGATTGAAAGAGGAAAGGTGGGGGCATATGTCAAAAGAAGAGGAGGAAATAGGCCTGATAATGCTCATCGGGTTGGTCCGAGGAATGCTGCTCCGGAGGGAGCTATGGTTATAATCGAAAGGTTCGATGTAGAGTCAGAGTACTTGGATCCTGATCCAATTCGAAATAGAGTGGGTGCTATTGAGGAACGTTGCAAAACAGTCTCCGGGCTTATTAAGTTTTTCGAGTCACTCAAAATGTTTGGAGGGGAAGCTATGACAGCTCCTACTGCTTCTTCGAGGAAGAGGCACGTTCATACTTTAGCCACCCAGATGGAAGGAGGCATGACCTTTTATCAATCACAAATTCCATTTCCCTTCATTGTTTTCGTTGAGGATGACTTAAGTGATATAGCTGGCCCTCATAAAGATGCTGTTGTCATAGGAGCATCCATTGGGGGCAATGACATAAGACGCATTTTGGTGGATACTGGGAGTTCAGCCAATATCCTCTTTTTAACCTCTTACAAGAAAATGAAAAATCCAGCCGTAATTCAGCGTTCAGACAGATCAATTGTGGGTTTCACTGGAAGCTCAACAGATGTGATCGGGGAGTTCTAAGATGAAGTTTTGTTGGGCAAGGGCCCTTTTAAGAAGATGGTTATAATACTTTTTATTATGGTGGATTGTCCCACTTGTTATAATGCTATTTTAAGGAGGTCTTGGTTCTCTAGGATGCATACAGTGGCCTCAACAGTCCACCAATGTTTGAAATATGTTGTTCAAGGACAAGTGGGAGTTGTTCGGAGCAGTCAAAAGATTGCAAGAGAATGTTATGCCACAGCATTGGCTCCACGGACGTTGGGGGCAGTTTGTATCAGCGAAGAATAGCAGTTTGAGGGGCTTTCTGGGGGTGAGGGTGAAATTGATGACCCCAGAGAGACCCCTAAAGTGTTGATACCGCTTGAAGAAGTTGAACCACATTCTTTGGAAGAAGGAAAAAGTGTTAAGATAGGGTCTAAAATGCCATCCGAACTGAAGAGTAAAATGTTGAAGTTTCTAAAAGACCATCAGCATGTTTTTGCTTGGTGCAATGCTGATGTTACTGGGGTTCCAGCAGATATTATATCACATCACCTATCCATTCGGAGAGACATAGCACCTGTGGTACAAAAGAGAAGGGCTTTTTCCAAGGAAAAGGCTGATGTTATTGTTCAAGAAGTTGACATGCTCACTAAAATGGGGCACATAAAAGAGTCTTAGTATCCTTTATGGACAACCAATCCGGTCTTGGTAAAAAAGAAAAATGGCAAGTGGCGTATGTGCATTGATTTCACAGATCTCAATAGGGCTTGCCCAAAAGATTTATACCCAGTCCCCCGGATTGATCAGCTGGTGGATTCCACTTCTGGGAATAAGCTACTGTCTTTCATGGATGCCTTCTCCGGGTACAACAAGATTCAAGTAGATCCGAAGGATCAGGAACATACCACATTTGTCACTGATAGGGGTCTTCATTGTTACAAGGTAATGCCATTTGGGTTAAAAATGCTGGGGCCACTTATCAGAGATTGGTGAACAAAGCCTTTGCTGATCAAATTAGAAGAAATATGGAAGTATACATTGACGACATGATGGTTAAAAGTGTGGATGAACAACTACACTTGGCAGACCTCCAAGAAACTTTTGCTAACTTAGCAAAAGTAAATTTGAAACTAAATCCAGAGAAGTGTGTATTTGGAGTGCAGTCCGGGAAATTCCTGGGTTATATAATAAGTGAGCAAGGGATACAGCCCGATCCGGACCAGCTTAATGCTTTATTCCAAATGGAGCCTCCTCAGAATGTTAAAAAAGTACAACGGTTGACTGGGAGGTTGGCTGCTTTAAATCGATTCATCTCAAGGTCTTCAGACAGATGTGCCTCGTTTTTTTCAAGATTTAAAGGGTGCAAAGGGATTTGACTAGACTTCACAGTGCGATGAGGCCTTCAATGAGATTAAGAAACATCTGTCCTCCCCCAAGATTTTATTTAAACATATTGATGGAGAGACGCTCTTTGTATACTTGGCAGTTTCCAGTTGTGCCATCAGTGCTGTATTGGTAAGAGAGGTGGATAATTACCCCCATCTGGTGTACTACATCAGCAAGAGCTTGATAGATGCAGAAAAATGCTATTTAAAGCTTGAAAAATTAGCATTAGCCTTGGTAAACGCTGCAAGGAAGATGAGGCCTTATTTTCAAGCCCATCCTATTATCGTTCGGACATCTTTTCCCTTGAAGAATGTTCTTCAAAAGGCAGACGTTTCAAGTAGAATGACTAAATGGTCAGTAGAGTTGAGGGACTTCGATATTGATTTTGCTCCTCGAACAGCAATCAAAGCCCAAGCTGTGGCTGATTTCTTAGTTGAATTCCACTCTGATAGGGATATGGAGCAAACAACTGAAATGAAAGATAAAAAGGTATGGGTTGTCCGGACGGATGGTGGATCAAGTACTATGGGATGTGGTGCAGGGGTGTGCTTAAATTCTCCATATGGTGACAAAATGTACCAGGCTATATGTTTTGCTTTTAGGGCTTCCAACAATGAGTCTGAATACGAAGCAGCTATAGCTGGTTTAAAGTTATCTTATATTTGTGGGGCCAAAAGGGTCAAGCTGATGAGTGATTCCCAACTTCTTATCCACCATGCGCAAGGTCAATCTAAGGCAAAAAAGGAGCAACTAGTGAAGTGCTTACTTCTTCTTAAAAATGAGGCACTTAAGTTCAAAAGCATTGTTTATGAGAATATACCCCGAACAGAGAATGAACTAGCAGATTCATTGGCAACCATATCATACACTGAGTCATATCCTTGGATCCATGTGTTGGAGAGCCCTTCCATTCAGCTTAATATGGGTAAAGAGGAAGAAATTTTTGATGTACAGATAAAACAACCTCAAGATTGGAGATTTCCTCTCCTGCAGTATCTCTCTAATGGCATCTTGCCTCCGGATAAATCACTAGTAAGAAAAATGAAGCACAAGGCTCGTGGCTTTATCATACTAAGAGACGTTCTGTATAAAAATTCTTACAGTAAACCTCTTTTGCGATGCTTGGGGGATGATGAATCTCAAGTAGTCCTCTCCGAATTACATGATGGTGAGGGATCAGCTCACTGTGGGTTCAAGGCTTTAACAAGGAGAGTTTTACTGGCTGGCTATTATTGGCCCTCTATAATGCAAGATGCTAAGGAGCTGGTGCGAAGGTGTGATCCATGCCAGAGATATAGCAATGAAATTCATGTCCCAGCCATACCTTTAGAGTCAATTTCTGAGCCTATACCTTTTGCTCGATGGGGGTTGGATTTGGTGGGACCTTTTCCTATGGCATCCGGAGGACGCAGGACGATAATTGTTGCTATTGATTATTTTTCGAAGTGGATTGAAGCAACCCCACTGGCAGGAACAACATCAAAAGCTGTCATAAAATTCATTTTATCCAATATCTGTTGCAGATTTGGTGTTCCACAGAAGATAACAACAGACAATGGGCCACAGTTCGACAACAAGAAAATGGAGAGTTTCTGTGCCTCTAGGGGTATACAACATTGTTTCTCTTCACCTTTCCATCCACAAGCAAACAGTCAAGTTGAGGTGGCTAACAGAACTATACTGTCCGGTTTGAAGAAAAATTTAGAAGGGGCTGCTGGGAAGTGGCCTAGTTATTTACAAGAGGTTTTGTGGGCCTACCGGACTACTCCTGGGCTGCAACACAAGAATCACCTTTTACCTTGGTCTATGGGATGGATGCCATAGCTCCCATAGAGGCAACTCTCCCTTCTTTTCGAGTTCACAATTTCTCCGAACAAGCTAACGAAGTGGCAATCAGGGGTCAGCTTGACCTAATAGAGGAAAGACGAGTTAAGGCTCACCTTAGAGCTGCACACTATCAGGGTTTGATGAGAAGCAGGTTTGCTTCTAGAGTTAAAAGAAGAGATTTTCAGCCGGGGGATAAGGTGTTAAGGAAGGTCTTCCTACACACTAAAGAGAAGCTGCTCGGTAAACTAGCCCCAACTTGGGAAGGACCTTATATGGTCATTGAAAGACTAAAACCTAGAACATACTGGCTAAAAGATAAGGATGGAAGGGTTTTGAATCACCCTTGGAATATTGAGCATCTCCGGATGTACTTAGAGTAGGAACAATGTAAATATTTACTCGTTTAAAAATCCATGTAAATATTTGGGGGCATACTCTTTCCTACCCTGGTGGCGCGGGGAGGTTTAAATGAGGTGTCCGAGCTTTTTATAAAATTTGATGCCTTCTTAAAAAATTCGAAGTGTTCTTACTTTGTTTTTTGTCACACCATCCGGATTAAATTAAAGGAATGATGACTACTTAAACATTTGTCATCGGAGAATTTAAACACTCTCGCTTTAGAATATTTATGAAATAACTAAGGGCTATTTAAACACTAGCCACCAAAATTGAAACAAACTATGAAAGAATGCAAGAGTTGTGCAAAACGAAGATATTCATTGAAATAACCTAAGTGCCTTGGCCTTCTAAGGACTTTTAAATTGTTAGACGAAACAAAAGATCTATCCGGTCAAATGCCGGACACAATTACAAAAATGCCTTGGCCTTCCAAGGACTTTAGTTCAGATAACATAAAAAGTGAAAAGATAATTCATAATTTAAGACTGACCCTTTGAAGATGGCTCAGCCTCACTTGTCTTCTTCTTTTTCTTGGGATCGTCCTCCTCCTCATTTGGACTCTCTCCGGTTTTCTCTTCTTCATTAGAGGAGGAAGCACTAGAATAATCATGCAATTCTCCATCAGCCATAGTGTGGAAGGGAAGGTCTTCGTACTCTACATGAAGCCACAAATCTCCCAGGTTCCTCTTCGGGAACTTCTCATGAAAGAGCAAGACCATGTCCGACCATACCTTGGCATACATTTGCTCTTGAGGATCTATTACATTGTTGGCATAAGCATCGATCTTGGCCTGAATTTTGGCCTTTTGCTCCCTTAGCAGATCTGCTTTCTCCTCTATAGCCTTAGACATTGTCTTCTCGAGCACAATCTTATCATTTGTCAGGTTATGGATGACTTGATCTTTGGTCTTTCCCTCCTCTTTTGAAGAGGTGAGATCTTTCTCTAATCCGGACAACTTCTCCCGAAGCTCTTTGATAATGTCTTCTAAAGTGGCAACCTTTGTGGTCCACCCCTCTTGGCTCTTCTTTAGCTCCTCGTTTTCTCCCTTCAGAATGTCAGCATTTGAGCGGCAGTGAGGAGATCGTCGGACAGTTTCTCCTTATCAGATTTGAGATCTTTGATAATATCTGCCTGACCTCGAACTTGTTTCTCCAAAACAAGCACTAGCTGAACATTACTTAATATGGAGTAAGTTATAATATCCCTTTCACTTAAAACAGTAAAAGTCTTACCATTAAAAGTAACGGTGTTCGAAGTGCTTGGAGGGAGTTAAGGCCCAGCAAAGTCGTCTCTGGGAAGGTTTGCAAAATAGTCACCAAGACCATCAAGCCCGGTGATATCAATACCATCAATGCTAAGGTCTCCTCCTCCAACCTCGTCAGTTTGAAAGTCACCAGGGATCTCCTCTGCTCTTGTCGGATCAGTAGGGTCTACAGGGGGGAGAGGCTCTGGAGGCCGGAGAGAAAGTTCATCACCCCTCGAGGTCTTTTTCTTCTTAGCCTCCCTATCCTTGCTTTCTGCTCCCCGTTTTTGGTCTCTCTTAGGAACCCTTGGGGGTTTTGGGGATTTAGCGTCTTCCCTAGCACTTTCATGCTCTACCACTTCTAGCAGAGCAGCATCAATCTAGCTTTGGGCTGGCCCCTCTGGGTTTGTTGGAGCAGCCTCCTCCACCTCGGCAGGGTTAGCCTCACCTACAGCCTTTTTACCTTTCCATTTCTTGCCTTTCATTTTACTTGGGGCCTTGGCCCGGCCTGGCAAGTATATTGATCCGTCTGGTTCGTGTATTCTCTTGAGGACTACATCCAGAGGGGGTGGAGTGGTGAGCTCTTCCCAGGTCAAGTCCCTCCGGCCAGTAGTGTTCCAGAGGTGAGACCTTGCAAAATTGCCTCTTGTAAAAGCATCATGAAACCGGTTCCCCCACTTTTCAGCAGCCCAAGTGTTGATCTTGGTACAAGTGGTCTGCCCGGCCTTTAGATAGTCATTGAAGTCTTTGGGCAACTCTGTTAAGAAAAAAGACAAGACCAGTCAGTTTAAGCAAATTCGATAAAAGTAAAAATAAGAATGTAAGGTAGGATCCTTACGATCACTCCTCCATCTGTTGGTGAGGAGACTCGGATTGACTCCAGCTTTGATTTTCCTCCCATTCTCCCAAGCGCCGCTTACGAACAGGAATTGAGTCCTCTAATTTCTCTCCGACTCAAGCAGATCATCCACTGCTTTATAATTATCACCCATGTTGAAGTGATAGAAGGGAATATGGTGGTTTCTGCAGAGACTGGCCACAGCTGCGAATTCCTCCATTAGTAAAGGAATCTCGGAGAGCCTGGAGGCCATGATGCAGGCCATAAGTGTGTACCAGGCGTTGGAGCTCAGTTGACTAGGGCAAAGCTTGATGAGGTGGAAATACCTGACTATCTCTGGAGCTAAGGGGAACCTTAAACCCCAGTTAAAAAGCTCAGTAAAGATGACTATTTCACTGAGTTTGTAGTCCATTGGGGTTTCGGGGTCTACGGGGATTCTTATCTTTACGTTCTCCGGGATCCCCCACTTCGTACGCATCCGGCCCAACTCGGCCGTATGGATGAAAGCATAGTTGATTTTTTGTAAGGCAAGAAGATATTTAACGTTTACCTTGTAGAAACAAGGTCCCACTTTTCTTTCGAGAATTTCTGGTAATTCTGGATGCTTGAGGCATAGTTTTTCTTTGCCCTTATCTTTCTTAGCAGCAGCAGCATCAGAAGTTTGTCCGGAGGGTTCGGACTCGAATGGAGCCTCTTCGATGGAGTCCTCCATTACTTTCTCCATTACCGAGGAGGGATTCTCAGTTGTTTTTGGTAGGGGGAGTTTGAAGTTGGTTCAGTCAGGCCTCCAGACTGTTCGGCCTCAATACTCTCCTGGACTCTGGCCTCCGGTTGGGGCTCTCATGTGGAGGTTTCTCTTCGGGGGCTTGAGTCAGTGGCCTCCGGTCCGGACAGCCTGTTCTTGGGTACTTTTATGGGTGCCTCTGACCCTGTATTGCTATCCTTGGAGCCTGATTTTGAAGGGGTGCCTTTGGAAGCTTGCCCCTTAACCAGCCGACATCTTCTTCGATCGACCAGTTTGTTGGGAGAAGTATCTACATCTGACCCCATAGCTATGAATGGGGAAGGCTTTTTTAAGTTGGTAACTGCTGGACCTGGTTCAACGGTGGGTTCTGATTCTTGAACCGATGAGCCTGAGACAATGGGAGAAAGGTTGGTTCAAAATAATCTCCTTGGTTTAACACTTTTTGTTGAGGAGGAACCCTGGTCAGGCTCTGAGTTTGAGGTTACGGGTTTGTCTAGAGGGGAGGTAGGTAAGCCTGCTGCAATGCGCCTTTCCCTTTCAAATTTTTGTGCCTTTTCTAATTCTGATAGATTGAGCCACCCGCATCTGATTAAAGCGTTCCTAGCCGTGAACATAAACAACCAAAGTGAAGAACTTGTGTTTGAGAGAGAAAGCTCTGAAAATTAGCAAAGTGAAAATGAAGGTGATAATAAAACAATGGAAAAATATTTTAATTTATGGTAAACCCCAAAAATGTGTTTTGATTCCTAGGAGAATTCAAAAGGATTTGCAATGATTAAGAAACGACGCTGATGTCACCTTCATTTAATGAATAGGTTGCTTTTCAGAGAAGGTGGGTGCGAAATTCGAGGTGAAAAAACGGCTGAAGTAACGAACCAGAGAGAGACGTGTCCCATGAATTTTGGTAAAAAACCGTTTAGGTTCAAAGAGCTTTTTTCAGTCCGGATAAAGCTATGACACAATTCGGAGGACCTGTCCGGATGTAACTGTCACTAGCAACGGACTGTTTTTCAGGTTTTGACAAAGGTTTTTGAACAAACAACTAAAAAAGGGGCTACTGATGAGTCCGGATCCCGTCGCCACTTCGGACAGGTTCAGTTCAGACAATGTCTACCTAACCGGACGGTGACAATTCGGACACCATCATCCATTGGGCTGATCGAACAGAACTAAAGTACTTAAAACCCAATCACTTCTCGACTAAGCTGCCTGCTCTCATACTAAGAGCTCATGGGTCCTTGAACTTGACCTGGGTCCATTAAACATGACTCGAAAGCCCATAAGGCCCAAATGTAAGGGTATAAATACCCAACCACCAACATTAAATGAATGTAATGAAAATTAAATACAACCAGGCTGCTTAATTCTCCCTCTACTCTCTACCCAAATATTAAATACTCACAAACTTCCACATAACTCTTAAAAAAAATTACAAACTTACCCTCAGACGAAAATAAACCACACCAAATTGCAGTTTGCTAGATTAGACGTAACATTGGGTATGACGTCTGGCTATAAGTAGGGCATTAGATATTAGGCTATTGATCTCACTACACTTCCTTACAATTCACTGTATTCGAAAACAATTGGTCCCTTCGTCTATAGTTTAACCAAGGTACTCCTCGTCAAACGGCTGGTTCTCAGACCATTCGAGGAACTGTTCGCCTTACAAAAGGACCACCACATCGCAATACTCATCAGAAGACTCAAAAAACTGTTTCGTTTGGTCTTTTGACTTCGAGGACGAGTACGACACCGACGACTCGTGGTCCTTTGGCGGTTACAACTCAAACCCAAATAAACTTCCTAAATGAAAGCGTAGGAGGGACAGTTGGGACGACAAGGATTTCAATGAGCCTTCTGTCATTGATGATGAAGTAAACGATGATGCAGATGATGAAAAGGAAACAAAAGACAAAGAGGACGAGGAAGAGGAGGAAGATGGCGATTAAGAAAAAGAGTCATCCGAGGAGGACGAGGACGAGGATGATGATTGATGTTATGGTAGTTAAAGTATCATGTTATTTTATTTAGTATGTTTTTATATGTTTTATGAAGCAAAATGTACCAGCCCTCAGAGATGTTGTATTTTTTGGGAGGGTTGAGTTCTCCAGGAATTCGTAAAGGTCTGCGTGCAGATTTAATCTATTTTATAATTCTGTTGTTAGTTGTTGCTTAATTGTGTGTTTACTATGGTTGTTCCCAGTAGAAGCTTTGTACAGTATCATTAAAGATTAGATAAGAAAAAGTTGAGCGAAGCGGTTATAGAGGCAGTTACATAACTCAAACTCAATGTAATAACACGACGATAGAGCATCTAGCAATGTCATATTGATGTATCTAGCAATGCCATAGTAGTCTATCTAGTAATTTCATATTGTATATATGTAGCAATATCATAGTAGGGTATCTAGCAATTTTGTTCAACTGAAACACGCAATGTCATAGCATGGTATCTAGCAATGTCATGACAAGGCATCGAGGAGTGTGATGTCAGTATACCTAGCAATGTCATTTTTGAGTATATAACAATGTCATATACATGTATCTAGAAATGTTATTTGTGCGTATCTAGCAATTTCAATAAACTGTATCTGGCAATATCAATAAAGTGTATCTAGCAATATGATATTAATGTACAAACCAAAGCCATATAAGGCATATCTAGCATTGTAAACTGTTTGTTCATTAATAGTAAGAGGCATTACATTAAATGCATACCAAAACAATCATTTTGGTAGTGTATCTGGCAATGTCATTCAACTGAATCATGCAATGTCATAGCATGGTATCTAGCAATGTCACGACAAGACATCGAGGAGTGTGATGTTAGTATACCTAACAATGCCATTTTCAAGTATCTAGCAATGTCATTTGCGTGAATCTAGCAATGTCATTTGCGCGTATCTAGCAATGTGATATTAATGTAAAAACCAAAGCTATATAAGTCGTATCTAACATTGTAAAGTGTTTGTTTCTTAGGAATAGACACTACATTAAATGCATACCAAAACAATCTTTTTGGTAGTGCATCTGGCAAAGTCATTTTAATGTGTCAAGCAATTTCATATTATTCAATGTAGCAATGTCAAAATAGGGTAAACACAATGTCGTGTTAGTGAATCACAATATGTCGTAGCATGGTATCTAGCAATGTCACAACAGGGCATGCAGCAGTACCATGCTAGTGTATTTAGCAACATCATTTGCGCGTATCTAGCAATGTCTGTAAATTGTATCTAGCAATGTGAATAACATGTATCTAGAAGTGTGATATTAATGTGCAAACCAATACCATATAAGGCGTATCTAGCAATGTAATGTGGTTGTTCCTTAATCGTAAGAGACACTACATTAAATGCATACCAAAACAATCATTTTGGTAGTGTATTTGGCAAAGTCGTTTCAATATGTCGAGAAATTTCATATTATTCTATGTAGAAATGTCAAAATAGGGTACAAAAATGTCGTGTTATTGAATCACGCTATGTCGTAGCATGGTATCTAGCAATGTCACAACAGGCATGCAACAATACCATGTTAGTGTATTTAGCAACGTCATTTGCGTGTATCCAGCAATGTCAGTAAACTGTATCTAGCAATGTGAATAACATGTATCTAGCAATGTGATATTAATGTACAAACCAACGCCATATAAGGTGTATCTAGCAATGTAAAGTGGTTGTTCCTTAATAGTAAGAGGCAGTACAGGTGTTTGTATCTAGCAATATTACCATTTAGAATACATGTAAATCGCAAGATAAGCAGCACTTATCCAGACATATCAAACAAAAAGAAATAAACTTAAAAGCATAGGTAAATTAATTTAGAATGGAGCATCGCAAGACCTCTTGTTGTGTCCTGATTTGAAACAGCGCCCGCATCGCGACTGGTTGGTGGAAACTTCTCCTTTCGATGGAATACGTCGTCCCGATCTTCTTTTCACGTTTGGTGGGAGAACCTCTAGCTCGGTAGAATTGTTAGATGTTGAAACTTCGCCAAAATCGGTGATAGCTGGTATGCTAAAGGAATAATTAGACCTGTAATTAGCAGCAGTGAAAAAGGGTTTTATTAAAGTCATAGGATCTTCGCTGCACGATGCTATTGCAGCTAATGCGTGCACGCATGGGAAACATTCTTGCTGCCAAGCACCACAAGTACATTTGAAATCAAGCATGTTTACTACCATTACTGGGTCTGATAAAACCTTAAAAAAAGTGCAGATGACTTTCGTACTACCCACGTTCGACCATATTCTACATTCTGCTTAAACCTCTTGTCAAACTCAGGGCACAAATTAGTGTTCCAGCTGAGACCCTCCGATAAACATCTGGACATCTAAGACTTTGCAAAAACAAAAACCAATTGTATGAGTCTTCACTACCTACAATGCCGAAAGCAACGGGAAATAGAGCTACAACAACCCTGCAGTTTAGTTTTGCCTACGGTGTGTGTACTAATATGTCTCATGAGAGAACAGTTGCAGACGTATAACAAGGTAACACACATCGATGGATGATAATAAAGCGGAAGGTTCCAAATAACCTATACAACCTATCTAGCAAGCTCAATGCAACATATCTAGAAAACTCAATGCAACCTAGCTAGTAAACTCAATGCAACATACATAACAAACTTAATGTAACATATCTAGCAAACTCATGACAACATATCTAGCAAACTAAATGCAACATATCTAGCAAACTCATGGAAAAGTATCTAGCAAATTCAGTGCAACATATATACCAAAAGCAAAATGTTTACAGCAATTGCAATGAAATAAATCATATCTAGAAATGTGGTTCTACTAAAAACGAACCAAATTCAAAATAAACTTATGTAGCAAGATGATAAAGAACAGTGAGACTAACCGTTGTTGCCATCATTTCCCATTGCTGAGAGTAACACACCACCATGCTTCCCTGTTAGATGGGTTCCGTCAACGTACAACAAAGGTCTGCATGAATGAAAACCCTAAAGACACGTGCGAAACGCTGAAAAACAGCGTTAGAAAATGTTGTGTGCAGCTAATTCCATTTGGTAGTCCATCGTAATATCATGACTCTTTAGTCGTTTGAAGTATAATTTTAGCAAACCGAAAGAAGTATTGTTATCTCCAAAAACTACCCTCCTTACCTTTTCTAAAGAATTCCACGATAGGCGATAAGAAATATCTAAACCGTAGTCTCGTTTCATAGAGGAATGCATACTTTTTGCTGTCACAGTATGGTAGAACCTAATTGAATCTTGAAATTCATCATCAATCAAATCAGATGTCAAATGCATGCTCTCTTTTTTTGGTGAATACAAGACTACATATAGGAGTCTCAACAAACCGCTTTATGGTTATTAATCCGCTGCTCGAATCAATTGATGCATAAAGCCTCCATTGACAGTCGTTGGAATTTGTGTTGACACAATAAGTTGTGATCTTTGTAAATATATTATGCATGTACTTAAAGGTAAAATCGTTCTCTAATGCATATCGACACAAGGATAACCTTAGACCTACAGCACCTTCAGCAAATAACTTCCCAACACCGACGATAGCTTCTGCCCATCCAGTTGTAGCAATATGCATTTTTTGGGGTTGAATTTTGTAAACAATTACTATTATCCCCACTCGTTGGTTGGTTGTGGGATGCTTCTGCAAAAATTTGGCTAGGCTATTTACGTTTAACTACAGATTGTTGATCCACCACTTGTTTTTCAATAGAAAAATTAATGATTTTTAGACACTCGGCATCAAGATATACTTCCAAACCAATAAAAGCTTGCTCGTTATTAAACAAACAATTCTTGTGAGCACCACACGAGTAGCTAATAGTGTAGTTACCTCTAACTAGATCGTGCCATCTACTTTCAGCGTACTCTTTAGGTTTCGTGACCATATTTGAAAATACAAACTTTAGGTTTCGACATATACTACCATGCATTGTAGAAGCTGGAGTTAGTTTGTTGTAGTGCCAGCTAGAAAGCAACAATGTGTTACAGCACAAATAGATCTATCAACTAGATTGTTACAAGTAACAATGTCTTATGTATCTAGCAATGTCACAACGTATCTAGCAATGTCTTATGTAGTCATTAACCTTTATCAACGAATTCAATTTCATAACGTATCTAGCAATGTCTAGCAACCAACTTGTACTAGTAAATCACAGTGTTGATGAGTAATCTAGCAATTTCTATTCACGACTTGAATCCACAATGATCATCTCTCGCAATGTGACTAACTACTAATACTACAATTGCATGAAAAACAAATAACATTTCAATCTAGCAAACAGAAATCTACATCGGGAGGTTAATCTATGCACAATCGAAATATAATTAAAGCACAATCGCAATGAGAGTAGACAAATTAAGCCATCTAGCAATTTCATCTGAGCCAAAGAAATACACCAAAATCGAAATATATCAAACGATGTTAACGTATCTAGCAATGTCTATATTCAAACCCAAAATCGCATCATGCCCATGGAAATCACATCTTGTTCCTGAAATCATCAAAAAGTGTAAACTCTAACCGGATAAGTTAGAGAACCGCGAAACGACATTAAACTCGACCATAAAGCTATCCTAAATATCTTTTTAACTAAAAAATCGAGTAAAAACATGATTTTGTGAGGTTGTTCGTCACGTTGAACAGGGAAAAAAAATGAAAAAACAGATGAATTAAACTACCGGCCAACCTTGTATGTGGATACCAGTAGCTATTCGGTGGTTATGAAGATGAATTTCGTTGAAAGATTTGCCGAAAAATAGGTTCAAGTGGTCACTCGTTTTCACACTAACTAAGTTCAGGTACAGTAAACGATGTTTTAAGGTCTAGAGGTAGCTGGTCAACAGTGGTCGGAGGTGGTGAACGTCGTTCGAGTGGGTTGTATGGTTGTTAACAGTGGTTGCGGCGTCGGTTTGATCACGGGAGTAGTTTTGAAAAAAATATACCCTCCTTCGAAAATGGGTATTTTTTTAGGTTAAAGAGAGAGAGAGAGAGAGAGAGAGAGAGAGAGAGAGAGAGAGAGAGAGAGAGAGAGAGAGAGAGTTTGGTTTATTTTGGGCTGAGGGTAGACTGGTAAAATGTTTAGAGAGTGTTTTGTGGTTAGTGTGTAGAGTAGAGAGATAATTAAGCTGTCTACTTGTATTAAATTCTGATCACCCTCATTAATGAGAGTGGTTGGGGTATTTATACCTTAATTACTGACCCGTGGGCTTATTAGGTCGGGTCATGAAACGGGGTCGAATTTAAAGACCCATTAGTTTTAAGTTGATTAGCAAACAACTTAGTCAAAAATTAATACATTTGTCATGTTCAGATATTTAGTGGTGTGATATGGTCTGAATTATTCCTAGTCGGATAAGTTGATTTGCTTAGGTATGGTGACCAAAATCTCCAAACTAATCAGTAACCCCTTTTTAGGCCTTATAAAAAATCTTTGGAAGGGCTAAAAATGCACAAAGCTAGCACCAATCTTGTCTGATCTCCTTATGTTGTTCGAACTGAAGAATTTCTTTTCACAAGTGACCATGCTCGAATTTTATCAGAACTGATTTCCCTTCTCAGAATTCTAAGAGTTTTTCTTGAATCGAGGGACACGTGTCAATATATGGTTTGAGCTCCCAGCCATTTTTTCTCCTAGATTGTCGCACCCACTAGGTCTAGAAGGTTACAGAGGTTTCAATTTTTCACACGTTGCGCAACCTTTAATCAATGAAAAAATTCTATTCATCTTCTCCTTGGTAACTGCTGTTTTTACTGTTATATATATAAACTTTCCACTATTTCATTGTCTTCCACACTCAAACCTTCTAGAGAGAAAACTTAGTTCACATTTAAATTGTTCTTGAGACATATATGTTCACAGCCAGAAACGCCTTAGTTAAAGAAGGTTGGTTGAACTTGTCTGAATTAGAAAGAGCACAGAAAGTAATGAGAGATAATCGTATTAGTGCCGGTCTTCCCGCTTCTTCTTGCGAGAAAAGTAACCAGCCAAATTGGAACGCCGATCAAGGGTCGTCTTCTTCAAAAACCCTGGAACCAGAAAGCTTCCACTCATAACAAACCTTTTACCTCTCCCATCCGGTTCTTCAGTTCAAAAATCTTAAAACCATATTCCCAGAGAAAAAGTCGTCTCTAGCGTTAGGAAACCCTCACCTTTTATCGCAATGGGCTCGGACACAGAGAAATCACCAGAGAAGATAACTCATCGCCGGATTACACGTCAAGCAAAAACCAAATCCACGCGTACATCTTCAAAACCCTCCGGTTCAGAGGTAACAAAGGCGGGTCCACAAACTAAATCCTCCAGACAAAAATCTCTACCAGATATCAGAACTTCAGAAGTGACATCTGCACAGCCTTCTGAACAATCAGTTGTACTACCACCAATGAAGTAGCCAGAGCAGCCTGCCTCAAAAATAGCTGAACAACCTTCCACAATGATGGAAGAGAACATGGAGGACAACATAGAGGAAGCTCATTTCAAGACTGAGACATCTGGTCAAATAGGGGATACAGCCTCAGGTTGGAAAGGTAAAACCAAGGTAGGCATGACCCATTCAGACGCTATTCTGGAGAATCTAGAGGGTAAGGTAGGTAACTGTTTCAAAAAGATTTGTGTCAAATACCTGTTGGCTATTCAGAACATTAATTATGTCCACACCCACACGACTGATCTGGGTCAGATCCAAACTAAATGGGGGATCCTGGAGTCTGTAAAGGTGAGGATCCCAATCACTCCGGAGACCCCCATGGATTGTAAGTTGGATGAGATGGTGGTCTACACCAAATTACTGAACTGGGGACTTCGGTTCCCTTTAGACCCAAAGATTGTCATATACTTTCAACTGATCAAATTGTTCTCTAGCCAACTGAGCCCCAACGCTTGGTATACTCTCCTAGCCTGCATCATGGGGTCTAGGCTATCAAAACTTCCACTCACAATGGAACAGTTTGCTGCTTTAGCAAGCTTGTGCAAGAATCACCAAATCCCCCTTTATCATTACAACATGAGAATAATGTCAAAGTGGTGGACGACCTACTGGAGTCCGAAAAACCATGGAGGACGCAGTTCCTCTTTATCAGTGGGACTTGGGAGAACGACAGAAAAATCAAGGCTGATACGAACTCCAGCCTCCTGACTAGTAGATGGAAAAGCACTGGTAAATTCCTCTCTCTTTTCCTTTTCATTTTTTTAAGTTGCAATTTTCTTATTTTGACTAATTGATATCTCTCCCCAGTTCTACCGAAGGAGTTCATGGGCCACTTGGAAGCAGGGCAAAAAACTTGTGCGAAGCTAAATGCTTAGGCTTCGGAGAACTGGGGGAACGCTTTTCATAATTGCTTCAAGTCAGGCAATTTCGTGAGGCTCACTTGTGGGACACCACAGGCAGAAAAGACCTTTCACGGGAAGAGCAAACCACCCTTCCTCCTGGTAACGTGATCCTGAAGTGGACAAAAGCTAAAGATGCCAAGTTGTATATGCCTTCCAGGGACAAAGCCACCAGCAAAATGAAGAACATGAAAAGGAAGGCCACAACAGACTTAGCTCAAAAAACTACAGAGGGAACTAGTTTGGAGAATCAAGGTGGCGTCGATATGGCCTTGCTAAAGACAGTGGAGGTTCAAACTATAAAGGAAGCCGAAGGGTCAAAGAACCCACCATGGCCTCCTAAGAAAGACAAGAAGCGCAAAGCCAACAACAATAAGAAGGCTGCCAAGAAAAAGAAGGTTACTCTGAGGGCATAGATAATCCTTCGCCCAACAGAAATTTCACCCCCAGCTCCTGCTGATCCTACCTTGAAAGAGGAAATCTCAACAGATCTTCAATCCGGACAGATTGCTGGTGGAGGAAATGACGAAGTGGACCTTGAAGCCTATCAAGACATCAGTATTTACTTCAATGATCTGGAGAAAGATGATTTTGCAGGTGCTTACCGTCCCTATAGCTCCTCCAACATGGTAACATACAATGGGAAGTCCTACTCCATATCAGGGAGCAAGATACTTTGAGTCAGGCCCTCCTCAGTTATATCCGACCAGTACTTGATCTGGAGAGGCAGGTAAATAGTCAAATTGGCATCATCAATTCTCTAACCACTGATAAGCAAATCTTGTCTGATGGTCTCCTGAGTGATCAGCAGAGCATAGAGGTGCTGAAGAAGGAAAATAAAGATTTGGCAACCAAGCTGACCACGTCAGAGGCAGCCAATACTGAGCTTCAAACCAAAAACTCCACCCTGGAGATATCTTCTTCACAAAACCTCACAACTTTGAAGGAGCAGTTGAACACTAAGGATGTTGCTATCCAAACTTTATCCGATGAAATTACCAAGTTAGAGAGCACTGTCCAAGAGAAGATTAAAGAGAAGGAGGCCCTGGAACGCCAACAGGAACAAGCTATCACCGCAGGTATAGAGAAGTATGCCAACGGAATAGGGGATTCCCTAGAGAAAAGAGATGATGGGATCAAATCCGACATGGTGCTGCTGTTCCATGAGACCTTCCTAAGAGAACCCTTGGTCCCTTTTGGAATTTTGTAGAGTATGAGGATATTCCATTCCATACTCTAGCAGATAATGACAAGCGTAACTACTCCAGTGGAATAGATTCCACAACTGATAATGAAGAAGGAACAGGTGAGCGTTCAAGTGCCGAACTCAAGAGTCCCAGAAAGGATTGTGGTGAAGATAAGTCCGAAGGGAATAAACCCTAAGGTTTTACTATGTAACTTTTGCTTTTGAAAAACTAAAGTCCTTGGATGGCTAAGGAATTTTTGTACTACTGGTCGGTTTGAGGCCGATCAATTTTAATCTATCCAATTTCCCTTATGTTTAATATTTTATTATAAATCTTTTATGGATAATGTTTAAGTAACCCCTAGAATTTCAGAAGTGTTGAATCAAGAGTATTTGATATCTCTGATCACATGTATTCAACAGCTATGACCAAACATTAAGCATATCCGATCTACTCAAGAAAACTTGAGAGTCGGAGTATTGAATTGAATTGAAGTAAAATCACACCAGACTTTTGAAGAAGGCATCATGTATTATTGAGAAATGAGGGACACCTCATTACAACCTCCCCGCACCACCAGGGTAGGAAAGAGTATGCCCCTTAATATTTATATTGATTATTTAACAAGTTAATATTTACAGAAAAACTTTATTCTAGATATAACATGAGATGCTCAACATTCCATCGATGCTTTAAAGCTCTCCCTTTTTTGTGTTGAAGCCTATATGTCCCCGGATTGATATTTTCACAGACCACAGAAGGGCCTTCCCAGTTCGGGGCCAATTTACCGAACCGCTTCTCCTTAGTATGCAAAAATACTTTCCTTAAAACCTTGTCTCCTGTTTGAAAATATCTTCTTTTGACTTGGAAGAAAATCTGATCCTCATCAAGCCTTGGTAGTTTGCTGTTCTCAAATGTGCTTTAACCCTTTTTCCTCTATCAAGTCTAACTGATTCCTAACTGCTACATCATTAGCCTGTTCGGAATAGTTTTAAACCCTATGTGATGGTAAAGTATCCTCTATGGGAGTAATTGCATCCATCCCATATACCAAAGCAAAATGAGATTCTTGTGTGGCAGCCCGATGAGTAGTTCGGTAGGCCCACAATACTTCTTGTAAATAACTTGACCATTTTCCCGTAGCTCCCTCCAAATTATTCTTTAATCCGGAAAAGATAGTTTTATTCGCAACCTCAACTTGGCCATTTTATTAAGGGTGGAAAGGAGAGGAAAAACAATGTTGAATGCCTCTAGAGGTACATAAAGCTTCCATGTCTTTGTTACCAAATTGTGGCCCATTATCTGTAGTAATCTTCTGGGGAACTCCAAACCTACAACATATATTGGATAGGATGAACTTGATAACAACTTTCGATGTGGTTCCAGCCAAGGGAGCTGCCTCTATCCACTTAGAGAAATAGTCAATGGCGACTATGATAGTTCTACACCCCCCGGATGTCGTGGGAAGAGGTCCAACTAAATCCATCCCCTATCTAGTAAAAGGTATTGGCTCAGAAATAGACTTCATGGATACTGCTGGCACATGAATTTCATTCCTATACCTTTGACATGGATCACATTTCTTTACCATTTTTTTAGCAATAATATCCGGATAACAAGACTTTTCGGGTCAGTGCCATGTATCCACAATGTGTTGAGTCTTCCCCATCATGTAATTCAGATAAAACAACTTGGGATTCTTCAATCTTCAAACCCCAAATAGCGTAGTAGAGGCCTGCTGAAAGATTTTTTTGTAGAGAATATCTCTTATTATAAAAAAACCACGAACCTTGTATTTAATCTTTTTTGCCACAGCTTTATCCGAAGGCAATATCCCATCGAAAATGTATTGAAGGAGTGTGTACCTCCAATCTTTAGGTTAGATAACAAGTATGCTCATCTTTTCTTCATCTTCTTTCTTTTGATCTATCTGTATGAAAGGACATTCTTATACAAGAATCCAAGGGTAGTATTTAGAATAGGCTATAGTCGCTAGAGAGTCTGCCAATGTGTTCTCTGATCTAAGAATATGCTCATAGTTAATACTTTTAAAATTGGCTGCCACTTCTTTCAAGATGAGAAAGTACTTAACTAGCTGTTCCTTCTTAGCCTCAGACTGTCCTTGAGCATGGTGGATGAGCAATTGAGAGTCACTCATTAACCGTACTGTCTTAGCTCCACAGAGGAGGGCTAACTTAAGACCAGCTATAGCTGCCTCATATTCAGACTCGTTGTTAGAGGCCCTGGATGCAAAGTATATATCTTGATACATTTTATCATCATATGGGGAGGTTAAGCAAATTCCAGCTCCACAGCCCATAGTGTTTGACCCACCATCAGTTCGGACCACTCATTCTTTTTTTAGATTACTTTCTGAATCTTGTCCTGAAGATCTATCAGCATGAAATTATACCAAGAAGTCAGCCACCGGTTGAGCTTTAATTGCCGTTCGAGGGGAAAATCAATATCATAGTCACCCAATTCCACTGACCACTTGGTCATTCTACTTGATACATCATCCTTTTGGAAAACATTTTTCAACAGGAATGACGTTCGATAACAATAGAATGAGCTTGAAAATACGGTCTCATCTTTCTTGCTGCAATTACTAAAGCCAATGCTAACTTCATTAATCTCAAATATCTTCTTTCAACATCCAATAAACTCTTGCTGATGTAGTACACCGGACGAGGGTAATTGTCCATTTCCCTTACTAGGACAACACTTATAGCACATTCTGATATAGCTAGGTATACATAAAAAATTTCTCCCCGAACAGGTTTAAAAAGATTTTTTAGGGGAAGATAAGTGTTTCTTTATTTCAATAAAGGCTTGGTCACACTGTGGGGACCAATTGAAGTCTTTAGCATTTCTCAATATTTGGAAAAAAAGAGTGCAAGTTTATCTTAAAAGTCAAAATCATTTCTTAGTTCAGCCTTACCAGTTATATATAGGCACAAAGACTTAAGCGTAACAAATCAGTTACATAAAGGGGCTAATTTCACATTAGTCCCTCACATGTCCATAAAGCTCTAAATATCTCCTATAACTATACAATTTATCATACAAGGTTTTATTTATTTATATTTTGATCCCCAAAGTTCTATTTCCTTATCAACAGTGATAACATTGATAATGCAAGTTGTGTACATTATATTTCAAAAATGAGAGTTGTAGTGATCAAATTGATAATGCGAGTTCTTCGTTGTACTGTGTATGATAGTTCCTTGTCTTAGAAATTTTTTTGTATATGGTATTGCGAGTTATTTTCAACACTAACTGCCCTATTTGAATTTTTTATGCCACGTGACTGCTTTATAATTGTTCAATGCAGGGTAAGGTATGTCTAAAACACGAGTTTGTATTTTCAAACATGGTCACCAAACTGCAATTGTGCCTTTCATGGAGTTTGAAAACTTTCAAAGCATCCAAGAATATGTGGAGAGAATATGGGAGGAGCACGTCAGAGGTAACTACAATATTACCTACTCCTGCAGCGATCACAAGAACTGTTTCTTTAATAATGAGAAAGATTTTGTTGGTTTATAATTATATCTTAATTTGGAGTGTTTAAAACGGGTTAGTTTTGTCTTGAAACAACCAGTACTTGATAAAGGTTATGGTGATAAGGTTTATGGTCAAAAGCATAAACAACCTAGCATAAGTCTGGGAGAACCCTCTCGTAATCAACTAACTAGCGGGAAGAGTAATAATGGTTTAGTTAATTCTGATCGGAGAAAAATATAACTTCCTACTATGGGTTGATGCTAACACATGTGTTGGTCAATCTTTTGAATAAGGTGTTGTAACTCTAAGGATATCTTTGTGCCGATATGATTTAGAGCTTTTTTCTCTTTGAAATACATGCACAATACAACCAACAAGATCACTGCTTATTGTGAAAATAAATTCACAAGCGGATGCAAATGGAGACTTTATACGTCAATTGATTCTGGGACCGGCTTAATGATGATTAAGAGGTTTGTTGTGCACCATACTTGGAGTCCCGTTTACTCCCAAAAACATAAGAGGCATATGCATTTGACATCGGATTTGATTGCGGAGGAAATTTATGATTCTGTCCGGACATGCCATTCATTAACAGTGAAAACCATACAATCATCTGTCAAACAAGACCAAGGTTTAGAAATCTCTTACCGTATATCATAGAATGCTTTAGAGAAGGCACTAGAGGAGTTTTTGGAGATAGTTCGAGTTCTTTTAGTTTACGAAGGGAGTACTTCAAACGATTGAGAAGCCACGATATTGGTACCAATTGTCAATTAGAATTATCAGCTAGAAACGTCTTATTGTATTGTTTTATAACATTCAGTTCATATCTTCAAGGTTCCTATTCATGTCGTCCGATGTTGTATGTCGATGGAACCTTCTTAAGCGGCAAATATAAGGGTGTATTGTTGCATGCTGTAGGAAAATATGGTAACAACGGTTAGTTTCATGCTTTCTTATAATTTGATGGAGTACGAGAGTTGTGTAAACATTATAGAATTAATGCGAGTTCTTTGTTAACTCAATGCGAGCTCTTCACTATAATATAATCATGCGAGTTGTTCGATTTATATTATGCATATGAGTACGAGAGTTCTTTGTTAACCAAGTGAGAGTTGTTCATCGCAATATACACATGCGATTTGTTTGAATTATATTTTGTATACGAATATTATAGGTCTAACTAACTCACATAATGCGTGTTATTCATTATAAGCTAGATGTGCGAGTTGTTTGATTCATATTTTTATATACGAAGATTACAGTTCTTTGTTAACCAAATACGAGTTGTGTTCATTGTAGTATAACGTTATCGCGAGTTCTTTTATAGTTGATATTGCAGGTTGTTTATACCCTTTTACCATGCTTGCCTTGTATTTCAGATTTAGTCTCTGTTGCATTTGGTATCATGAGTACTGAGGATTCTGAAAAGTTGTGATTTTTGGCGTGTTTGAAACCTCATTTGTTAGAGTGCCAAATCACATTTATTTTGGACCGTCATTCTGATATCATTAATATTGTTTCTGTCTTGTATCGAAAAAGTTATCATGCATACTGTTATTTCTATCTTGTTTAGAATTTGAGAACTGCTATAGATCACAGTAATAAAGACTATAAGTATAGGATGCTATGCTTATTCCATCGGTGTGCCTATGCTCCTACTCAAGATCTTTTTAATGATATACTAACAGATTTTCTATGTGAAAGTGGTGACAAAATTAAAACATTTCTTGAAAATTTACCTCCGGATAAGTACGCTCAGACATTTATTAAAGGGAAACGATATGGGGTTTTTGCTTCTACTGCGGCCGAATCTTTTAACGCACAGATTAAAAAAAATTACGGGCTACCCATTACTGACTTGGTTGACATGATTAAAGTATTTCTTACGACTCAAGTTTCACGATGATATCAAGAGAGGCTAAGCTGGATTACTAAGTTGTGCCCCGAGTATGAAAATAAGCTAAAGTATAATATTGAAAAATGCCAAATCTGGGTAGTCCGTAAGTTTTCCGCAGCCCTGTTCGAAGTCATTTGAGACCCTATAATGGTTGTCAATATTCTAGATATCAAATGCTCTTGCGGTGCATGGACACAAGAGTTTTGTCCATGTCCTCAGCTTTAGCGACAATACAGTCGACCAGTAAGATCCTATTACGATAATAGAGACATTCTTCACGGTTAACAATTACAGGTCAAGATACTCTTTCAACATACCAGCGATAACCAATTTCAGGGAAGGGTCAAGCTCTAATGATTCGTCGGAGCTGGAAATTCTCTCTCCCAACCTGAAAAGACGCCTCATAAGGCCTAAGAAAAAGTGAATTCCGTCTAGATGAGAAGTGACAACCAAGCAGTTGAGGCGTGGCCGTTGTTTGAAAACAGGTCATAATAGAAGGACCTGTGAGGTTCCAGTTTAAATAGCGATTTTTTTGGTACATTAATCAGTCACATTGTAAGTTGTTCAATTTTATCAATGCCAGTTGTTTTCATTACACTAAGGAAATGTGATTTCTTTGTATATTAAATTTGAATTTGAGAGCTCTTCATTAACAACATTGCGAGTTGTTTACTTTACATTAAGTAAATGCGAGTTATTTGTATACAAAGATAACGAGTGTTCTTTGTATATAAAAAAGAACATCGCGAGTTTTTTACTACCTGTATTGCAAATTGTGTACAAACCGTTGAGGAAATGAGATTTGTGTGTATGTCCTTCCAATGAGTCTTCCCGGTATATTACCCTCGACCATTTACGAGTTCTTTGGAATTTTAACATGTGAGTTTGCTTGCGATTTGTTTGGATATTACTATCCTGATAATTCTTTATAATTGAAATGTTAACATTGGTATATACACAAATATAACGAGATATTTGTAAAATATCAAGCGAGTTGTTTGAAATGAGATTCTGAGAGTTGATTTTAATTAGATACAACGAGTTATTTGAAATGAGATTCAGCGTGTTGTTTGAATTGAGGTTCAACATGTTGTGTGCAATTAGATTGAGAGAGTTGTTTGAAACTAGATTCGGAGAGTTCTTTGTAATTAAAATATGTGAGTTGTTTGGATATTGAACCACTGTTATTACTTCATAAATATTTTACACTAATAAAAAATTTAGACAAAAAAAAACATTACAATGCCATAACAACCTTCATGCACTTAACCCTTCCTTTGATAAATTTTAGACTATCATATTTAGGGTTGGTCAGTTTGCATGCAAAAAAGACAAACAAAAGCATTAACAATCAGTCTTCACTGGAGGAGTCTGCTTCTTCAGACTCCTCTTCACGTTCATCGCCAACATCTTCCTGCAGGTCCTCTTTATCATCTTCCTCCATCTCATGTCCCTCCTCCAACGTTTGATCCTCTTCATCTGTCTCCTCCCTATTCCTTTTCCAGGTTGGAACCTCGTTGGGTTGAGAGCCAGCCTCCCACTCAATTGACCTAGAGTATGCAGAGAAGTAGTCGAGGGTAAACTCCAATCATAGGTTGGGACTGTTGGGGGGTGCCACCGGAGAGATTAAGGCAGAGCTTCCGTTTATCGTGATGGAAAACCTTGAGTTTCCTAAGGAACCAGAGCTAGACACGGTGATTGGAGTTGAAAATTTTATGAATTTTTTATTTATAGAATGTATTTTTAATTACCTCATGGTCATTATTATTTATAAGTAGAGGGAGTCTTTTTGAAGTGGTGGCTATGTTAATGATTACAGCCTCCTCTGTCAAATCAACAATTAACGTGTTGTCTTTATTAGATGGATTTTTGCATGCTCAATGCATATATCGGTTACCAAGGCATACACTTTAGCCGTTTTGTATTCATTGATATTTTGGGAGTTGTTTGAGAAATTTTAAGCGTTCCTAAGTAATTAAACTTGTTATCAAGCGAGTTGTTTAGTATAAATTCTTGTAAATGTTACAAATTGTTATGTCGAGCTCAATAGTCAGAGTTGCTAACTACTACACAAACACGAATTGTTTAGTAGTAACTTCTTGTACATGTTGTGAATTGTTGTGTCGAGCTCAATGGTGAGAGTTGTTAACTATTACACAAATACGAATTGTTTGGAGCTAAAACACATAAGCGTTTGCGATTTGTTTTATACGACGAACCTGAGTGTTGTGCTAAATACCCATATTTCTTTCAAGTAAGTTCACTATATTTTTTGAAGGAAAAAAACTCTATATATACACCAAAAACTTCCAAGCAATATATGTACACAAAAAAAATATGAACTCTACCACTGCATGTTAGTGTTAATATTCAAAAGATATGTACACAATTCTCCACATGAAAAAGATGACTTGGTTAATGTTTTTATCATTAAGGAAATAATAAAACATTTCAGCTCTGGTATGTCTTCCCATATCTTTTTTGTAAGTCTTTGGCATATAGTCTTTTTCGATAATATCTTTAGCGTATTGACAAATGAATATACCGCAGTCGAGGGTGCCTGGTTTTTGTTGTGGAATCTTTCTGGCATTTTTCACTTTATATCCAGTATTTGACTTAGGTAAGTATCCTCTTTCGACACAATATGCCAACTGTTTATAAGAGTTTGTATCATGTATCAGATACTAATAAACATCGAGTTGTTTAATAAATACAGGTGCGAGTTGTTAACTAACATAACACCAGGTGCGATTTGTTTACTAAAAAAATGGGAGTTGTTTACTAAAAATAGATGAGAGTTGTTTACTCAAATCAGGAGAGAGTTGTTTACTAAAAACAGGTGTGAGTTGTTTACTACAAACAGGCGAGAGTTGTTTTTAACTACAATATTCCAAATTGTTAGTAAACTACAACAACCGAATTGTTAGCAATTATATTCAGAGAGTTGTTTGAATTTTTTTTGACAAATATGCGAATACCCTACGAGTCTAAAAACAAAGAAAAAACTTACCATAAGATCAATTGTCCTTGTTGTGTAGTCCATTGCATGTTTATTAAGAGGCAGAAGTGGGTTGTAGTTTGTTGTTGTCCTTTCATCTATATTAATAACAAGAAACGTCCAATGGTTCATTGTATCCTTCTTAATATTGCAGACTGGAATGAGGACAAAGTTCGTGTATGGCCTCATGTTTTTAAATACTCTATCAACTATATATTTCATATCCTCTCCGACGATGATTGAGGACTGCATTCAAGGAAAAGTACATTACAACGAGAATGTGAGAGTTGTTTGTAGTGTATAACTAAACTTACCGTAGTGTGGACAGAAATTTGTATGACACTGTATTTGGCCTCAGGGAAACCTTTGCATGCAACTTTCCTATATACTTCTCTAAGCATATTTACAATCCAAGCGTCAATAATCTACCAAATGACAGTAAAACAAATTGTTTTGAAACTTTAATAAAGCGAATTGTTTGAAAAGAGAATCAGATAGTGTTTAAACAACGAGTTGTTTGAAAAGTGAATCGCTTGAAACACGAATTATTTCATATCGCACATCTAGTTTTTTGAAAACATAATACCGAGAGTTGTTTGAAGCACGAGAATAACGAGTTGTAACAGATCGAGCAAGTTGTTTACTAACTAGAATTGTTTTACGAGACATTAATAAACATACACTATCAAATGATACCTTGTAATCCAGGTCATGTTCGAAGTGTAGCGCCAACACTTCACTCACGACCACATTAAGTCTGTAGGTAAAGTAGGACATTGGACAATACCATACTTAAAGATCTTCTTGGTATTTTCTGCAATTAATTATAAGTACGTTGTGGTATTCACAAACATCGATCAACTCCCTTGTTGGTATAGTATTTGGCCAATAAGTGAGAGTTGCATTTTCTACTGTCTCTTGAGCTTGTAAAAAACTTACCTCTTCCACCAACTCCTGTGTCGGACTCAGTAGAGTAAAATTAGGGCACATGTCATCCTTTTCCACTATTTTTCCCTTGACTTGAACACATAAAGGTGGCTGTCAAATTATAAAATCCTAACTATACATTTTTTATGTATTATTATCTAAAACATCACTGACTATATCCTCTGAGACGACTAATGCGGTTGACTCATCCACAACCTTCTCAACAGCATCATCTTGATAAAGTCTATTAATCATGTCATCCGAAATAGATTCCAAAGTCCGCTGTAGCATAAGATCAGACACAAAATTATCAACTTTGTCTACAAACTACTGTGTATATTGCGAGTAATAATCATAAAAAAATACATTTGGTAAACATGTTGTGTTATTAGGTGTATAAGTTGATTCTGAAACTTTTCATTCTCGGTTTTCCGGTTGATTCAGTACTGGTTCCAACAATGTTGCTTGGCTCAGTGGTTCTGACTTTGCATAGGCTAGTTTTTGGTGTTCAGCTACCTCTCCGTCTTGCTGTTGGACTTCTATCGCTGCTTCTCGCTGGCTGAGTAGTTCTGAACTCTTGCGGAGTTGGGCAGATCTGGAGCTTCCAGTGGTACCGGTTGTGCTTGTTCAGTTTGTGTTAGTCGTTCACTTTTTTCCAAGGCTGGGTGTTGTTGTTTTTGTTCTCCTTGATGTTGTTGTTCTTGTTGTGTTTGTTGTTGATCGGCATTTTGTTTCATACCAAACATGAGAGTTCTTTGCACTAACTAAAGAAATAAGAGTTCTTTGCAATAACATAATGTGAATTCTTTGCAACCTTACAATGTGAGTTATTTGCAATCATACACTGAGAGTTGCTAAAAATTAATATTTTGTGAGTTTCTTAGTATGTGACTAACGCGAGTTGTTGGAAAATTTGTTATGCTAGATGTTTGAAAATAGATACCCAAGTACAAGTACAACTATAAGATGTAATGCGAGTTATATGAACAATAACCTTAAAATTGTTTTACAAAATAAGAATTGTTTGTAACACATATCATGGAGTTGTTTGTAAAACATACCACAAGAGTTGTTGAAATATATCCTATAATAAAGACGCGAATTGTTTGTAATAGATATCACAAGAGTTATTTGTTATACGATCATATAGCGAATTTTGTGCAACCCTAAGAACACAAATTGCATTGAAACACCACCAAAGGAGTGTTATGTCCAATATACTACCAAATGTGAGTTTTTGCATAACTCAACGATGAGGATGCGAGTTGTTCTACTGTACATGATATGCAAATGTGAGTTGTGCCTAATTTTTATATGCACGTTAACAGAAACGGGAAAATATGGAAACAGAAGCCAAACCAACAAACAACTCAATAAACTACATCTAATAGACATCACGACATGCAAAAACCGATACATAGTACATGCAGGCGCATAACCTAATATCGAGCACGATAAACCCAATTACTAAGATCCTACTCATAATTGTTACTACATAATTTTAGTAGAACTAACCAACATCGATCGTGAATAAACACATGCACTTAAAACTCAATGGAAACACAAAAAAAGATAGATTTTAGAGAGAGCTCTGTACTTGTAAACTTGAATCTGGGTTTCTTCACCTGCTGGTGTATACTCATCGGCTTTGTGCTTATTGCTTAGTGATTTCAGGTTAGTGGCTAGTATTTGATGGTCTCCGGTCAAATTTCGGACGAAAACGGAAAGTTGGACAATTTCAGAGAAGAAGGGTTTCTTCGCCTTGATAAGTTGGACGGTTTATGAGGTAAGAGAGAAAGAAAATAAAAGAAGAGACAATATTTTTGGGGTTAATGGGTCTCAAATGGGGAAAAACATTGGTTTGAAGAGAAAAACGAGTATATATAATTCAGGAGTATTTTTTTCCAATTTTTAGGTTGAGTACCAAATGACACTGTCCTATTTTTGGGTACTAGTTGGTAATTATGTAGTTTAGTGGGTATTTACTTTTACTTTTCTAAAAAAAATACGTGTTTTTATTTTTATTTTTCGCGCGACTATACTTTTTCAAATCGCAACTCTTTAATTATCAAATTTTATATTGTTGTAATTAAGTTGCTTTCAATCTAAATGATTTCGACATAAAGCATCTACTAAATCAGGTTTCACAAATAAATTACTATATATTTTTTTAACTTTTTTACTTGCCGGGTTTGTAAATAGCATGCACGATTAAAGAATGATTCATGTTTGGTTTTAATGATTTTTATATTTTTATGCAACCAAAAGTACAATTAGTAACATATGAACTACTAGTGTATCTGTTTAAATATTCTAGATGAATTTATTTATTTTTGCAATATTTTTCACGTATTTATGCAACCAAGTTAAGTAGTTTTCAAATCAGTTTGTATTTTGATTTTCACACCTAATAGACTTTTTCTGCAACCATTTTGTACGTATTTCCATAACCAAGTTACATGTAATTTATATATCCTGCTTGCATTTTAATTTTCACACCTAAAAGATTTTTTCTGCAACCATTTTGCACTTCTGCAACCAAATTACAATAGTTTCCAGATTAGATTGCATTTTGATTTTCACACATAACATATTTTTCAATCATTTTGCACGTATTTCCGCAACCAAATTATAATATTTTTAATATTAATCTACATGTATTATGATTTTGTAATGCATATAAATATGTCAACAGAATCATTATTGTTCATATCAAGAACTTTAACTATAATTCAGCTCAAAGAAAATATAAAAAAATTTCAAGAAGAATTCAACAATTTGAAGAATTAATATCAATATGTAACTTCATTTTTTTTAATGCAACTAAAAAACTATTTCTGAAACTATATTACTCGTAATTTCGTAACAAGTTAACACGTAATTTTGCAATCATTTTTTATCATATCTAAAATTATTTTTTCTAACATAACTCCACATAATTTCGTAACTAGACTTTGACAAAAAACAATTACTCAGAAGATGTGGGTCTAGAGGACGATATTAATAAATGGTTTTAAAAAGTGGAAACAAAAAATAATGACTACAATAAACAAATTAAAGAACTACAATACCAAATTCTAGTCTCAAAGATCATGTTGAAAAACTGGAACATGAAAAACAACAATCTATTTCCCAACCATTTGAAGGAGATCTTGCTTCAACCAGAAGAAAATATTGCATCAAACAAAAGAGCGAAATGATTGGTGTATCTCTTAACCATAATCATACAATCAAATTTTGGTGGATACTCGTCTTTTAAAGTCACAATTATATTTTTTAAAGGTGTATGTCTCTAAACTGCATTTTTTTTGTTTAGAGTATAATATTTCTTTTATCGTTTATTATCTATTATATTTCACAACTGTGATATTATTATGGTATCCAATTTTCCTTGATTTAGCAAACCCGTAATATTTTTAGAACTCAAAATGTTATTTCACACCCATATATAATGTAATTTTGCAACCAATTAGATTATATTTTTCATAACACCATTTTTTTCTGCAACTCAAATGTTGTTTTGAAACCAATTATAGCGTAATTCGGAAACCAATTTAAACATAATTTCACACCCAATTAGACTTATTTTTATTCATGATATCACTATTTTTTTGCAACCAAAATAAATGTGATTATGACCCTGATTACCAATGGTTACTTCCATAACTGAATTTTTTTTTGACATTGCATGTCAAATTCTAAATTGTTTAAGAGGTAATGATAGTATATTGTGCTTGAACCGGTATCTCACTTTTTTTTTAAGTAATGGGGAAGATGACCAACTAAGTTTATATGATAATTATTTGTAGGTTGATTATTACATCTAAATACTATATTAAATGTTTGTACCAAACATTTACATGTATCTTTATCCACACACACAAATGTTTGGTAAGAAGGTACAAAAGGCAGCCAAATACTTTATGTTAGTTATTTTAACTTGATTTTTATAATTAAATTCTATGTTAAATAATATATCAAAATAATAACATGTAAACCTACCCATATCCAAATATTTTGATATAAAGGTACATGGGTAGGTAAGTGATTCATGTTAGTTATTTTAACTTGACATTTTTTATAACTAAAGCATATATCAAAAGCTTGTACCAAATATATACATGTAAACTTATCCATAATTATTTTTTATATATCATTGTAAAATAGTAAGATAATGATTCACATTTAATTTTTTGAGCTTGATTATTGGAACTAAATATTATATTGAAGTTTTGTATCAACCATTTACTTGTAAACATATCCATATCCATATCCAAATATTTGATATGAATGTATAATAGGAAGGCTAATAATTTATGTTAGGTGTTTTAACTTGATTTTTAAAGTTGAAAACCATATCAAAGTCTTGTACCAATCATTTACCTCTAAACCTATCTATTACCAAATGTGTTGATGTGAAAGTACAAATGACACGTATGATATTAATCGTTTTAACTTGATTTTTATGCTATATTCTATCTCTTATGCTTGTACCAAACATATACATGTAAACTTATCCACATGCAAACATTTGACATCAATGTAAATATGACATTTTAATAATTCATGCTACCTGTTTTAACTTGGTTTTCATAGTTAAAGATTATATTTGGTGTGGATTATTTTTTACTGAGGGTAATTTTGTCAGATGTTTTGTGGTGTTTCAAGGGTATTAAATGTTTGAGTGTTTTGTAGTGAGTGATTTAAGCTGCATGGTTGTATTAAATGTTCATTACCCTCATTAATGAAAGTGGTTGGGTATTTATACCTTTAATTATGTGCCATATGGGCTTTCTGGTCAAACTTACGAAATTGGGTCGAGTTCAAAAACCCATTAGTTTATTAAGCAGATTAGCAATTAACTTATTCAAAATGTGTTTAGTGTTTTAATACTTTTGTCCTGTCCAGATGGTTCAGTGGGTGATTATTGTCTGGATTGCCCATGTCCGGTTTCTACAGTGAGTGCTGAATATTTTTGGACTCATCAGTAGCCCCTTTTTTAGGTTTTGACGAAGGCCTTTGGCAATACCAAAAAAATCCTCTTAGGCACTAGCAACATTCTCCGGACTGTTTAAGTGTGTTTAGCTCAGGATTTATCCGGACTGAATAATTCTCAGAAGTTCAAGAGTTTTTCTATGGATCGTGGGACATGTGTCACGTTTTGATTCGCCTCACCAGTCGTTTTCCTCCTAGAATGACGCTCCCACTAATCCCAAAAAGCAACCTCTTCATTTAATACCTATGATGTCAGCGCCATCTTCAATCATTACTTTTGCCTTTTCGTTTTCTCCTAGGTATTTGGTAACTTTTTTGCCTTACTAGTATAAATTACTTCTTTTCACTGTTTTATCATCTTCATCACTCTGTCATTTCTCCATTTCAAAGCTTTTACTTCTCTTCTCAAAATTCTTCTTGTGTAGGTTTATGTTCACGACAAGAAACGCATTGGTGAAAGGTGGGTGGCTTAAACTTTCAGAGTTAGAAAAAGCACAAAGGGTTGAGCGAGAGAGACGTATCGCTGCGGGTCTTCCAGTTTCTCCAAATGATAAGCCCGAAACACCGTCTTCAGAAGCTGATCGAGGTTCATCTTCTGTTAGAAGTTCTAAACCCATGCGTTTGTTTCAACCAAGCCTTTCGCCCATTCCATTAGGCTCCTCGGTTCAGGAGTCACAACCCTCTGTTGTACGGGAAAAAGCAGTATCAAGCACAAAGAGACCCTCTCCGTTCCTTGCTATGGGGTCGGATACTGAGAAATCCCCAGAAAAGGTTACTCTTCGTCGGACAAGCCGTTTAATAAAGGGTCAAGCTGCTGTTTCTCAATCTAAGTCCCCAAAATCAGGGCCCTCTAAGTCTGGGACCAAGGACAAAGATACTAGATCAGGGGCATCTATCAGAGCCCCAAAAGATAAATCCTCTGGTCCGGAGGCCACTAGAATTAGCTCTCAGAATGAGCCCTCCGGAACTGAGCCCCTGTCGGACACCAGACCCCTAAGAGAGGGTGATGCTCACGGACAACTTACTGAGCCAGCCACCAGCACTCCCCCACCACCAACAGCTAACAAACTTTCCATGGTGGTGGCAGAGGTGATAGAGGACAACATAGAAGACGCTCCATTCGAGACCGACGTCTCCGGGCAGACAAGGGATGATGCCACTAATAAAAAAGGCAAGGGTAAAGAAAAACTGTGTCTGAAACATCCGGATATGCAGGAGTGCTTGGAAGGCAAAGTGGGACCTTGCTTCCACAAAGTGAATGTGAAGTATCTACTGGCCATGCAGAATATCAACTACGTATACACTCATACTGCTGAGTTAGGCTGGATACGAACGAAGTGGGGGATCCCTGAGTCTGTTAAGGTGAGGATACCGGTTACTTTGGAGACCCCAATGGACTGCAAGCTTAGCGGGATAGTCATTTATACAGAGTTGTTTAACTGGGGGCTCAGATTTCCCTTGGATCCAGAGATTGTTAGATACTTTCATCGGATAAAACTCGATCCAAGCCAGTTGAGTCCCTATGCTTGGTACACTCTTATGGCATGTATCATGGCTTCTAGGCTCTCAACCGCTTCCAATGGAGCAGTTCGCTGCTGTGGTCAGCCTCTGCAAGAACCACATCATCCCTTTCTACCACTACAACATGGGAGATAACTTTAAGGTGGTAGATGATTTGCTCGAGTCAGAGATTAATTGGAAGACCCAATTTCTGTTTATTAGTGGGGCTTGGGAAAATAGAAGGAAAATCAAGGCTAGTGTCAACCCTAGCATGCTCATCAGCAGATGGAAAAGCTAAGGTAAATATTTCATCATATTTGTCTTTCTTTCTTTATAAAAAATATGTTTATGAACTGCTCTTCTTTTTCTTTGGGTAGTGCTGCCGAAGGAGTTCTCCGACTATTTGGAGGAGGAGAAAACTACATGTGCCAAGCTAAATTCTTGGGCTGCTGATAAATGGGGAAATCATTTCCACAACTGCTTCACCTCTGACAATTTAGTGAGGTCCCACCTCTGGAACACAACAGGCCGGAGAGACCTTACTTGGGAGGAGCTGACCACTTTACCTCCTCCGGCCGTCATCCTCCAGAGAACAGAGGAGAAGGATGGTAATCTAGCTTTGCCTGCCAGAGAAAAAGCCCCAAGTAAGATGAAGGGAAAGAAGGGCAAGAAGAAACAAGTTACAATTGAGGTTGCTCAAGGTGGTGTTGAGGAGATCGTCCGAGCAAGTCAGGAAATGCAAACCCAGGGGGAATCGATGCTACTCTACTTCAAGTGGTTGAAGATGAGAGTATTAGGGAGGCAGGTGGACCTCCAGATATTCCAAAGGCTCCTAAGAAGGACCGAAAGCGGGGAGCAGATGGGGAAGATAGAGCAGCCAAGAAGAAGAAAATCTCATCGGAGGATGAAGTCGCTCTCCGGCCTTCAGACCCAACAGACCCCACCTTGGCAGAGCAAATCCCAAGTGGTCTTCATACCGGAGAGGGTACCAGAGGGGATATCAATATTGACGGAGTAGATATCAGTGGCTTCCAAAATATTGGTCTATAGTTTGATGATCTTGAAAAGGATGACTTTGCTAGCCCTTACCTTCCACCAAGCTCCTCAAACATGGTTACCTTCAATGGTAAGTCTTTTTCTATTTCAGGGGAGAATGACACGACGACTCACTCCTTGTTGAGCAATATTCAGCCAGTACTCAACCTGGAGAGGCAAGTTCGAAGTTAATCTACCCTTATCAACACACTCAATGCAGACAAAGAGAGCTTATCTAATGACCTCATTAACGCCAATCCGAGTGTTGAAGCATTTGAGGAAAGAGCTCGAGGAGTTGAAGAAATAGAAAGAACACTTGGCCACCAGGCTGGCCACTTCAGAGATGGTTAACATAGAACTCCAAACCAAGTGTTCTGGCTTGGAGAAGGATATCTCCCCTTCGAAGGAGGAGGTGAAGGCCAAGGATAATATCATCCAAACCCTGTCCGGTGACAAGACTTCTCTTGAAGATGTTGTGTCCAAAATTACCAAGGAGAAACAGGACTTGATGAAGAAACAGGAGAAGACGATCCATGCCAAGATCGATGCATACACCAACAAGGTAATAGAATCCCAAGAAGAGAGGTATGCCGAAGTCAAATCTGACATGGTCTTGCTTTTTCATCAAACATTCTCGAAGAGGACACTCGGTACTTTATGGCAGTATGTGGAATACGAAGATCTCCCATTACACACTATGGCAGATGGTGATAATCACAATTATTCCAGTGGTTACGATGACACCACTGATGAGGAAGAAGGGACCGAAAAGATCTACAATGATGAACCCAAAGACCCAGAAAAGAAACAAGATGAAGCAGGAACATCTAAGGGAGTCCAACCCTAAAGTTTTAACTATCTTCTGTTTTTTTTTATCCTTATGTCAGACTAAAGTCCTTGGATGACCAAGGCATTTTTGTAATCGTGTCCGGCTCGTGCCCGGACAAGCTTTTTCTTTTTAAAATTCAAAGTCCTTGGATGGCCAAGATATTCTACATGTTTTAATATCATTCTCCGATGTTAGCTGGGTAGTTTTACTTTGCAAAACTCTTGCCTTGTTTTATGTTTGCCCAATCTTGATGGCTAATGTTTAGATAACCCCTAGTTATTTTACAAGTATTTTAAGGTGAGAGTGTTTAAATTCTCCAATGACAAATGTTTAAATGGTCATCATTCCACCAGATCAATCCGATCTGCTATCGATACTTAGAAGAATTTAAAGAAACTATAAATCAAACCACTTCGAATTTTTCAAGAAGGCATCAAATTTTATTAAAAAACCCGGACACCTCATTAAAACCTCCCCACGCCACCAGGGTAGGAAAGAGTATGCCCATAATATTTACATGAAATTTAAACAAGTAAATATTTACATAACGTTCATTATAGATACAACCAGAGGTGCTCAATGTTCCAGGGGTGGTTTAAAATTCTTCCATCTTTATCTTGAAGCCTATATGTCCCATACTTAAGCTTTTCAATGACCACATAGGGTCCTTCCCAATTTGGAGCTAGCTTGCCAAAATGATTCTCTTTAGTATGTAGGAAGACTTTTCTCAATACTTTATCCCCTGGTTGAAAATCCCTTCTTCAGACTCTGGAATCCTTGATAATGGGTGGCTCTAAGATGAGCCTTAACCCTTTTCTCTTCTATCAGGTCCAGTTGACTTCTGATTGCCACTTCATTGGCCTGTTTGGAAAAATTGTGGACTATGTATGATGGAAGAGTTGCCTCTATAGGAGCAATTGGATCCATACCATATACCAAGGCAAACAGGGATTCATGTGTAGCAGCTCCAGGAGTAGTCTGGTAGGCCTACAGTACTTCTTGTAGATAGCTTGGCCACTTTCCATCAACCCCTTCTAAATTCTTTTTAAGACCGGACAGAATGGTCCTGTTTGCCACTTCAACCTGACCATTCTCCTGTGGGTGGAAATGAGAAGAGAAGCAATGTCGAGTGCCTCTAGAGGCACAGAAGCTCTCCATATCCTTGTTATCGAATTGTGGCCCATTTTCTGTGGTTATCTTTTGTGGAACCCCAAATCTGCAGCAAATATTTGATAAAATAAATTTTATAACAACTTTTGAAGTAGTTCCTGCCAAGGGGGCAGCTTCTATCCACTTTGAAAAATAATCAATGGCTACAATAATAGTTATGCACCCTCCGGACGCCATTGGTAGAGGTCCCACCAGATCCAGCCCCCAACGAGCAAAAGGTATTTGCTCAGAAATCGACTCCAAAGGGACAGTTGGGATATGAATTTCATTACCATATCTTTGGCATGGATCACACTTCTTTACCAATTCATTGGCATCTTCCTTTATGGATGGCCAGTAGTATCCGGCCAACAAAACTCTTCGGGTTAAAGCTCTATAACCACAGTGTGCTGACCCTTCACCATCATGCAGTTCAGACAGCACGATTTGGGACTCTTCAATACCCAAACAACGCAATAGAGGTCTACTAAAAGACTTCTTGTAAAGGATATCTCTTATGATTAAAAAAACCACGAGCCATATACTTCATTTTTCTTGCTACTGCTTTTTCCGAAGGCAAAATGCAATCTGAAATGTATTGAAGAAGAGGATACCTCCAGTATTTAGGTTGACCCACTTGTATATTTAAACTTTTCTCCTCTTCCTTGCTCTGATTGAGTTGAATGGATGAGCATTCTTGCACATGAATCTATGGGTAGGACTCAGAGTATGCTATGGTTGCCAAGGAGTCTGCTAGTGTATTCTCTGTTCTGGATATGTGCTCATAGCTGATCTCTTTGAAGTTAACTGCCACCTTTTTAAGAATGAATAAATATTTAATCAACTGCTCCTTTTTTGCCTCAGATTGACCTTGGGCATGATGGATAAGAAGCTGAGAATCACTCATTAACCTAACTCTTTTGGCTCCATTAATTAGGGCTAACTTCAAACCAGCTATAGCAGCTTCATATTCGGACTTATTGTTAGAAGCCCTGAAAGCAAAACATATAGCCTGATATAGCTTGTCTCCGTACGAAGAGGTTAAACATATCCCAGCACCACAACCCATGGTACTTGATCCACCATCAGTCCGAACAACCCATACCTTCTTAGTCTTTTCACATGTAGCTTGTTTAGTACTCCTGTCCGAATGGAACTCAACTAGGAAATCAGCAACAGACTGAGCCTTGATTGCAGTTCGAGGGGCAAAATCAATGTCATAGTCTCCCAATTCCACTGACCACTTGGTCATTCTGCTTGATATGTCTGCCTTTTGAAGAACATTTTTCAAGGGAAAAGATATCTGGACGACAATAGAATGAGACTGAAAGTAGGGCCTCATTTTCCTGGCAGCAATTACCAAAGCTAGCGCTAATTGTTCGAGTTTTAAATATCTTTTCTCAGCATCCATCGGGATTTTGCTAATTTAGTACACCGGACGAGGATAATTGTCCACCTCTCTTACTAGCACCGCACTTATGGCACATTTGGAGACTGCTAAATATATATACAATGTTTCTCCATCAATAGGTTTAAACAGGGTTTTGGGGGAAGATAAATGCTTCTTTATTTCATCAAAAGCCTGCTTGCACTGCGGAGACCAGTTGAACTCTTTAACACCTTTTAAATTTTGGAAAAATGGGGCACACCTATCCGAAGACCTTGAGATAAAACAGTTTAGAGCAGCCAACCTCCCTGTCAACCTTTGTACTTCTTGAATATTCTGGGGAGGATCCATCTACAGTAAAGCATTAAGTTGGTCCGGATCAGGTTGTATCCCTTTCCCACTTATCACATACCCCAAAAACGTCCCAGACTGTACTCCAAAAACGTATTTTTTCTGGATTTAACTTTAAATTAACTTTTACCAAGTTGGCAAAAGTCTCTTGCAGATTTGTCAAGTGTAACTCCTATTCCACACTCTTTACCATCATATCATCAATGTAGACTTCCATATTTCTTCCAATTTGATCAGCAAATGCTTTGTTCACCAACCTCTGATAAGTAGCCCCAACATTCTTTAATCCAAAAGGCATCACCTTGTAACAATGGAGGCCCTTGTCGGTAACAAAAGTAGTGTGTTCCTGGTCCTTCAGATCCACTTGAATCTGATTATAACCGGAGAAGGCATTCATGAAAGACAACAACTTGTTCCCAGATGTGGAGTCTACTAACTGATCGATCCGGGGGACTGTATACAGGTCTTTTGGACAAGCCCTATTAAGGTCAGTAAAGTCAACGCACATACTCCACTTCCCGTTTTTATTTTTTTACTAATACTGGATTGGCTGTCTATAAAGGGTACTAAGATTCCTTTATCTGCCCCATCTTAGTAAGCTGGTCAACCTCTTAAACTATGACATCAGCTTTCTCCTTAGAAAAAGTTCTTCTATTCTGCACAACGGGTGCTACATCTCTTCGGATGGATAGCTGGTGTGATATAACATCTGCAGGCACTCCGGTTACGTCAGCATTGCACCAAGCAAAAACATGTTGATGGTTTGTTAAAAAATATAACACTTTGCTTCATCCAGAGGGTGAGTTTCAACCTCTTCAATTGGTATTAAAACACCAAGGGTCTCTCTAGGGTCATCAATTTCACCCTCTCCCGAGAGGGCCCCTCCAACTTCTAATCTTCACTGATCCAAACTGACCCCAACGTTCTAGGGGCCAATGCTGTTGCATAACATTCCCTTGCTATCTTCTGACTACTCTGGACAACTCCCAGTTGTCCTTGTACAGCATATTTTAAACATTGGTGAACTGTTGAAGCCACAACATGCATCTTGGAGAGCCAAGACCTTCCCAAAATGGCATTGTAGCATGTGGGACAATCTACCACAACAAAAAGTACTCTGACTATTTTCTTGAAAGGGATCTTGCCCAATAGAACCTCCTCCTCAAAGTCTCCCACTACGTCCACAAAGCTTCCAGTGAACCCAAAATTGACCTGTTTGAACATTGAATTACTGCTGGATTCTTCATTTGTTTCTAGGAAACCAAAAAAGGATTGGCTGAGCTGTCAGTGTCCACCAAAATTCGTCTAATGTCATTTCCCCCAATGGATGCTCATATCACCACAACATCTTCATGGGGACCAGTTATGTCCCTCAAATCATCTTCATCAAAAAAAATGAAGGGAAAAGGAATTTGCGATTGATAGGAGGGCATGCCTCCCTCTAATTGAGTAGCCAGGGTGTGAACATGCCTCTTCCTTGAAGAATGAGTTGATGAAGTCATGGTGCAGTTATAAGCCCGGACATTGTCTTGGTGTGTTTAGTGATAACGCCCATCTTATTCCGGGCTGGGTCAGGATCCAAATATTCTGACTCCACATCGAATCTTTCAATAATTACCATGGCCCCGTCCGGAGCCGACGTCCCTGCATTGTTTGTTGGGCCGGTCCGATGAGCATTATCAGGCCTATTCCCACTTCTTCTTTTAACATAAGCACCAAATTTTCTCTTTTAATCAGATTTTTCACCTATTGTTTCAAAGCGATGCAATCTTTTGTGTTATGGCCAATATCATGATGATATTGACAGAAACAAGTATTACGACTTTCCGTGGGAGATTGAAGTGCAGCCGGCTTCCTAAAATGTACTTCATCTTTTGTTTTGTCATAGATGGTTGCCACATTTTCTTTCAATTTGGCAAACCACTACGGTTGGACCCAAGGCCCTCGCTTATTTCTGGACTGCTGGCTCTGAGCTGGTGTTGGGTAAGATTGAGCTTTGGCCTTGTTGGGACCCTGTCCGGCTTCCTTAGCCTTGTACCCGAACTGGTTCTGGTTTTGGTTTGGTACAGCTGGGGAAGATCTCACTTGCTTGTGCACCCTAGTCTTCTTCATTTCATCCACATTGATTTGCTTTCCCACCTGATTCAGTAAACCGCCCCACATCATGGTCTTCTTCCTGGTAACCGAATCGGCCAGATTGCCAGGGTTCAGACCCTGTCTTAGAGAAGTTATTGCTACTTGCTCAAAGCAATCAGCTAACCCATTCTTTGTGTTCACAAACCGACTTATATACTCTTTCAATGATTCGTTAAGCTTTGGGGGCACAAAGGATAATAGTATCTCCATTTCCCTTCACCTCCTTACTTCCAACAAACTGCCTCCAGAAAGCCACCCAAAAGGTATCAAAATTTCGGATGCAGCCCTGTGGCAGGCTATTATACCACTTCAGAGCAGTCCCCGTAAAAGATTGAGAGAATGCTCTACAAAGCAACTTATCATCATTGTCAAAATTCATCATAAAGTTTTTAAGCTGCTCCAGATGATAATTTCTAGGATCTTTGCTCCCATCATAGTTTTCCATCTTAGTACTGTCAAACCTCTTTGGAAGATTTCCGGACAGTATCTTGGAAGACAATGGAGATTGTCTCCAATTCCGGCCACGACTAAACATAGTATCTTCATTGAGAGTTGCAAAGATACCTGGTTCATTCTTGGAAAGCGAAAAGATCCATCAACAACTGGTTTATATGTCTCCGGCCATGGTTGTGGCTATGAGATGACCCTTTACCTAGATGCCTTTTCAACCTTCCATGCCTGTCCCTCTTTCTTGAATATTTTTTTACCAAATTTTGCTTCTTCTTAGACTTGCCTTCATCACTGCTGGATGACAGGGACTCTTCAACTCCATCTTCAATAAATGAGCTACTAGAGGATTCTAAATCTGAGCTCTCCACCGGTTTAGACCGGTGAGACTTCTTTGAGCTTGCATGAGTCTTTTTAGTACTCACATGGGTCTTTGCTGATGGGTCATGCTCCATTGGATTGTCAATGTGGTGAATAACTAACACTTTTTATTTTTCTTTCAAGCCTAACTCCATCTTTTTTGCAGCCCTCAAGGCTTCTATCTCAGCTTTCAACCTGTCTCGCTCTTTGATCGTATATTCATCGTTTTCTCCCACCACTTCTGCCAAAGTTGGTGGCACTGCCTGCTCGTCCGGATTCATCCGAACTGGTTTTTATTACTGGTTTTACATGCTAGATTCAAGCACCTTCTCCTCCCACTGTGGTCGCCAATTTGGTGTAGATTATTTTTTACTGAGGGTAATTTGTCAGATGTTTTATGGTGTTTCAAGGGTATTAAATGTTTAAGTGTTTTGTAGTGAGAGATTTAAGCTGCCTGGTTGTATTAAATATTCTTTAGCCTCATTAATGAAAGTGGTTGGGTATTTATACCTTTAATTATGGGCCATATGGGATTTCGGGTCAAACTTATGAAATCGGGTCGAGTTCAAAAACTCATTAGTTTATTAAGCAGATTAGCAATTAACTTAGTCAGAAGGTGTTTAGTGTTTTAATACTTTTGTCATGTCCGGATGATTCAGTGGGTGATTATTGTCCGGATTGCCCATGTCTGATTTCTACAGTGAGTGGTGAATATTTCCGGACTCATCAATGTTGAAGACTTATACCAAAGGTTTAACTATTAAACCCATCCACAACCAAATATGTTTTTATATGAAGGTACGTATGATTCATGTTAGATGTTTTAATGTGACTTTTACATCTAAAGGTTATGTTAAAGGATTGTGCCAAACATTTACATGTAAACCTATTCATAAGCAAATATCTTGATATGGTATGTATGATTCATCTTATTCATAAGCAAATATCTTGATATGGTACATATGATTCATGTTAGTTATTTTTACTTTGTTTTTCAACTAAAGCATATACCAAAGGTTTGTATTAAACATTTACCAGTAAACTTATCCTCATCTAAATATTTTGACATTGCATATCCAATTTTTAATTGTTTTAAAAAAATCTCAAACTATCTTGTTTATCTTATAAGAATCATATGCAATTTAAAATCTTTATAGATATATTGTAATAATTTGAAAATTTCTTTCACTTTAAACATATCAATTTATTTTCAATAGCTTTTATGTATAGAGTTCTTGGTATGTAATTATGAAATAGATGACTAATGTAGCAACTAATCCATATATCAAGTATAAATCGAGAATAATTATATGCTATTTGAGCTATTATAAAGTTAGATCTTTTTTTTTCTTGTATAATCACAATTAATATATATTCATTGACTAAATATACAATTTCCACGTTAGAAGGCAAATGGGCGATAATCATTGCAGATCACTATAATCACTATGGAATTGAGGCAATAATCACAGTAGATGTCCAAGATGATAATTACTATAATAATTATGGCATCGACTTAACTAGGGTTTCTTATGTTTGATTTGGGTGTGTTTAAGGTATTAATTAGAACTATGCGACGAAGCCATGAAAAAAGGTGATTGAGCGTTCAAAGACCGGTTGTGGTAGCCACTATAGGAGCTAGAAAAACACGGGTGATGCGTGTATTACCACTATCGGTCTCTAAACACACGATCACGTTTTCTTTCATCTCTTTTCACATAGTTATTGATACTTTAAACAAAAACAAATCAAGAATAAGAGAAAAACCCAATTAAACCAATGTTATAGTGATTTTTTCTATGTATGTAGCAAACCAGGGTTGTGAAGGAATCTCTAATTTTGTATATGCCAATAAGTTCATAAGAAAGGTTTAAGCATTGCCGGTCTCTTTGTATAAATTTTATAAATCTTAATATCAAACAATTTTCAGTTTCAGAATAATCAATCATCTATTATTTCATGTGCTTCCGATCGGAACCAAACATGTTGTCAGAGTCATGATCCCTAACAAAAATGATTGTATTGACCGCAGAGTTGGGCATGAATCTGCAAAGTACTTTTATTTTTATTTTATTCTTATCTGGATGAAATCATATAGCTACATCAGGGAAAGAAATGGTGTGCATTATGCAGTGAAACAGACCGCTTTCTTCCCAACAACGCCAGTTCCACCATCAAGGCTCAACAAGCATGAAAATTATCTTCCAAGGATTTCGTTTCATACCAGTAACATACTATTTTGTTCAAAAGGCCTTGTTACATCCGGGGCAAATCAATCCCATGACTAGTATAGTATAGTGGTGTTGTATATATAGGCTTTGAACAGTACATCGTCCCTCGACTATCGCGTTTGGTGGCAAATAGTCTCTTGACTTTCAAATATCCGTTGACAGTCTCTGGACTATCGCGTTTGGATAAAGTTAGTCCACTAGATCCTCTGATCCATGAGAGACTGCCACGTGTCACCATAGTCCCCAGATTTTTGTATCATCACTAGTCCTTTGAGTTTAGTTTTCTGTAATTTTTCACATTTTGGGTTTGACCTAAACTCAAGGGACTAGTGGTCATACAAAAATCTGGGGACTATGGTGACATGTGGCAGCCTCTCATGGATTAGAGGATCTGGTGGACTAACTTTATCCAAACGCGATAGTCCAGGGACTGCCAACGGACATTTGAAAGTCAAGGGACTATCTGCCACCAAACGCGATAGTCGAGGGACGATTTACTGTTCAATGCCTGTATATATATTGCAATATTGAATAAATGTACCAACACACCACAAAATCCCACCTCTATATGTGGTTCATTTTATAATGTATGTTTGTTGTGAATAAAAAAGAGTTTTAACTCAAAAGAATAAGCGTTGACATTTTAAAGTTTGAAGTTGAGGTAGCTCATGTGAATCCCACTATGTTTAGAGCTTTGTGAGTCGGGTTGACTAATTATTGCAAATTTTATCTATAGTAAGTCTATTAAAGGCTGTATTTGTTAGGACCCTTATCATCGCTGAGAAGGAGGCTTCCTCCTCGTTCATCTTTTTTAGTCGAGCGGAGGAATCCTTCCTTAAGCAAAAATCCAAAGAAACCTGGCTTAAGCTTGGGGACAGGAATTCCAAATTCTTTCACAACAGCATTAGAGCCCGCAGGGCCCGAAACAAAATCCTCTCGATCTCCACCCAGACGGCCTTTCCTCAAACCCCTACACCATCGCTAAAACATTTCAAAACGTCTTCATCCAGCTCTTAGGATCTACCAGTAAATCAAATTACCCCAACCCTGATAGAATAAAAGCCTTAATCCACTCCATTGTTCCCCCTGATCTCAGAAACGAGATGATACAACCCATCTCTAACGCTGAAATCAAGGCTGCCCTCTTTGATATCGATAGCGACAAAGCCCCGGGCCCTGACGGCTTTAGTACAGGCTTCTTCAAAACCAGATGGCCCCTTATTTGTGATGACATTTTCCTGGGAATTAAACATTTCTTCGAGAAGGGTCTAATGGACCCCGACTAGAACAAAACCCTTATTTCCCTTATTCAAAAAACGGACTCCCCATCCCTCCCCTCTGATTTCCGTCATATTGCTTGTTGCAATGTTATCTACAAAATCATCTCCAAAATCATTGCTAACAGAATTAAACTAGCCCTCATAGACCCTTCTCAATCTCCTTATATCCCGGGTGGATCTATCGTTGATAATATTTTACTCACCTAAAACCTCTTACATGGCTACCAATCCAACCGCAAAGGCCCTAGATGCGCCCTCAAAATTGACCTTATGAAGGCTTTTGACAATATCAGATGGGAAGTAATCATGGATATCCTCTTAGCCATGCGCTTCCCTGTGCCTATGATTAATTGGATCATCCAATGTATCACTTCCGTCTCCTACTCTGTTTGTATCAATGGAAAGCCGATGAGCCCTTTCCCTGGCAAAAAGGGTCTTCGTCAGGGTGACCCCCTTTCCCCGTATCTTTTTGTTATTGTCCTGCAGGTGCTCTCTAGAATTCTCCAGGAGATAATCCAAAACCCCTCATTTGGTTTCCACTGGAAGTGCCACAAACTCAAGATAATCAACCTTTGCTTCGCGGACGACCTGATGATCCTTTGCAGGGCCAATCTCCCGTCAATTAAGCTAATCCTGAAAGGATTAACTGAATTTGCTGTTATCCCAGGCCTTCATCTAAATCCGGCCAAAAGCTCTATCTTCTTCTCGGGCACCTCTCCCAACGTCAAGCTCAGCATCCTTCAATACCTAAACTTCACGGAGGGATCCCTCCCAGTGAGATATCTAGGCGTGCCTCTCATATCCTCTCACCTCTCTTATAACAATTGTCGTCCTCTTTTCCATAACATCACCAACCGCATCAATTCTTGGACCTGAAAGCATCTCTCTTACGTGGGTCGTCTCCAACTCATCAACTCGGTGCTTTTTGCCAGCCAAGTTTACTGGTCTTCCATCTTCATCCTCCCCGCTCGTGTTCTCAACGAATTGTCTCAACTACTCCGTCGTTTTCTCTGGTCTGGACCAAAAATGAAACTTACTGGAGCAAAGATATCCTGGAATAAGCTGACCGTGTCCAAAGATGAGGGTGGCCTTGGGATTCCAGACTTAAAAATCTGGAATTAGGCGGCCGCCCTCAAGCTTCTCTGGTCCATCCTCACCCGAAATAAAAACTCTCTTTGGACTCAATGGATTCTATCGGAAAAAATTAAAGCGAATTGTTTATGGTCTCTTCCCCTCCCAACCTCAGAAAGCTGGAGCTAGAAGAAAATTCTAAACCTCAGAAGTAAAGCTGCAAATCTCTATCGAGTAATTATTGGGAATGGAGCCCACACCTCCATTTGGCATGACCCCTGGTTATTCCCTACGTCTCTTGTCAACCATTTTGGCCCTCACATCCTGAACCTCTCCCGCCTACGAAACCTAAAATCAGTAAATGACATTTGTACAAATGGGATTTGATCCTGGCCCGCCCACGCTAGAGCCCCCAACCGCCATCTCCGAGACCACCTTCGAGAAATCTCCTAAACCCTAGCTGACCTCCCCCCTGCCTCTTCTGATCCTGATATTTTTATCTGGATCCCGAATAATTCCAAACCCGAATATACCATCAGTAGCACCTACTCTTCCCTCAAGCCTTCATCTACTAAGGTCAGATGGGCCAACCTCATCTGGAATAAATTCTCTATCCCCAAACACTCCTTCATTACCTGGCTAGACATCCATAACAAGCTCTCCACCCGTGACAGAATTATCTCTAGGGGCCTTGATTGCCCTGTCACTTGTTTCCTCTGTAATAACGCCCCTGAAACCTTGGACCATCTCCTAATCCTCTGCCAATTATTCCTCTGCCATTTGGGAGATCTTAGCCCAAAAAATCCTCATCCCCCCTACGTCGTCATCCTGGATTCAATAGTACGAGACATCTAGCTCCTAGGCCCCCTTTTATAAGAGCCGTCGACTTCACTGGACTTCTGCTTTCTGCGCCACCGTCTACTACATCTGGAAAGAAAGGAACAATAGAATCTATAATGACAAGCAATCTCGCTTCACTAGCACCTTCCATTTGGTTCTTTCCGACCTACGCTACAGATTCAAAGGATCAAAATACCTCTTCCATGGATAATTTATCTATGTAACCGTAGCTTCTTTACGTTTTTGCACCCCTTGGGGATCTTGAAATCTTTTAAAGGGCACCCCACCCCATGAACTTTTGTAACCTCTATTTAATTTAATTTAATAGCTTTTTATACCCAAAAAAATGCTGTATTTGTTACTATAAAAAATGTGTGAAAATAAATCTTGATGAACCATATACTCCTGTTTATATTAAAGGGAATAAATCACATTGTGGCATGTGGCTAGATAGACTTTATAAATAGATAATTATTTTAAATAAATAAAGGTTAGGCTAAATTGATATCATTTTAAAATATCCCGATATAGTGAGACCTTTTTTTTCTTATAATGATTTTCAATATTTACGATAATTCCATTTATATAAATACATTATATTTACAGATTTCATCCATTTTCTCTCTTTCAAAACCTAAACCCTCTCAAATTCTGATTCTAAAAAACCTTAGATTTCTCAAATCCAAGTTTACATTCACGTTAACGTATATTTTCTATACATGTTGGTATAATGTTTTTTTAATTTACATATATTTTTAGTATATTTAGAGTTTAAGGTTTATTTAGAAATATAATTTTCTTATCTTTGTAGTTGTTGTTTCGAATTGTAGTTAGTTGTATATGTTAAGTTAGGTTTATATCTTCGTTTCAGTATGCTATTTGCATAATTTGGGTTAGATTTGATTGCATTTGAAACTTAGGAAATACCTGCTGGTTCGTGCAATTTCGCAAACTCTAGGTGCTATGATTAGTCGGATTCGCACGCTCTGGGTTAGCGAATCCGGTTAATCATGGCGTCCAGATTTTTGAGATTTCACATAATGTGATGTGTCAAATTGCGCACACTGTGTGCGAGATTTTAGCACAAATTGGGCACACAGTGCGTGTGATTGCTATTATATAATTAATTTATACTTCTTTAACCTCTAATTGACTTAATTATTATATACCTTATCTTATGTCTTCCATGTAATACATATTAGGGTGTTGCTGAATTATTTTGGATATGTTTTGGTATATCGTAATATGTTTTTTGTATTTTCAGCATGCCTCTTCGTCGGAGATAGCCGACTCCTTTCGGATCAGATAATGATTCTACACATGTCGATCATCGTGAGCCTAGTTCACGGTCTACTAGGGTTCAGCCATGGGCCCTTCTTCCTTTGTAAGTCGTTACACATAACTTGATCTGTAAGACTAATCTAGTTGAACTAGTTATGGATTCTTGACTTTGGTAGTAGTTATAATTATTTCCAATATTAAGAACATTACTTTATCTTTCCATCTTGTATGGTCTGCTTTGTAACACTGAACAATAGAAATAGGTCTTCATCAACAACCTGGGTAATAACCATACTTGTTTCCACTTCCACCTAGTGTGGATTATTCATGACTGAAGGGTATTACTAGTAATTTGGATGGTTAGGTATTAATTTTGGGGTAAAGGATAGAGAGATAATTAAGGTGTTTGATGTTATTAGTAGAGAGATAAAATCAACCAACCCGTTAAATGCTATTTTTTGTCCTATTTATAAGATTGCGAAAATCTTTGGGCCAGCCGGGTCGGTTTATACATTTGGAGAAGTTCGGTGGGCTTGGAGGCCCAAAATTAAGTGAAGCAAGTAGTCAGCTTAGTATACTAGACACATAACTTACTCAACATAACTTACTCAGCATTGCTTTTATTGTAAGTCTAAATTTCCCTCTAAGAGAAATCTGAACCACTCTACCCTTTTGTCCTCGGGTAAAATCTGATCCTATCAACCAATAAAATCTGACCCTATCATCTAGCCCTCTTAGCTCTTTCAGAAGATTTTGGGAGAGCTAAACATGTTCGAACCAGAGTTTTCTATGGTTTGTATGTTCACAACCAAGAACGCTTTTACTAAAGGGGGTTGCCTTAATTTATCTGAGTTGGAAGCAGAGAAAATGAAGGCTAGGTTTGCTGCTGGGTTACCTGCTTCTTCAGGTGAAGTGGTTGTAACTCAAACTATAGATTATGGTGGAGCTTTCCAATACAATAAACATCGATTTACTTCTGAACCTAGCTCAACAATGCAATAATTTACATCTCCCACTCGTTCTCCATAATCAGTTAAGTCATCTCAGAACAAAAAAGGTAACTAGTCGGAAAATGCATCGACATATATTGCCATGGGATCAGATGTTGATGAAAGCACCCCATGTCGAGTTATGAGGATATGTAAGGCAAAAAACAAACTTTCTACATCGGATCAATCAACTAAAAATAAAGTTGAGCAATCCAAATTTGTTCGGGATTCCCTCACACAAGTTTCGATTTTAGGGGGATAAACCACCGCAACTGAACTTCCATCAGGGTCAGCTATAACAACAAATGCCTTAGCTGATACTACTGAGCTCCCTTCAATTGAGGAATACAATCTGAACATTCACCCTAGTAAATATTTAGAATAAAGAACACAAGTGATAGAAGAAAATATGGATGACAGTTGTGAAGATACCCCATAGAGACACCTATTAAGATTGGGATGCTCGAAAGTGACACAAGAAAAAGGAAAAAATGTTGCCTTGCCTGAATCCAAACCACTTCCCAAGTCCCTCGTCGAGCGAATTGGGCCCAACTTTACTAAGGTGAGTTTTAAATATCTCTTGGCTTTGCATAGAATATCATATGTTTATTTTTATGAATCTGAACTAGAAAGCATTCATAAAAAATAGGGATTCCGTGAATTAGTCAAAGTTAGGCTACCATAATCTGGAGATACTCCGATTGATATTAAGGCTGAAGAATTGGTAGTTTTTACCGATGTTCTCAAATGGGGCCTTCGGTTTTACCTAGATCCAGAGATAGTGAGATATTTCCATTTGGTGAAATTGTGTCTGAGTTAATTAAGCCTTAATGCCTAGTTTATATTGTTAGCTGACATCATAGCTTCCAGGCTATCCAATATTCAGATGCATATGGAACAACTAGCTGTTGTGGCTGGTTTGTGTCGTAATGTTCATACAAGCCTTAGAGGACTCATTTGTTTTTTTTCAGTAGCGCTTGGGAAAACAATAGAAAGATTACATCTAAAGGAAATCTGAGCATGCTCACAAGATACTGGAAAAGCTCACACAAGTGCTTAAAGAATTCTTTTAATTCCATATTTTGATATTATTATTTCTTACCCGGATTTTTTTATCGTAGTGTTCTCAAAGCCCTTTACACAATATTTGGAAGATGGGAAAACAACTTTTAAAAAATTGAATCAATGGGCCAATGAGAACTGGTCAACCGAGTTTCACAACTACTTTACTCCGGGAAATTTGGTCAGATCCCATCTATGGAGAACAAATCTGATCCGTGAACTTTCATGGAAATAGTTTACCACTCCTCCATAATCCTCTGAAATTTTAGAAGGACTGAGGCGGCTGATGGTAATTCCTACCATCTAGAAATAGGGCTCCCAACCACCGTGACAAAAACAAGAAGAAGAAGAAGAAGATCGTCTCAAGTTGTTCTTAAACTAGGGAGTAATGGGCCACTTGATGAAATAGATGCACCTTTGTTGGAAGTTGTTGCAGTCACTTTTGGAGAAACTGAAATGCCATCAAACTCTTTGACTGTTAAAAAGAAGAAAAAAAGGCAAAAGAAGAGTAAAAAGAGCACTAAAAAGAGAGAAACAAAGAAGAAGAAAACTCCAGTTGGTCCAGAGATCATTCTTCGACCTAAAGTCCTCCCTTCAATCACTCCCATCAAGGTTCATCCTCAAACAGTTGTATCTACCGATCCTCCTTCCCTACTAGTTTCCACAGATGACATGCCGACTTTTGGAAGTGGTAATCGAATAAATGACTTAGGGAACTCTAATTTTGAAGACTTCAAACAAGCTTTCCCTAAATCCATCAGCCATGCAAATGCTATGATATAAGATGGGGTTTTCTTTGAAGTGTCTAAGGAGAATGAAGAATTGAGATATACTGTTTTGGGCTACGTAAGGCCAATTATTGATTTAGAGAGGCAAGTGAGGGAGCAGATCAAGAACATTAGTTCTCTTCGAGATGAAAATCAAAGGCTAAAGAATTCTGTTAAGGCAGAGAAAGGTAAGGCTGAAAGATGAGTACGAAATAAAAAATATCAATGAGGAGCTGGTTCAAACAAAATCCGACCGTGATAAACTGCAATCTGACTATAAATATTTACAGTAATCCATTTCCAAGGAAATTACTTATTCATAAAATCAGCAAACTAAGAACAAGTCTATCATTCAACACTTGTCATAAGAAGAAAAGGCTTGAAGACCTCCTTAAATAAAAGGAATAGGAAATCGCTTCTCTCAATGCAATAACTTCTCTAGATATAGCTGATGTTGAGGATGTGTATGCTGACAAAGTGTTAGAGTTTATGCAAGAGAGGGATGAATCAATTAAAGCGAATATGGTGATGTTATTTCATAAGAAGTTCCTCAAATTGTCTTTCAGAGATCTATGGAGACGCGTCCCAACTGATCAGATTCCTTATTACAACTTGGCTTTATGTGATAAGTTTAATATTTTTGATGATTCATAAGGATATGACTATGATGAAAGGGGTTCTGATGGTGAGAGTCCAGCTGAGAAAGAGGAAAGAAAGACCGATGGGAACAAGCACTAAGGTTAATATGTTTTGATATGTATGTGTGTGTGTTTTTAAGTAAGTCTTTGAAGTGAAGTCCTTGATACAAAGAAATTTGTTGTGTTTAGATCAGATAAGTCCTTGGTTTGGCCAGAGGTATTTTATAACTCACCATCGAACTTTATTTAACTTTCAGATTACTCAAGGCACTTTATGTTATATTTATTCTTATCAACTCACTATTTCAATATATTCTTATTTCCATTCATATCCGACCCTAATTAAGTGCACTTCATTCAAAGATGCCCAAAACTTAGAATAACTGAGCCACTCGAAGGTAATCCATTCAAAGGAAATATAAATTTAACCCAACCAAGCCATTCGAAGGTAATCGATTCGAAGGCAATAATTATTTAATCCAAACCAAGCCATTTGAAGGTAATCCCTTCGAAGGCAATACAAATTTAATCCAACCAAACCATTTGAAGGTAATACATTTGAAGGCAATACAAATTTAATTCAACCAAACATTCAAAGGTAATCCATTTGAAGACTATAAAAATTTAATCCAACTAAGCCATTCGAAGGTAATCCATTCGAAAGCAATAAAAATTTAACCCAACTAAGCTATTTAAAAGGTAATCAATTCAAAAGAAATAAGATATATAGCAAAAACTCTTTTAAAGGAAAAATGTGATAGATTAATTGTGGTTCGGACACCTTGTTAAAACCTTCATGCGTCACCAGAGTAGGAAAGAGTATGCCCCCTAATATTTACATTGAACTGAAACAAAGTAAATATTTATAAGATAAACCTATTCTAAATATAAACTTAGATGCTCAACATTCCATGGGTGCTTCAAAATATTTCTTTATTGGTCTAGGAGCTTGTATGCCCCTTGCTTGTTCATGTTATACACAGTGTACGGTCCTTCCCAGTTCGGAGCCAGTTTTCCAAAATTTCTTTCTTTCGTATATAAAAATATTTTTCTTGAAAATTCATCTCCCACTTTAAATTCTCTTCTCCTAACTTTGGATGTATACATGCTTCTCATCAAACCTTGGTAGCGAACGATTCTCAAATGAACTTTTATTCTTCTTTCCTCAATCAGATCTATCTGACCCCTTACTACAACCTCATTATTCTCTTCGGAATAATTTGAACTCTGAAAGAAGGAAGAGTAACTTCTACGGGTGTGATTGTATTCATTCAATAAACTAAAGAAAATAGAGACTCTTGAGTAGCTGTGTGGGGAGTAGCTCGGTAGGCTCATAGTACTTCTTATAGATAATTTGGTCATTTCTCGGCTGCTTCCTCAAAGTTCTTCTTCAGACCCATTAAAATCGTTCGATTTGCTACCTCAACTTGTCCATTGGCTTGAGGATGAAAATAAGAAGAGAAACAATGATGAGTTCTTCTCAATGCACAAAATATTTTCATGTCTTTGTTGTTGAATTGAGGACCGTTGTCTGTAGTGATACGTCTGGGAATGCCAAACCTACAACATATGCTAGAAATAATAAATTTTATTACTACTTTGGAGGTTTTTACGGATAATATGCAGCTTTTAACCATTTGGAAAATTAATCGATTGCCATGATGATCAGTACAACATCCCCCATAAGCCATTAGAAGTGGCACAACTAAATCAAGTTCCCATCTATCAAAAGATACCGCTTCATATACATGCTCCATGGGTACTGCCGGTATATGGATCGCATTTCCATACCTTTAACAAAGATCACGTCATTTAACCAAATCTTTAGCATCTACCATAATAGATGGACAATAATATCCTGCTAGTACAACCATTCTAGTTAAATATTTGTAACCATAATGCGTTGATCATTTCCCATCATGTAAATCTGATAGAACAATTTGGAATTCATAGAATCCAAGGCAACGCAACAAAGGTCTGTTGAATGACTTTTTATATAAAAAAAACCCTCTTGAAACTAGAAAGCCATGTGCTTTGAATTTTAGATTTTTGGCAAAATCTTTATCCTCAGGCAAAACTCCGTTAATAATAAGTTCTTGGATGTTATACCAGCAATCTAGAGAGGATATGGCAGATATCTGAAAGTTTTCTTCAATATTAACCTCCATTTCAGGACTTGTGACTATGGAAGGATATTCTTGTACTAGGATCCAAGGGTACGCTTCAGAGTAGGCTAGAGTGGCTAGAGAATCAGCCATTTCATTTTCCAACCTTGGCACATGTTCATACTTAACATGTTTAAATCTGGTTGAGACTTCTTTTAACACATTTAGGTATTTCACCAAATGATATTTTTTGGTTTCATATTGTCTATGTGCTTGATGAATGACTAACTATGAATTACTCAATAATCGGATACTTTTGGCCCCACAATCTAAGCGAATCTCAACCCTGTTATTGTTGCCTCATATTCTGATTCATTGTTAGAGGCTCTAAAACTAAAGTGTATTGCTTGGTACATTGAATCCCCAAAGGTGGAAATTATGCAAATCCCATAACGACATCCCATTGTACTAGATCCACCATCGTTTCGAACCACCCATTCCTTCTCAGGCTTACGGGTTTGAACTTCTCCCTGCGATATTGTGGAGTAAAACTCGACCAAAAAATCAGTTACAACTTGAGCTTTGATTGAAGTTCGAGGTGCAAAGTCAATATCGTAGTCCCCAAGCTCAACTGACCACTTAGTCATTCGACCCGATATATTTGATTTTTGTAGCACATTATTTAAGGGAAAAGAGGTTTGAACTGTGATGGAATGCTCTTGAAAATATGGCTTCATTTTTCTGGCTAGTATTACCAATTCTAAAGCTATTTTTTCAATTTCAAGTATCTTTTCTCAGCTTCCAACAAGCTCTTACTTATATTGGTAAACATGGCGGGGGAAGTTATCAACTACTCGTACCAATCCTGCACTCACAACATAATCCGACACTGCTAGGTACATATAAAGTTTTCTCCAACAACATGTTTGAATGAAGTTTTGGGTGAAGATGTTTGTCGCTTAATTTCGAGGAATGCTTTGTCACAATTTGGGGACCAGTTAAAGTATTTTATATTTTTCAAGACTTGGAAAAACTGGGTATACTTATCTGATGACCTCGAAATAAACCTCTGCAATGCTGCTGACCTTACAGTTAATCTCTAAACTTCTTTAGTAGTCTGAGGTGGATCCATGGCCAACAGAGCATTCCATTGGTCTGAGTTAGCTTAGATCAATTTCTCACTTATGATGTAGCCCAAAAATTTACTAGATCGGACACTGAAAGTACATTTTTCATGATTTAATTTCAGGTTGATGGCTTCCAGGTTAGAAAAGGTTTTTTGGAGGTCAAAGATGTCATCCTCCTCTTTGGGGCTCTTAACCATCATGTCATTAATATAAACTTCTATATTTCTTCCAATTTGGTTAGCAAATGATTTATTAACCAATAGTTGATAAGTAGCTCCAACATGTTTCAACCCGAAAGGAATTACTTTGTAACAATGAAACCCCATATCAGCGGTGAATGTAGTATGATCTTGATTGTTCAGATCCATTTGTATCTCATTATACCCGGAAAAATCATCCATGAAGGATAATTACTTATTCCCCAATGTGGAATCTACCAGTTGATCTATCCGAGGCATTAGAAAAGGATCCTTGGGGCAAGCTCTGTTAAGATCTGTAAAATCAATACACGTATGACATTTTCTATTTTTCTTCTTGACAATGACCAGATTGGCATTCTAAATAAGATACTGAGATTCTTTAATGTGCCCTACCTTGGTTAACCGATCCACTTATTGGACTATAGCTTCTGATTTTTATTTAGAAAAATCTCTCCTTTTTTGTACCACTAGACCTACATCGGATCTCAAAGACAGTTTGTCGCTGATAACAGTTACTGGTACTCCGGTTACATCTTAATTGTACCAAGAAAACACATATAAAAGAACAAATTCTGATGGTAATTTGGATCCAACCCTAACGTTTTTCATTTCTCCCAGATGATGAATTCAACTTTTTCTATTGGGATAACAACACTAAGAGCCTTCCTTGGATCATCTATATTATTTAAGTACGTAGAAGGCTCTACTAATTGTTATTATGTTCCAATTTCCCAAGTTTCCAACGATTTTGGAGCAAGAACAGTGACATAACATTCCCTTTCCACCTTTTGGCTGCTTCAGACCACCCGTACTTGGCATCCAACAACATCTTTCAAACATTAGTAAAAAACTTATGCTACTTCATGCATCCTAAATAGACAAGATCTACCAAATATCGCATTATAAGATGTCACACAATCAACTACTATAAACAAAATGCTTATCATTTTATTGAATGACCCTTTTCCCAATAAGGCCTCGCATTTAAATTCCCTAATTAACTCAGTAGATTTTCCCGTAAACCCCATTGTGGTTCTATTTAAACGTTAAATAACCAAAGGACTTTTTATTTGTTTATAAGCAGATAAAAATAAAATATTTGCTGAACTATCTGTGTCAATCAAGATTTTTCGTATTTCATTACCTTCAATAGATGCTCCTATCACCCCAAAATCTTTATGAGGGCAAATAATTTCTCTTAGGCCATCCTCGTTAAACACAATGAAAGGAGTAAGGTTCTGGTAAAGGTGTGTAGACATTTACCCTTCTAATTGAGTCGTCAAACTGTTCACATGTATTTTCCTGGAGCAGCTTGACGGTGCAGTTACAATATCCCCCCAAAACATAGTTAAAGATTAAAAGTAGCTACATAGATCATATACTTTCGTCGTTTTTTTTTGTTATCAGACCAACTTGATTCTGATCTGGATTAGAGTCTAAGTACTCTAAATCCACATCGAATCGTTCCACAATTATCATCACATTTTCTTGTTTAGATGTTCCTATACTTTTTCTCTGAATATTCGGTGATGTAACCCGAGTTGTACTTGCGCTAGGCTGAGAACGGGTGTTAGTTTTCCTGTTACCTCCTTGTTTTTTAACAAAGCGGACGATTTCCTACTTTCAATCAACGTTAGCACCTCTTGCTTCAGAGAATGCAATATTTGGTATCATGGCCCACATCATTGTGGTACTTACAAAAGCGTGTGTTTCGATTCTATCTAGAGGATTGAATTGGTGTTGGCCTTTGGAAATGCACATCATTATTGGTTCTATCATAAATGGTGGCTACATTTGCAACTAATTCTGCAAACCATTCAGGTTGAACCCACGCATTCTCCCTTGGTCTAGTTTGTTGACCCTGATTCGATTAATTTTGTCTACGCTGATGCGAAGCTTGTCTAGATTCTTTAGGAGGGTAGTTCACCGTAGTTTGAGACTGAGTACTGCTTGTGGGATAGGAATATTGGGAACAAATTTATTCTAACGTGGTAATCTTGACCTCTTAGTTTCCTTCATTATGATTTTTTTCCGACATGGTTCAATCATCATCCCCAAGTTTTTATTTGCTTTCTAGTAACCGAATCAGCCAAATCCCCTGGCATTAAGCCTTGTCTTAGAGAAGCGATACCTACTTGCGCAAAACAATCATCCAGTCCATCATTTGTGTTCACAAAAAGGCCGATGTAATTCCTTAAAGAATCATTTGGTTCGTGTATGCAATGAATTACGGTGTCACTATTTCCTTTGATCTTTTTACTTCCTACAAACTGTATTCAAAACGCCATCCAAAAATATTAAAGTTTTTTATGGACCATTGTGGCAATCTGTTGTACCATTTCAGGGCACTTCGTTTGAAAGTCTGAGAAAAGGCCCTACACAACAACTTATCATCGTCATTAAAATTCATCATACGTTTTTAAACTGTTCGAGGTGATTATCAAGATCTTGGCTTCCAACGTATTTTTATATATTCGAGCTATCAAGATGCCTCGGTATATGTCCAGAAAGAATCTTTGAAGACAAAGATGGTTGTCTTCAATTATACACTTCGCTAAACATATGATCCTCATGTGGAGTGGCAAATATACCCAGTTTGGATTGGACTGTGAATTGATCACTTAGCAGATGATCAATGTTGCTTTGCCTTGATAACTTTTATTTTTTCATTTTTCCCTTTCTATCCATTTTCTTCCCTTAAAAATCCCATTTAGTTGATTTTTTCTTAAAATTCTTTTTAGTTAATCTTTATTTCTTCTTTTTACAGCAGTGATCACTACTTGATGAGGAAGAAGAGATATCAGAATCTGATTATGTGGTTGAGTTTCTAACAGAATCCGATGTGTTCGATAATTTTTTAGCTCAATGTTCTTTTTTCGTTTCTTTATGAACTTTTAGGGACTGATCACTTTCATCTTGTTTGTAGTTGTTATCCGGCTCATCGAAATCGTGGATACCCTAATGGATTTTTCCCATTTAGATCTTTTTCAGCCTGCATTTGGGCTTTCAAAACTTCAATCTCTGCTTGCAACTGATCACATTTTTCTTGCATGAAAAGTGTTTCCTTTGTATTGTGATTTATATGAGACGTGTTAGCGTTCTCACTTTCACATCTTATCCCCTCATTCTCAAGAGGGGGATAAATTTGCATGTTAGGATCCATGTCTCGAACAAATCCAAAGCACAATAGGTTTTGAATATTGCTACTCGAGCACCTCATGTTCCATTGTGGTCGCCAATTGGGTGTAGATTATTCATGATTGAAGGGTATTGAAGATGTGTAGGTATTAATTTTTGGGTAAAAGGTTGAGAGATAATTAAGGTGTTTGCTATTATAAGTAGAGAGATAAAATCTAAACCCATTAAATGCTATTTTTTGCCCTATTTATAAGATTGTGAAGATCCACGGGCCATCCGAGTCAGTTTATACATTCAGGTAAGTTCGGTGGTTTTGGAGGCCCAAAATAAAGTGAAGCATACAGTCAGCTTAGTATACTAGACACATGGATTACTCGGTATTGTTCTTATTATAAGTTTAAAGTGCCATTTAAAAGAAATATGAACCACTGTACCATTTTGTCCTCCAATAAAATCTAACCATATCAACCAATAAAATCTGACCTTATCACCGCTGATAGTAATTTTTTATTATTTAAAGAACATAAAGTACCAAAAATAAAAACTTTCAAATATCACAAAATAACTCTCACGCGAAGGTCTTCGAAAGTCACTGGAAAGTCTGAACAAGCTTGAGACACATATTAGTCAAATTTAAAAACAATATTTTGATCACTCTTGAGACACACAAAAATGTTCAATTAATGTGAACGGAAAACTGTATTTTTTTATCAACATTCTCGGCGCTTCTTCACATACCCGGTTTGGGGTTAGGTTTATAAATACCTTGTCATTCGCACTTGAATACATCATTGAAGTTTTCTATTTTTATTACAGTCGTCATCTTTATTCATAACCAAAACGAATCCAAACTTGGTGCTTTCGGAATCAACCCATAACACCAAATTGAATTTTGTATAATAGCTTTGGGTAGAAAACGTATGTGTGTAATCGGCCATCGAGCATAACGGTTGCTCCGGTTCCTACAAAACACAAGAAATTATATCAAAATCTATTTAATTCTAAAAAAATATATCACGATCTTCTTAAATCGCACAAATTAGTGCACGTAATTAGTCAAATTCGTGCGTACAGCACAACATATTTGTGCAAAACTGTGTAATTACACTACCTTAATTAAGTACCAAATCATGCTAAATTGTGCACATAAGTGATCAAAATTGCGCGCTTCGGGTGTGTGATTTTCCCAAAATTGCATAAGAACATTTACTCTATTTTTATCCACGATCGCGCGCTTTGGGTTCGCAGTTCATCCATTCTAGCGCGCGATACGTACGTTTTTACTACTCACCATAAAAAGTTTAAAATTTACCTCTACTTGTGTCTCAAGATGGCCTCTCGAAAGCTTCTTCTCTTCTGATACAAAATCATCAGTTTTTCAAGAAAAATGGTCATTCAAGTCACTCAGATTCAAGTTATTAAACGGTAAATCGAGTAAATTATTATTGAAAACATTACGCCTTAAACAAATAAATAACAGTATAACCCAAATTCAAAATTAGATAAATAAAATAATTAATATTTAAAAATAAAAAATAAACAATCTAATTAATGGCAACTAAAGGAAGCGAATACACATTTACTTACTTTTAGTTAAAACTTTTGTATTTACTCTTGATGAGTCTGGATTTATTCACCACTACTCATTGAGAAATTCAGACAGAGGTAATTCAGATAATAAATGGCCACTGAAATATCCGGACAAGACAAAAGTATTAAATAACTAAACACATTTTTGACTAAGCTAAGTGCTAATCAGCTTATTAAGTAAATGAGTCCTTAAACTTGACCTGATCCGAAAGCCCATGGGTCCATAATTAAGGGTATAAATACCCAACTACTTTCATTAATCAGGGTAATGAACATTTAATACAACCACACAGGTTAAATCTCTCACTACAAAACACTCAAACATTTAATACCCTTAAAACTCTCCAAAACACTTGACAAAATTACCCTCAGCTTAAAATAAATCACACCAAATTGGCGACTACAGTGGGAGGAGAAGGTGCCTAAATCTAGCATTTGAAACCAGCAAGAAAACCAGTTCTGATGAATCCGGACGAACAAGCGGTGCCACCACCTTTGGTGGAGGTGGTGGGAGAAAACTATGAGCATACGACTTGATGAGTCCGAATTCGAAGTGCTCCCCGGAAGGGCAGCCCAAAGTAAATCTCTCCGTAAACCGGAAAGGCTCCAAGAACTTAATTCGGACAGGACTTTTGAACCGGGCAGATGACTTCGAACACTGCAAGCCTAAGGCAGTTCGAGCTATGACTAAAGTACTAAAAAACCTAAACACTTCTTGACTAAGCTACCTGTCCTCCTGCTTAGAACTCATGGGTCTTTAAACATGACCCGGGTCCATTAAACTTGACCCGAAAGCCCATAAGGGCCCAAATTTCATACTATAAATACCCAACCACCAGCATTAACTATGGGTAACAAAATTTACTGCTGCCAAGCTGCTCAATTCTCTCTCCACCTTGAAACACCTTGAAACACCTTGAAACACCTTCACACCACCTTGAAACACCCTTACTCCGTTTTGAAACTCCACTTGAAATTACCAGCCTACCCTCAGGCTACTTTTATCCACACCACGACTGAAGAACGAGATAGGCTGAAAGCTGAAATATAAGTGTTGAGGGCCACTAAAAAGGCAGAGATGGGTTTAAAGGAAAAGTCAAAAGTGTCAACCATTCACCATATTGAAAACCCAAAGGTCCTAAACAGATATCCAAAATCAACTAATCTAAACAGATATCCAAAATCAAACTTCAAAATCAAGTAAAAACACAATGATAATCATATGAAAACAAAAGAAAAACAGGAAATCGAGTACAAAATTGAATCTTCACTTATAATATTAGGGTATTATTCTATTCACGTAATAGAATAGAGAGAGAGAGAGAGAGAAAGAAAGAAATCGGGAGGTAAAACATAAAAGCTTTTATATAATTAAGTAAAGGTAGTCATGGTATTATTGAGTCTTAGATTGTAAATATTTGAGTGAAATCGATCTTTTTCAAAAATATATAAAACTATGGGTCTTAAGTGGATAATAGTATTTTTTTTGTTCTTAAATGGTACTTAACCCTTTACAATAAATAAGAAGTTCTATTTGCTTGATTTTTAAAATAAAATAAATAGATGTTATTAATTTTTTTAAAGTATCCAAAAATATTAAATTTTAATAGAATGATATTTTATTTATAAATTTGGTACACACCTTCTAAATATTTAAATTAAAAATAGCTACTGAATAAAAAAATTATATAACTCAAACAATTAGTAAATTATAAAAGTATGATTTAAAATATTATTTTTATATAATTTAAACATCTAAAAAAGTAGATGTGTATGAATTAAAAAACATATAAAAGAAATTTATAATTTTACTTTCAATTAGATTCAGATATACCAAATTGGTTTAATTTCAATTAAACCTAAAGGTTGCTAAATAAATTTAACAAAGGTTTGGCTAAATCACGTCTTTCAAAGCAATCACTCAATCTGGTGTGATTGGATAAATTTGAAAAAATAAAAAATAATAATTTTTATGGGATTTTTCTATTGGTTCATCCTCATTTTAGATTTGGAGGAAAATTCTTCATTTTAACCCGTTGGTCTGTAATCTGTAGAGGGTGGCAATTGACAATTTCTCGAGTACTTCTTTTGGGTACGACCCATGGATCCTCCCTACCTATCTTGTTTCACACTATGGTTCCAATATCATCAAAGATTCATGGCTTGGAGAAAACCTCAAGGTTTCGTATATCATTCTTCACGGTCATTGGAACTGACCTTCTAACATCAGATCGAAAGAGCTAGAAATCGTATCAATCTCCTGGAGATCAATAACCTCATCCTCTCTCTGCCCCCTCCTAACATCATTTCCAATGATATTCCTTTCTGGATTGCGAAGACTGGCTGCAATAATTTCTCAATCAAGGATACGTATAGCGCGATACGTACGCATGCCCCTGCCGTGGGGTGGGCTGGGTTAGTATGGAATAAATTCAATATTCCTCGTCACTCTTTTATTTCTCGGCTCGCTATCCTAGACAAACTTTCTATCAGATATAAGATTCTCAGTTCGGGCATTAACATCCCACCTGATTGTGCCTTATGCAACTCTGACTCTGAAACTATTCCTCATATTCTCTTTGACTATAGTTTCACTCGGAGTCTTTGGACTAATACTAGCTCCAATCTTGGGTATTCTTTTACCGCCTCCTGCTGACAATCTTGGGTGTGCGAGGCGTCAAATTGGTCTCACTCTCGAAACCTTCATATTTGGCGCAAGTGCTTTGGCGCGGTTATATATCATGTCTCGAAGGAGAGGAACTCAAGAATTTTTGGTTCCCCTCTGGCCATTGCTTCTCTGGTTTCCTACCGAATCTTCTCAAATCTTCGGTTCAGATTCCACGGCACCAAGATCTGCTAACTTATGTAATTGCTTATTATTTACTTACTTTCTTCTCCATTGGCAGGTTCCCCTCTTCTAGTTCCCCCCGTTATTTTCAGTTGTTGGGGATCTCCTTAGTGTTTCCTTCTGTCGACACACTGGCTTGATGGTGTTTCTTTACTATTTTTATTTATCTCAGTTGATTACTCTTTCTACTATGTTTAGATTCGTTGTTTTGTTTTTCGAGCTTCTTTTCTGGATTGTATCTCCTCGGGGTATACCCCGGATATTTACACGTACAAATTTTATTTTATTTAATTTTTTTTTCACAAAAAAAAATTAAAATTCGTTCTACCATAAACAATTATATGCTAACTCAAAGAATTCCAAAAATATAATCTTAAGTTCTCTCAAATAACTTGAGTCACTTTGAATTCAATTTCGTTATTTCTTTTTTAAACTTCATTTTGTTCTTCCAATCTTTCAAGAACACCAATTCAAATGAACTTCATCTTCTTTGAGAAATGGTTGAAAAAGAGCTTCTCCTTGGCGCTCCAAGAATCTGTTTGAATTTCTTTCCTTTCTGACCATCTCCGGTCATCCTCTCCTATTTCCTCTCTTTCTCTTCTGCTATTTCTCCCTGATAGAATCTCTTCTATCGTTTGCTCCTCTGTTTTGCCTTCCCCTGTTTTCGGTCGATTTCTCTGTTTCTCGTCTCTGCAGGTTTCTGTTTTGAAACTCTTTCGAATCTCTTTCTATGCATTCTCTTTAACTTTCTGTTCTATCGAGCCTATGGAATAATTTCCATCAGTAAGGGAAGCTTATGGCTCATATTATGCCAAGAACACTTCAGATCGGGGTGAGGAAATGAATAGGTTTAAAGGCGTTACGTACGCCAATATCATTACTGATTCACCTAAATGTGATGACCTGTTTCAAGAAAGTGTTACTTACAAGGAGGATCATGTGTCTATGCAATACGATGAGAAATCTTTATCTTATTTAAAGTCCAAATCTAAACATACAGTGGTGTGCAAATGCTCTGCAGGTTTGCCTAAAAAGTCTGTGTTCCAGGATTTTCTTGACAAATTTAGATTTTCACATGAGTTTAATTACTCGATTTGGGACCCTAGACACATTCTTGTAGAATTTGAATCCTTTGAAGACTACTGTAAGTTTTGGAAGAAGAGTGTGTGGACTCTGGGAACTACTCGATTCAGACTGTTAAAATGGTTTGAAGGTTTTGATACCAGGATAGAAAGTTCTATAACGCCTATTTGGATCCGAGTTGAAGGCCTTCCTGAGCATATGTACAATAAGAAGATAATATCTGATATCGCTTCTTCTTTAGGATCCCTTATGGAGGTTAAGGTTCCATTAAATAATAGAGCCCTTTACAACCACTGTATGGCTAGAATTGAACTTGATATTGCTGGGAAAATATATCATGACGTTTGGGTTGGATTTGGTGGTAATATGGGCTGTTGGGTGAGAGTTATCTATCTTAACTTACCCAAGTACTGTAACTTTTGTTTTCATATTGGTCACGATGTTGACCAATGCAAAAGAAAGATCTCAGGGGCTGAGGAAGGTAAGAATCCTATAAAGATTCAAACTGTCAGCAAGAGTGTTGATCTCACTCAAAACCATATTTCTAATACTAATAAGATTCATAGTGTTTCTGCTGAGGATCTGGTGGTTAACAATATGAATATGGTTGGTTCTCAAAATGTTGACAATGGTATCTTCAAAAATCAGGATAATGTTATATCTTCTCAAGAAATAAATGGTGCCGTTCAAGATTTAGCTCTTGGTTTCAGCATTGCTGAGAAGACTAGAGTTAGTTCGACTCCAGAGGGCTCTCGATATGGTAGTTTGCCAACATCTCCTCTGTGTGGTTCTACCAACAAAGAGGATGCTCTATCTAACCATGGTCTCTCCAGTAAAGACAAGCATTTTTCTGTTCAAGATGTGAATGAAAGCAATGTTACTATGAATCAGCAATGTTTTGTTGACAATAATGTGAAAAGGACTAGTTATTCTGATAGGCTAGACTCTGCCAGCAAGAATGATGAAATTATAGGAGCTCTTCAAAGCCCTGATGAAGCTAACAACAATGGTTATGAGAACCTAGCCTCTGATTCTCCTCCTAAAGCTGTTGAGATTTGCTCCAAGGTATCTGAGGGCCAACCTAAGGTTGTTAAGGGTAAAGAGTCTGTTATTGGGAAAAGATTGACTAGAAGCCAACTTAGAAAGGTTGTTTCTGAGGATGAAGAGGATTTCGGTACTTTAATCAGCAAGCAAGTTAGGCAAGCTCGAAAGAAGGGGCTGGCCAAAAGACAACTTTCTGTCTCAAGTAACTCTAAACGATCTCTTTCGTATGATTAACATTATTAATTGGAATATTCGTGGTGTTAAAGACAAATCTTCCTTTAGAAGACTTAAATTTCTGTCTAAAAAGAACAAGGCTTGCATTGTGGCTGTTCAAGAACCTTTAATTAATAGTGATAACATTAGGATTTATGCTTCTAAACTTGGTTTTAGTAATTTCATTAGTAATTGTTCTAACAAAATCTGGGTGTTTTGGAAAGATAGCATTAATGTTACTGTCTTGGTTGATCATGTTCAGTGTCTTCATCTTGAGGTTAGTCATGTTCTTCTCAATATTAGCTCTCTTTTTACGATTGTCTATGCTAAGTGTCAGTGTCTCAATAGGATCAGTCTTTGGGACACTCTCAATAGCATTGCTGTTACTGATAAACCTTGGTTAATTTGTGGTGACGTCAACGCTATTAGGTCGATTGATGATCAGGTGGGATGTTCCACCTTCTGTCAAAATAGCACTGATGATTTCAATAGAATGATTCTACGCTGTGGGTTACAGGAGGTTGGTTTCATTGGCTCTCGTTTCACCTGGTCTAATAAGTCTAAATGGCGTAGGCTGGATTGGGTTTTCACCAATGAGGCTTGGCTCTCTTTATTCAATACCAATTCTGTTATTCATAAAGCTCGAACTGGGTCTGATCATGTTGCCATGCTTATTAGTGCGTCTAACATCTCTCATTCTTATAAAAAAAGTTTTAGGTTTCAGAACATGTGGCTCTTGGATGAGGATTTTATGGATGTTGTTTCTAACAACTGGATTATGATCATGGATGGTGATCCTCTTTTCATTTTTTGGCATAAGTTAAAGCGTTTAAAGATCTGTTTGTGTGAGTGGAACAGACAACATTTTGGTGACATATTTTGTAAGATTAAATCCCTAGAAGATGAAGTTCTTAGGGCTGAAATTAACCATCGGAATGTAAACAACAACGACTCAAAGACAAATCTTAATAAATATAATGCTTTATTATCTAATGCTTACAAAGTTGAAGAAGAATTCTGGTTACAGAAGTGTAATGTAGAATGGATAAAAGATGGAGATAATAACTCCAAATTTTTCCATAGCTATGTTACAAATAAAAGGAAAAAGCAGGCTATACATGGTGTAAAGGTTGATAATTCTTGGATAGTGGATAAAGAGGAAGTTGGAGCCTCTGCTGTTGATTTCTTCACTAATTCCTTGGCTACCAGTCCCTACAATGACAATCAAGATGAGTTAGTATGCTTAAACCATGCTATGCTTGATAATATTACTAATGTTATTTCTGATGCAGATAATAAAAGCCTTCTCAAGCTTCCTAATGAGGATGAAGTCTACAAGACTATTTGCAATCTTAAGTCTTCCAGTGTTGCTGGTTTGGATGGGTTTAACCAAACCTTTTTCAAACACTGTTGGGAGATCATTAAACATGACCTGATTGCTGCTTTGCACCATTTTATCAGAGGTTTTAAAATTCCTAAAGGGGTTTTGGCTACTGGTATTTGTCTCATACCTAAAACTATTAATCCTACAGGTTGGTCTGATTATAGACCTATAAGCCTCTGTACATTACTTAACAGAATCATGTCTAGACTTTTAAATGATAGGCTTGTTTCTTTACTTCCTAAAATCATCTCTAATACCCAAGGTGGGTTTGTTCCTGGCAATTACATTCACTCTAACATTTTAACTGCTAAGGAACTTCTTTTGGATATCAATAGAAAGCTCAAGAATAGTAACATTATAGTTCAACTTGATATGTGTAAGGCTTTTGATAAATTAAGCCACTCTTTTATTCTCAAAGTTCTTACTAAGTTTGGCTTCTCTAACAGATTTGTTAATCTTATTGCTAGTATGATTACTAATATCAATGTTTCTATTCTAATCAATGGAGCTACTTACGGGTATTTCAAAACTATGAAAGGCCTTAGGCAGGGGGACCCTCTGTCCCCAAGCCTTTTTATCATTGCTGAGGAAGTCTTCCTCAGAGGTATCACTAATCTCTTTCTTCTCAACAAAAGCATGAGATATAAAAGTCGAAGTAAACTATGTATTTGTAATTTGGCTTTTGCTGACGATATCTTATTATTCACTAACTGTAAGGAGACTACTCTAGTTTCACTTAACAATTTCTTACAGGAATATCAAGTTATCTCAGGTCAAGTTATAAACAAGCAAAAGACTAAAGTTATTATTGCTAATGGTACTAGTGTGGCTAATATCAGATCTATTGGTAATATCACTGGTTTCAATAATACTTCTCTGCCTACTGTATATCTTGGAATTACTATTGGCACAAACAACAATTCTTCTATATATATTAACCTGCTCAAGAAGATAAATGATCGTATATCTATGTGGGAGTCTAAAAATTTGTCTTTTGCTGGTCGCCTAACTCTAATCAATTCTGTCCTAATGAACATAGTAATCTATTGGATGCATGCTAATGTAATTCCTACCAATGTTATTTCTAAGATTTAGAAAGCTTTTAATGGCTTCCTCTGGGGCTCTACTAGTGCTGATAGCAGGATTCATTGGTGTAATTGGAAGACTGTTTGTAGATGTTTTAAGGAGGGAGGTCTCAACATCAGGAACTTGTCTGATATTCAAACCTCCATCTCCTGTAAACTTTGGCTGCAGTTCAGGGACAACAGGATGCTTTGGGCTAATCTTTTGCATGATATTCATTGTGGTAAGAGGCATCCTATGCAAATTATCAATAATGCTAAAGGTTCTATGGTCTGGAATAGGCTTATGAGGATTAGGCATGTTGCTGAGCAACACATCTGTTGGTCTCTGGGTGAAGGTAAGGTTACCTTTTGGTTGGACAGGTGGGCTAGCCCTAATCCTTTGTTGGTTCCGGACAATTCTACTGATAATACCTGGTTTCACAATGATAAAGTCAATGATTATTGGTCTGGTAATAATTGGAGTCTGGATAATATCTCCAATCTTATTAGTCCTAATGATTTAGATCTTATCAGCAACTGCTATTTTAATCCTAACTGTCAGGATAAAATCATTTGGAGCCTGTCCACTAATGGTCAATTCAATCTTAAAGCTACTTGGGATTGCATTAGGACTCATTACTGCAAATCTAAAGTTTACTCTAAGATTTGGAACAGCTTAACTCCTAAAAAACATGCATTTATACATTGGAAAGTAATCAACAATTTTATATCAACTGACTCTGTTCTTAGAAATAGACACATGATTGTAGTATCTAAGTGCCAGTTCTGCCTTAATTTTGAAACTACTCAGCATCTTTTTATAGCCTGTAATACTATATGGGGTGTTTGGCTTCACTTTGCTCATATTTTTAATGTAACTATCTTTAGATACATGACACCCATGCATATGACTAAAGCTTGGTATAGTCTTTCTAATAGTACTAATCATATCATAAATGTAATTCCTTCTATCATCTTTAGCCTAACCTGGAGATACAGAAACAATGCTAAGTTTAATAATGCATCTATTTCTACTTGTTCTATTATTAAGAAGGTTTATGAATCTATCTTCTATATGAATTGTGCTGGAATCTTCAAACCTACTCACTGGGCTCACGTCACTAATACTGCTGCTAGTTTTGGTCTATTCAATCTTTCACACAGGATCACTAATAGGCCTTTAATCACTAAATGGATGGCTCCTATCTCTGGTCGCTTAAAACTCAATACTGATGCTAGTGTAGCCTACAATGGTGAGGCTTCAGGAGGTGTGATTCTCAGAGATCATGATGGTTTTCTCATTCAAGCTAATGGTAATCTATATGGTAAACTCTGCCCTCTTTACGCTGAAGCCAGGGTCCTCCTAGATGGTCTGGTCTTTTGTAACTCTAAAAATATAACTAATATTGACATTGAATCACACTCATCTAACTTAGTTAACTATATTAAGTCTGATAATAGTTATATTGTCCCCTGGTCGCTTTCTTCTACTATTAAATGCTGTAAAACTCTTATGAACCCTAATATGACCATCAATCATGTTTATAGAGGTTCAAATCGAGCTGCCGATTGGCTAGCTCGATGGACTATCAAGTGTAAAATGAAGCTAGAGTATGAATTTACTTCATCTCCAGCTGAATTGAAATCGATTATAATACTAGAAAGTCTAGGTTTACCTTATATCAATCCTGGCTAGTTTGCTCGTTTTTTCCCTCTATTCCAGGTTCCTGGCTGGGGTTTCCTCAATAGGCTTTTGGGCTCCTGTTGTTGCGCTTCCTTGTTTTGTTTCATCTCTGTTCTTCTCCGTCTGTTTCGCTTGTGGGGGATTTCGCCATCGTTGGAATCACATCTTCTCGATCGTCGGCTTCGTCGATGATTTTAGCTTCGAGAGGTTCTTCGTTTTGTCTCTGGTGGAATTCTCGATCTCAGGAGCACCATCCCCTTTCTTTCATTCTTGTGAATGATTACTTGGAGAGAGCTACACCAAGCGCAGAGTTTCCATTCTCCTTTCCAAGATTTTGTTTTGTTGATTGTGGTTGCTCGGTCCTAGTCTTTGTGGCTCGTTTTGTTTGTCTAAATTAGGTTTAGGGTTCTCTGTTCTGATTTGGGGATAGATTTGGGTGGATGATTTGTGAGTTTGTTTGGAGAGGATAGTTTTAGGGTTTGGTTTAATTTGGGGCATTTCTTTTTGCCTTCTTTAATACTCTTCTGTAATGTTTATTTGGGTATTAATAAATATTTGGCTTTGGATTAAAAAAAATGAACTTCATCTTCTTTGTTTAAATTTTCATATATTTTTTAAAATACAAACACACATCTTCTTCATTTGTTTTATTTTTAATAGTTTAATTTCGTTTTTTAGTTTTGTGTTGATTTTTGCTAGATTTTTTTTTAAATTATGAAATTAGTTAATTTTAAAGTTAAAATCGAGATTGAATTGTGTTAAAACATTGGTTACGATTTGAATATGTTTTAGAGGTTTTTTCGAACAACATATTGTTGTGTTTTACACATGTTCTTCTCTGACGCTGCTAGTGAGTAAAGTTTTCTCTCTCTGGTTTTTTAACCTTTATACACGATTTTTTTCTTTCTATCTCGATCTCGTGTTTTCTAAAAACCGGGATCGAGTCTGAACGGTCATTCAGGCTGCCAATTTTGAGACCATCCCTTTAGATACCGTTTCCGACTATCAGTCGTGAACAAAACAATCAAAACCAACTTTAAACAAGTGAAAGAAAATACGAGCCTTGTTTTTTATTGTGTCCCCATTTCACAAAAGGTAACTTTAACTTCTTTAATAATTTTAATAGCAATTTTTCAAACCTGAAAATGTTTGATTAAGATTATATGAAGGTTTATATATATGACATGTAGGTCAAGATCTATGTCGATGAAGAGCACATACGTGACTTAGAAGAAACTTTCTCGAGTTTGAGAGCTATTCGTTTAACATTGAACCCATAGAAATGTAACTTTAGAGTAAGGTCGGGAAAATTCTTGGGATACATAATAAGTGAAAAAAGAATAGAAGTTGATCTAGAGCAGTTGAAGGCCTTGATAATAATGACTCCACCTCGGTCTATTAAAGAATTTAAATTTTTGACATGCAAGTTCATACAATTATACATAGATCTTCAGATCAATGTGCTCCGTTTTTCCAGGTGTTGAGGCAATCAAAAGAATTTTTATGGACACTATAGTGTGATGTGGCATTTTCAAATGTTAAAGAACATTCATTATCCTCATATATTTTGTCTAAGTCACTTTTAGGTGAGAAATTGTTCGTGTATATCGTCGTATCGGATTATGTCATCAGCGTCGTGTTGGTAAAGGAAGTAGATGGATATCAACGACCGTTATATTATGTGAGTAAGAGTTTATTTGCCTCTGGAAAAAAGATATTTGAAGCTAGAGAAATTGGCTCTCGCTTTGGTTGGAGCTGCTAGATAAATGCACCATTACTTCCAAGTCCATACTATTATTGTAATAACATCATTTCCAATGAAAAATGTACTACAAAGACCAGATGTTTATGGGAGAATGGCAAAGTGCTCCATGGAATGAGGGGACTATGACATTGAATTTATTCCTCCAACAACTATCAAGGCCCAAGATTTAGATGATTGTATCGTCGAATTCCATTCAAACCGTTCTGATAAAGAAGAAAATGATATGAGTACATAATCAACAACAAATGAATTGGTGGTTAGAACTGACGGATGCTCCACTATTTTAGGATCAAAAGTAGGAGCCCAGTTAATAGCTCTATCTGGTGAGGCTATGTATCAAACAATACGGTTTGGATTTAGTGCGTCGAATAACGAGGCAGAATACGAGGCAACGTTAGCTGGATTAAGACTTGCAAATATTTGTGCGGCTAAGAGAGTTTATTTACAAATGGATTCTCATCTTGTAGAGATTCATATGTTGGGAATATATGTGGCTAATAATGATCTATTTATCAAGTATTTATATAAATTAATGTGGTTGGTAGTATTGTTTGACGATTGAACATATTAACCGATGAAACAATACGACTGTAGATTCTTTGACAACCATTGCTCATCTTGAGGGATATCTTTGGATTTTATTACATGAGATTCTATCTATAATTATGAAATCCGATTAGTGCCAATATTCTGAGGAGGTATTACTTAAAGATACGTTATCACTTGATAAAAAGTTAACTCAACGATTGAGATTTAGGGCGCATGCGTACACAGTTCTTCCGAGATTTTTTATAAGAAATATTTGAATCGACCATTGCTTATATATTTGGCCAAAAACAAATCTCAAGTAATTGTTTCCAAATTACATGACGGGGAAGGCTCAGCTCATTGTGGTTTTAAAGTTTTAACAAGAAGAGTATTATTGGTGGGATATTATTGGCGTACCATAATGAATAATTCTTTAAATTTGGTTAGAAGTTTTGACACTTGTCAAATATTTGAAAATACAATTCACATATGAGTTGTGCCTCTAGATTCAATTTCTAAAGCGCTTCATTTGGATAGATGAGGTTTGGATTTAGTGGGTCCACTGCTTATGGCTTCGGTAGGGTGACATAAAATTTTAGTTTTAGTAGATTACTTTTCAAAATGGGTGAAGCCAAACCTTTGTTGGGAACAAGAGTTAAAGATGTCATCTGATTCATTCTATCAAATATTTAGTGTAGATTTATGGATCCTCGAATAATTAGTACAAATAATATACCACAGTTCAATAACAAATAGATGCCATTATTTTGTGCTTCGTGGGAAATCGAATAGTGCTTTTCAACATATTTTCACCGAGAAGTAAATGACCAAGTGGAGGTTACTAATAAAAATATCTTGGATGGTCTCAAGAAAAATTTGGAAGGTGCAGCTGGAAAATTGCCTAGTTATCAAGATATGCTATGAGTCTATAGAACAACACCTCGAATTGCAAATTAGGAAACTCATTTTTCTTTGGTATATGAGACGGATGCGGTGAGCCCGACAGAATCTACACTACAATCTTACAAAATACTTAACTAATCTGAGAAGGACAACGGTGAGGCTAGACGAGCAGAGCTCTATTTGATAGAAGAAAAGAGGTTAATAACACATTTCAAGTCGCTTCATTATCAAACTTTAATGCGAAGTTTGTACAATTCAAAGGTGAAATGAAGGGATTTCAAGGTAGGTGATAAAGTTTTATGAAATGTCTTTTTGCATACAATAGAAAAAAGATTGGGTAAGATGGTTCCAAATTGGAAAGGATCGTATTCGGTAGTCGAAAATGTTGAGCTAGAGACATATCACCTCGAAGATAAATAATGAATACTTTTGTAGCGCCCTTGGAATATTGATCATTTACGTTTATATTTATAGTAATTTTTTGAATATTCACGAGCATATTATTTTCTCACGTGTATATTGACCAGTGGCATACTCTTTCCTCTCCTAGTGGTTATGAAGGTTTTAATGAGGTAATTATATAGCCAGAATTGTATATACAATAATTATCTTTCCAAAACATTATTGACATTTTATGTTGGAGGAATTAAAGAATTTTTATAAATGTGAACTTTTTTTAACTTTAAAATTAAAAGAATATTATACAAAAATATTTTTTATAAATTAAACAAGGACTGATCACCCTTGAGATAATTTACAAGAATACATTTTTATAAGTATCAGTGTGTATGGCAATATAATTCGAAATGCTAATGTGTATGGCAATATAATTCGAAATGTCAATGTGTGTGACAATATAATTTGAAGTGCTAATATGTGTGGGAATATAATTCAAAGTGTCAATGTAAGTGGAAATATAATTCAAAATGCCAATATTTGTGGCAATATAATTCAAAATAACAATGTGTGTGGTGATATAATTTGAAGTGCCAATGCGTGTAGCGATATAATTCGAAGTGCCAATGTGTGCGGCGATATAATTCTAAGTGATAACGTGTGTGACATTATAATACGATGACATTTTTAAGACAAATTGAAAATTTAAACAACATATAGCATTTAAAACAAATACATAAACATTTTCATGTAATAGGCACCTAAAAAAACACAACTTGTGACATGTGATGGTCACTTGCAGCCATATACACAATGTTATGTGATGAGCTCTTACAAAAATACAGACAATGACATGTGATAGTCATTAATTAAAATAAGGTTTAAAAACACAAAATACAATTTTTTCCTATAAATAGGTGTACTTTTCTTGGGTATAAGAATGACTTAACACTTTTTACATTTGAATATTTTCTCTCTCTAAGATTCTCTAATATTTTTATCTCTTTATAAGCTCTCTTAATTGAAGCACAAATATCTTTAGACCTCTCTTTCTCTCCCAAAAATATTCAGACTTATTAACCTTAATCTAATTGAGTGGATTCCTCATTATGCATGCAAGCTGACTGGTTTAGATGACATGTTCAAACTGACTATTATATTTTTGTTGGCTAATCTTCCGAGCTAGTTGGTGTTGAGTTCCAAAGTGTTGGTATGGGGTAACTAGGGTGTTTACACATGAAAATTCTTATGGAGTATACTCCTCATTGAATTATGCACATACGTCCTCAGGTATGCTTGCTAACTCAATCATGATATGTAGAGTCTATTATTGATGCACGTGTATCAAGTATGTTTCTTAATCGATGGTTGTATAATTTGGTTAACATCATTAGTCGCAAACACGTATTACATTATGGGAAAAATAAAAGATATAACACTAGTGTAGTTTCTGGTTTGATAATAAAGAGTTGTTTGATGGTATGCCAATGAGATTGTTGTTAGTGGATTTGTTATCATGAAGCAATTTTGACAAAACTATAAAAAACAAAGACTATTACAAAACATGACATTGAGGATTATATATTATTATACATCATAGTGTCAATATTCTGATAATATAACAACGTATGCAAATGGATGATGTACGCATTATACTAAGACAAATGATGGAACAATTAAGTACCAAAGTAGGTAACACAAAGAACTCAAATAATGAATAAAGTTACGCATTATATGATTAAATCATCATGAGAGAGAATCAAGTTATTTATACCAAGAAAGCCACTCCATAAACATATTAGAAAAAAGTATAAATTGATATTAAAACTTTATTATTTGTGATGTGTTCATTGATGACTCAATATTAAAGGCTTTTAAATATACGGTTGGAAATCTCTAAATTGGATTATGCTAAAAAACGGTCTGAAGTCGTCGAACTAGGGTTCGCAGTTACAAAATTGGGCTCAAAGTTGCATGGTGCAAGGATTAGTGGGTGAAAAACAATCGGGAACATATTGGAGTAGACAAAAGTGGAATATATGGTTATGTGCTCATGTCACTAGATACATAATTATTGAGATTGATAAGACTTTCTTGCCCCACTTAAATTGGATGGTTTGAAAAGGTGGAGTTTTATCTTAACCATCAAACAAAATAAAGTGATATAGATGGTTAGTAGATCTTAATGGTCATACAAACCTTTATGTCTTTCTTTTTTATCGCATGTACAAAGTTGTCATGAACGTTCTTGAAATGTAAGCAACAATTAACAAGTTCCTAGTGGGCTGAAATGGAAATAACTTCATTTTTTATTGCTTCGGTTCTAGTCTAGAAGCAAGAGGTATAATGATGAATTTTCGCTTATGAGATGTATATATTCAACAACGAGATATAATTGGTGAATAATATTCTTCAAACACATGTGACACATTACCAATCGAGAAAAAATTAGAAACATAATATATTGGATATGAGAGTGAGAGTATTTCTCATCTATTATGCTTATTGTATTAAAAATGTTACCTTATATAGTTGAAGTAAATGAATATATGATGATAAACATAAAATTGATGCAAATTTCAGTTAATTTTATGTTCGATTAACCTTTGTAAAATTACAAATTCTATACATATAACTATGATATACGTATGAGCGATTAAATTTGTAAGTTTGTCATTGAATAAATCGATTACAAAATCATACCATTTTATGTAATGTTTAAGGTATGATTAAATTTCGTAATTATATATGTGACATTAAGAAAATATGGTGCCACAAATGGTGTGGATAAAAGTAGCCTGAGGGTAGGCTGGTAATTTCAAGTGGAGTTTCAAAACGGAGTAAGGGTGTTTCAGGGTGGTGTGAAGGTGTTTCAAGGTGTTTCAAGGTGTTTCAAGGTGGAGAGAGAATTAAGCAGCTTGGCAGCAGTAAATTTTGTTACCCATAGTTAATGCTGGTGGTTGGGTATTTATAGTATGAAATTTGGGCCCTTATGGGCTTTCGGGTCAAGTTTAATGGACCCGGGTCATGTTTAAAGACCCATGAGTTTTAAGCAGATGGGCAGGTAGCTTAGTCAGATAGTGTTTAGGTTTTTTAGTACTTTAGTCATAGTTCGAACTGCCTTAGGCTTGCAGTGTTCGAAGTCATATGCCCGGTTCAAAAGTCCTGTCCGAATTAAGTTCTTGGAGTCTGTCCGGTTTACGGAGAGATTTACTTTGGGCTGCCCTCCCGGGGAGCACTTCGAATTCGGACTCATCAGGAGCCCCTTTTTTAGGTATTTGAACAAGTGTCCTTGTCAAAGAACTAAAAAACAGTCCGATTTATGAAGTGGTTTTTCAATTCGAAGAGAGTTGAGGACGGACCCGGACAGACCAATCGTTACGAATTCCAAACGGTTCTTGTCAGAGTTAGTGGGACACGTGTCACTCTCTGGTTGGTCACTTTAGCCGTTTTTTAACCTTGAAATTCACACCATTTTCTCGAACAAGTTACCTCTTTTAAATGTCATTAATGACATCAGCGCCGTCTTTTAATCATTGCCCAACTTTTCGGATTCTCCTAGGAATCAACCCCTTTTTTCACATTTACTATAAATTCTATTCACCTTTCACAGCCTCACTATCTCTTTCACTCTGCCATTTCACCCAAAGCTTTATCTCTCTAAAACTTCAAAATTTCCTTAGTTGTTTATGTTCACAGCAAGAACAGCAATGATCAAGGGCGGCTGGCTTAACCTCTCAGAATTGGAGAA